>VXBU01015531.1:214271-374237 GCA_013400315.1 Bombycilla garrulus
CGGGGCCGAGGCCGCAGCCGCAGCCCCGCGGGCCTGGGCGGCGCCGGGGGCGGCCGGCCGGCAACAAAGCCGCCCTTAAGGGAGGGGATGCGGCCGCTCCCCCGGCGGAGGGGCTGCGGGGATGCTGCCCAGGCCCCGGGTGCAGCGCCCAGCGCGGTGCGGGGCACCCCGGCCCCCACCCAGATCCGCCCGGCGAGCCCCGGTCCGCCCCCCCAGGAATGAGCAAACGGGGCGGGCGGGCGAGCTGCGATCCCCGCGCGGAGCGGGGGAAATGCTCCTGCGGCTGCTACATTGTTACCGCTATTGAGGAGCCAGCGCCACTGAGGTGGTGCTTTGAAACGCCGGGGGTTTTTTTTAAGTCACACACTGTTATCTGCACTGGCGACTATCGGTGTCATCAGCCGTGAGTATGAGCCAGCCTTCACCGTCCCCCCAGTGCCAATTACCCGTCTATTTCAAAGCAGTTAGGGGCCGACAGCTCTACATGCCCTGCTTTTTCGGCAATCTCACTTCTGCTTTGTCCATCACAATGAATTCAGGATTGTTTTCATAGGAAAATGTGGTATCAAAAAAACCCACAAATGAAATGAAAACTTAAAATACATTAATATGTACAAAACACAGTAATCTAGAGGAAGAGAGATGGGAAACACTGCAGAATCACAGCCCAACAAAAACACGGATATGTCAGTAACAGGAAAAAAATAGACATATTCTTACACTATCAAGGTTATGGTTATTATTATGAGATAACACCTCATGCTTTGTTCTCTAAATCATACTGAGATAAAAATCTTCCCACAACCAAGGAGCACATCAGTCATTGTTACTTTGTATTCCACATTTGCTTTCTAATATATGTATATATAGGAAATTACATAGGTTTCTGTAGGCACGGTTTCTTCAGAACAACCGGAGGGCAATGATATTAAATTAATGCATGTCAAAATAAAAAGAAAATAGAGTGCATTCTCAAAGTCCTGGGCTCCAAATGCTTTCTGTACTGAAGCCCATGGCACTGTGGGCTTGGGCTTCAATAGAAGGAGGGAATTTGCTCTTCAGCCCTTCTGTACTAGAGGAACTGCTCCAGATATGAATGTATGCAGCTGTGTTCCAAAGTAGGTCAGGCTACAAAAGTCATTGACACCCTTCCACCTACCTGAAGCTTTAGAATTTTGGTTTGTTTCTTTTCTGTGGTTTGCACACCTTTTGGCACATTAGTCCAAAGTAGTTTAAACATGCTCAATGTGCAGATGATCAGTGTGCAACTGATTTGTCTTATACAAATTTTCCCTGATTCATTATACTGAGGAGTGTACTACTATGATGTACAATTGCAATAAATTATTTGATTTACATTAAAGGATCCAATTTGGATGATCATATATAGGTTAGTGTCCATTTGGACATTGTAGACACATCAGTCTTTTCAGCAGTACCTTGGCTTGGCTGCAGTAATGTAACACTTATTTTACTTTCTGAAACAAGATTAAAATAGAAAAAAAAAAAGTGCCAAGAGTTGCATAACATTTATGATTATATGTGCTTTGTTTTCTGTTATCAAGACTTTTTTTTGATGTTAAGATGAGAAACCCAGAAGATGAAAACCTTTAGCTAGTGAATTATTCTCAGTGGATTTGCAAGCTGTTAAAGCCCTTTGCCTGTATGACACGAGTGAAGACTTACCATAAGTTAAGACTTTTCATCTGTCAAATTAAAATCAAATGCATTGGATTGTCCTGTTTCTCTCCCTCAGAGTGGATACTGAAAATGTTCTTGTCCACTAAACAAAAACATTAATTCATATGAATCCTCATGACTTCCCCAAAGCACAAGTGGTGGCAATCACAATAGTAAAATCTAATGTATTTGTAGGAATTAAGCACTACTGCTTTGCAGTGGTTATAAACCTGTTGATTTCTAAGTATGCTTTCCTGACATATTCACATCATATGTGATGCTACACGCAGTCCTTTATTAGCAGTTTCCACGTCTTTGGTGTGAATTAGGATTCTTTCCTGTTTTCCTCAGATGTAACTCTGGCTGCACCTGAAAGAGGAGGGTGCACACTAAAAAATAAACACATTCCAAAGAGGAATTGTAACTTCAGTCTTCTTGGTGCTCACACACTGTGCTAACAAGCAGAGAACTTTGCAGAGCCGTGCACTGAGGCAATGGGTAGTTTACCTTCAACAGACTCAAAACCACAGAAAACTAGTCTGCTTTTCTGGAGCAGACAGATGTCTTTTCTCTTCTTTCCCACTCTATTGCTCTCACCCAGCCCTCCCTGATACTTCTTATTTCTCCTTTGCCAAAAAGTTAATGTGAAAAGAGCAGAAACTCCTACTGCCTTCTCTAACAATAACATTCTGTAACAGCGATAGGCAGTGCGTAACACATGGCAATACCTTTCCAGAATGACAAATGTCTTTTCAGAGTTACATTACAATGCATTTGAGGCAAAGCTACTATTAGGTCAAAGTTGGAAAAATTATAATTGCTCTCACCTGGAGATTAGGACATAAAAATTACTGAAGTAATACTGGAATACAAAAGCTTCCAAAAATGTTTTATTATGTTCTTGGTTAAAGTTTCACTGGAGGAAAAAGAACCATTTTTGGTCACACTCACAATTTATTTAGTTATGAAAATGGAAAATGCTACTGACTGTAGAAATATTTTACTCTGATATATTAGACATCCATAATTTCCAATTAATATTCTTAAAATCCTGTATATGACAAGAAGCTATGACATACTGACATAAGGATGCACCTAGCAACTTTCTTAGCTGTTCTAACTTTAGACATTGGCAATTTAACAAAAGAGGACATATAATTTAGTTCATAAGACATTAATATTAAAAAGAAATATACATTTTGCTTATTACTTTCCACACAAATACTAAGGAGACAAGTACAAAAAAGGCAAAATATAACTTTTTGGCAAACCATGCATAAAGAAAAATAAAACAATATTCCAGTATTTCCCATCTGCTTTCTTCTTCATGTCATTATTATTTAGAAGAAACAAAAAGGACTTGGTGAATCATTACTGAAATGATCCATTTACCACCATGGGATCAGCAGCAGGCTGTGAAGAATATGACCTTTTAGGGGGTAATTTCCCTATACCATAGCAAGAAGTGTTAAAAGACAAGGAATACCCTTCTATATTACACAAAGATTTCCTATTTTCTCAGCTAATCATCTCTTTACAAGGCAGTGAGCCAAGCTGAATGTCCAAAATAAGAGCTTTTTTGCCATGGCTATTAAAAAGCCAGACATGAAAAGGCTCAAAGGTTTGACCAGAAGAACATTTGTGTGAGATAGAAATGTAATCTTTCACAAGATTTCTGGACAGATTACTGTTCAGCAGGTGAAAGTATTAATTGAAAGAATCACCCTAGGTGCCAAAATCTGCAGGATATATTCCCTGACCTATCCCACCTCTTTTGTGCCCCACAAAAGACTTAATGAGAGTAAAAGCCATCTGCAGCTCCCCAGCATGTTTTTTGTAATATAAAAGAGTCCCTGAGTGACTGTGGAGTTGTCCAGCCCATGGGAGACCACACACCCCTACAGTGTGAGCAGAGAGAGGGGAGAGCACATCGAAGGAAAGCATTCCTGGGGTTTGCTGCTCCTGCCACCTGCAGCTGGTCCATGGGCCCCCAGGAGCTGTTGCCATCTGCTCCTATCAGTGCCAGGGCAAGCATTCATCCAGCCAGAGACTCAACGGCCGCCACAGGAGCTCTCCACTCCTCTGGAACACAGGGAAGAGGCCCACTGCACCAGGCCATCTGGACTAATCTGGTTAGAGTTCAAATCTGCTTTTTCCCAGTCTGGCAAAACTCCCATGTATATCTTTGAGCACATACCTGAGTTGGTCTTCTGGTCTTGGACTTCGAGGAATATTAATACAGAGAGCAAAGAAACACATGGCTGAGTTTTGATTTAGAAACATTTAAACCTTTAATGAAAAGTATATTAATTGCCAATATTAAAGCAATATCCTACCAATGGCAATTTATGAAATTATGGGAATAGTTCTTGACTACAGAAATTAAATCTGGTGCAGTTCCGAATGTTCCGAATGCTTCCGAATTGTTACTCAAATGTGCATAAAGATCACTGAATTGAAGTCAGGATGATAAAAGCAATTCTCAGTTTCTGTTGGTACTTGCAGGGATTTAATTTTAGAACTGTACCTGCAGGCAAGTAATACAGGATTAGACCTATAGACACTGCATCAAAAAATAATACTGAAATGTCCCTTGTAAAACACACTTTCATGATCTTGCTATTTGACTTTAAAATGTGTCAGTCAGACCTGCAGAGAAAGCCTGCACAAGGCTCTAGAGAGGAAATATCAATGGATCATGCTTTTGTAAAATCAAAAATCTTCTGTAAGTGAAGAAAATGACTGCATTGTTTATTTACAATATTCTTGCTGAAGCAAGTAAATCGAGTCTGTGGGGAAACAGTTCAGCATCGAGAGACAAATGACATAAAGATTGTGAAGGCATCAAGACATTAGTGAGGTTGAAAAGAGGATCACAATCTGTATCAGAACCTCAGAGAATTTAAAGATCTGTACTGGCAGTAATGAAACAATTCTTGGTTTTCCCCAGTGAAGGGAGAGCAGAGAAGGCTCAAGCAGGTGGTGCAGAACACCCACAGCACTATTTTCACTAGGACTCAAATGTCAGAACATTTATGTGTTGCTTCTCTTCATGTTCCTTTACACCTCTAGACAATGGTTATTTGAATTACACATTTAGTCAGTAATTTGATTACAATCTTCAAAGTTTCTCTTTAGGAATCTTAATGCTTACCACACCAGCAACACTTACCATGTAGATGCACTTGGCAAGCAAATACAGCAGAGAGTATGTAAGCAAGCTACACTACCAATGAATTTTCTTGAAATTATTTGAAGGAAGCAGTAACTTCTTTGGCAACTAGGCAGCAGGTTACCCTAGTGACATTAATTCCTTCTGCATCCTACATAGGATTGAATGTGGAATTAGCAGAGCTTGAAAATGCCCCTGCAGCTCAGGCAGAAATAATGTACTTCTCACTGTAAATGGAGGCTTCTCTTCAGGAGATGCTTGAGCTTCAGTGGTCTTTATCAGACCGGGTAACACAAATATACATTTCACTAACAGCCATGATCAGCAATGGAAACTCAACTTATCTTGAACTGAGGGAGAACTGTCAAACATTTGAGCTACATTCATCCCGACACAGAACAAATAAACATTATTGCCAGAAAAGTAAAGCCACTCTGAAAGCCTGAGGAATCAACAAAGAAGCTTTTTGCCTGTGCCTAATCCAGCTAAACCTTCTTATAGTCCCATTCAAAATAGACACTTGACATGATTTCCATCCACAATATCTTTCTTACACATTCTATCCTTTTCCATTTATGAAAGGACTATAAGTTTATATTTAAGAATCCACAGAGTCATATAAAGTACAGATGCTGAAACCATTATTTTGGCTAAGAGTTCAGTTCAGAATGGTGAAAAATAATAGGGCTTCACCTTCCCAAACACTTTTACCAAAACAAGAGAGAGAAGATATCCAGTGAGTGAAAATAAAGAAATTATGATGACCCTAAAACCAGTGTTCAGCCAGATTTCTGTGTAGAGATGTCACCACACCATATCCAGCACAATTACAAGAGATAACCACAAAAACCTAACAACCACAAATATAATCTCACTCCCTGTTCAGGCTCAAAGTGAAAGGAAGATCTTGTATTTCTATATTTTTACTTCGTTCTTACTGTAAGGTGCTATACAACTTTAATGTTAGTTTCCACCTGGCATTTTTTCTTTTGTATCACATGAAAAAACAGCACTGGCAAACTATCAGTTCACAATAATGGCAGTATTCATTCCACAAGAATATATAATCTAAGTTATTCTATTTATATAATGAAGTGTAAGCTATCTGACCACCTTGAAATATGAACAATACCTAAAAATAAGGGCTCCCAACTAAAGCCACAATGACACACATTAACATGCCACAAAATCTGAGCAACCTTGTCTAGTGGAAGGTGTCCCTGTCCATGGCAGGGGGGTGGAACTAGATGATCTCTAAAGTCCTTTCCAACCCAGGCCACTCCAAGATCCTATGAAAATTATTTAGATTACCATGAACCTAAATTCAGATACAAACTTAACTCCTTAACTGAAAAGGGACAAATTTGAATGTGCACCTCAAGTTAAGCCAAACATCAACAAGCAAAACCATTGCAAGAAATCACATTCAAGTTCACAAGTTGCTCAGGGGAAGAGTATGACGACAGAGAAGAATTGACAGTAGCAAACAACATTAGAAGTAGTAACAATATTTGAATTCTTCACACTGAAAAAGAACAACAATCAAGTATTTGGGTTCACAGATTAAATAAAAGCAGAGCATAAGAAATAAGGCCCAAATAAGAACCCTAGAGTGATGAGCAGTACAGGCAACTGCTGAGCTTTGTACCCAAATCTCTGTCTGGCTGTGTTAGCTGTAGAAAATAGAAGTGGTGCACGCAGCTCAATACTGCTGAATGTGAACTCTTGCTCATGTCATTTCCATGCTAGAAACTAAACATGAAGTCCTGCAGGTGCTTTGGAGGAGCAGAGGCAAGAACAGAATCCTTGAAACATGACAGCCTCAAAGGATAGGAAAAAAATAGGTAGAATAAAACCTGTCTGGAGTATGGCTGCAGAAGTTCTCTAAAAATTTTAGCACAGAGAAAACAAATTCCTTCAAGCATTTACAGCTTTAGGTGTTCTGAGAAGGAGATAACACACTGCTTAGGGTATCTGGAGTGCAATTGGAACACATCAAAGTCACTGTTATCCTGCCATAGTTGGATCAGGAATACCTGTCAGTTTGCAAGCAAGCTCACCTCACTGTATTAGGCAACCATTTAAATTCCATGCATGGTTTTGGGCTGGCATGTGATTTCAGAGCAGGAATCACATGGCAATCATTCCAGGAGCACAGAAACCACATAGTAGTGCTCCTCTCACTGAGGAATGTGGGTTTGTTTTTATAGCAACATTACTAAGTTGAGGTAGGCAGCACAAATGTTCTACATTTGTGTCTTTTCCTACTTTGCTTGATATAAAACCAAAATGTTTTCTGTCTGACTTATTCTGTGGTACAATTCACAGAACAAAGAATTTTGCCATGTCAGCATCCTGCTACTGGTTTTGGTTGATAGATGTAAGCCTTGGTTTTGTGGTTTACTACAACAGTTGTTTTACAAGGCAACTTTTGAGACTTCACTTATACTCCATTTTACAAACTTCCTTTATAAAAAGATCCACTTTCTAATCCGTGAAGCAAATATCAAACTGTGTATTATGGAAGTTGTGTGTATGTGTTGAGAGGATGAAAGTATGGACATAACACCCCACGTGTGTGCTACACTGACAGATATCCACATTTCCAGAGTGAGGGTTTGCCTGTGAATGGACTGACAGCATCACGCACTTGCAGCCTACAGGAGCTGCTCTCCACTGCCTGCTACCTTGTGTGAAGCGCAGCTCCCAGATTTAATGAAGTCTGACTGTGTGCTACAGATCATAAATACAGATGTTTAAGGCATGACTCCAGAGAGTGCTTTCAGTATTCTATGAAGAACAATCCTGCAGATACAAAGTGCAGTCAATACATGCAAAAATATATCTCACTTTAAGGGCTCTGGACATGCAAAAATATATCTCACTCTAAGGGCTCTGGTTCAGGAGACAAAGATGCCATTACTTAACTGCAGAGACTGGAGACTTCTGATCATGTGAGTCAGGCTATTATGTGACCATATTACTGCAAGGTTAGTATTCTGCAAGGTGGATATTTACACCTGCCTTTTACCAGTGAATAGGAAAAAGGCTCTAAATTCTGCAAGGTCTGTTCTAATTAGATTTGAATAGCACATTTAATTCTAAATTAATGCATCTCGATGAGCAGGAGTGGAATTAATTTCCTAGCAAAAAGCTGAATGTAGCTGGGGGAGGGGGGGGGAGGCAATAAAGGCCTTGCTGGCTAATTAGGGTACATTACTATACTATTATCAAAGGTGCCCGAATAACTTCAGTGGAGCTCTAGAATATCTTAACTGCAGAAAACATAATCTCCACATAATATCCCTATGAATAACAAATGTTATTTAGACATCAAGCTACTGCTTTCACGCAAAGCTGTAACATTACTTCCCCAAAAGTAGGTATGGCATGAGAAAAACAACATACTCCAGGTAATGTAACAATTTAAAAACCGCCATGATTACAACCTGGTGTATTTTGGAGAACACCATTACTGTGCATTTGTTAAACCTCTTAATTTGCCTCCAAGTGTACATGATTTGGAGAAGCTTGCTGAAGCTTGTATATATTTAATGCATTAGGACTATTTTTTTCTGAGAAGTGCCAGGTTGACACATGAACAGAAAGTGGCAGAAAAAGAAATACTGTTTCTCCCACAGCAAGCACACTAATGTAAAGCTTAAAAATTAAGCAGCAGCACATTTTTCCTCAGACCTTTGAGCTGGACCATATGGTTGATGCTCAATTAAGCAAAGATTTATCAGTCCCCAATTGGAATGTGTCCAGAACTTGCTATTTTCTCAAATCTTTGAACCAGAGGACTAGAACTGAACAATTTTATTGTCTTACACACGACACCCCACGCTTTTAAATCTTTGAATGAAATGAGGAAAATTTAATGTATTTTTTAGGGGGTATGCATTTTCAGATTTTAGAATTAAAATATGACAGTGCTATAAAAGCTACAAAATGGCAGTTTGATGTTACAGCTTTAGCCAAGTCAACACCTCACCACCATCAAAAAGGTGAGGTCCAAACCCCAGCAATTCTCCTCAAGCAGTCCCGTCTCTTGCTTTACATCTGCTTTAGCAGCCAGCAAACTGGCAAAGAATATTCTATTCACTGAAATAATAGAATACCCGCACAGTAAAGGTGTGCATGGTTTCTTGCCACGTTAGCAAACGGATTGGGTTCACCGTGCAATCCAAGCAGCACAAGATCTGACGTGACAGGTGATCCCATATTTGGGAGCAGACAGCAAGGAGGAGGGAATGAGACAATGTCTGTTTGACAAAATAACAATGCTGTTATTTTGACTTCAAATCTAAATATTAACTCTTTCCTGCTTCCTGGACACTTGGCTTCTGCTTTCAGCTGACTGCTTCGTAAGCACATTTTCATCACACCTAAGTGCAGCACTAAATTTCTGAACAATAGACAAGTCCGTGACTTCCAGTCTAAAAGTGTTAAGAATGGATAGAGAAATAATAACTTTCAAATGAACCCAGTCAGAATTTTATCTAAGTGAGTATTGGAAAGAATATTAAGATCTGGAACACGAAATGTCACAGCTGCATAGAAAAAAATGAAAACCTTTTCATTCAAGACTATATATTGCATTAATTTGATAATGGGCTAAAACACAGATACAATATTAGACAGAAGTAGGTCATTATTTTTTTCCCCATCAGATTATCGGAGGCCATAGAAATGTCACAAAAAAGTTGTTTACAGTAAAAAAAAAAACTTACTGAAAATTTGGCAGTAATGAAGTCAGTCAAACATAAAGCTGTTGTGTTGAATTGTAAAGGCTTCATTTTCAATTCCATGTGAGACCTCATGGTTAAATTCTAATTTTATAGACAGATGGTAAGATTTTTTTCTTTGCTTGTTTATTATAAGTGTACTTGAGTGCATCTATTCAATTCACTGGAAAAAAATGCAAACATAATTTGCAGTATTCTAATCCATAAGGCTTAATTCCTTTGCAATTGTCATTTCAATGTAACAGCAGATTCTACTATCACTGTCGCTACAAAGGGATTAACCTTTCCTTGCTGATTTTTTTATGATGGGGGAAGAAATGTAATTGAAGGGTTCAGTCAGTTTTGAAGGTTTCAGTTTATTTGTTTTTCCTTTTCATAAGTGTGACCTCATCATTACAATTTTTCATAAAGGTTGGAATATTCTTCTGCTGTAGCAATGCTATAAGCCATTTCTGTAGTCCTGCTTTTTGTGGAATGGTTTAGATTGGAAGGGACATTAAAGATCATCTTGTTCCAACCCCCTGCCATGAGCAACTTTCACTAAGCCAGGGTGCTCAGAGCCTCATTCAACCTGACCTTGAACATTTCCAGGGATGGAACGGCCACAGCTTTTCTGGGCAATGTGTTCCAGTGCCTCACCACCCTGACAGGAAAGATCCTTCCCCTAATATCTAATTTAAACCTACATTCTATCAGTTTGAAGCTATTCACCCTTGTCCTGTCACGACATGCTCTTGTAAAGCCTTTCTTCATGTTTCTTGTAGGCTCCCTTCAGGTATAGGGAGGCTCTAATGAGGTCACCCTTGAAACCTCTTGTAAATAACTTCCAATGTAGCAAGTATAACAATGGAATGAAGAGCAGTACTTAAAACTAACTTCCACTGTAAATTTACTAGCAACACTATAGAAAATAAAGTACATTTACAGGTGTTCACAAAGATTACAGAACCATACTGGTGCATTGCAAATCATGGCTGTTTTACTTTCATCACTTTTCCTGTGTGCTCCACCAAACTTTTTGATCAGGGAAGGTGCTCTTTCTTGATTCGACAGATTAATGCAAACTTCATTACCTTAACAGAGGGACTCAATAAAACTTGCCTGCTACTCTGGCATTGACTGTTTTTATCACAATTATTTTACATATATGGTTCAATAAAGAAGAGAAACACTGCCTTGCTCCACTGGTAAGGCACTGTAGGAGATGGACAGGATTCCCAGCTATGGGTGTATCCCAGGGAAATGAAGAAATAAACAATTTATCTGGAGTTGCTCACAAAGCAGCACTTTAGCTGGAACCCAAAAATTCAGCTATCAGATTCTCAGTTAGAACATTGTGGTCTTCCGTCAATCTGTACTGTGTATTTTCAGCTCTTCCTTTTTTGTTGTTATTTGAAAACTATTGGAAGGAATATAGAATGTTCCCGTAGAACATATTTTCCAAACCCTTTTTAATATCCAAGAACCAGATAGTGCTTCAGGAAGAAAAATCTCTGGAAAATGTACTCTTTTCCTTGGTACGAAGGCATGTGATAAATATTTAGCATTCAGGCAACCGAAGTTCATGAATTTAAATGTTACCATATGTATCATTTTTATTTAAAATATCCATTAAGATTTATAATGATTTAGCCTGTCAAAAGTCAATGACTTACAGCTGCTAACTCACATGAAAATGTATTTGTATTATGTTTATTTCACTTTTTGTAACTGCAGTTCTTTACATGATGAGGACACCATCTCTTCTTTAGGATACCCCCATGTTCTATGGTCTAGTCCATCCTTCTGTGCTAAGGCAGAATGAATTATGACAAAACCTCTTCTGAGATATTTTACACAGGACATCAGAGCACATGGTCAGAACCCTGTCTTTGCCCACAAATTCTATAAAAAATAGTGATTACCTTGAAAATGCAGTAAGATTGCAGCATGTTATACACTTTTGATGTACGCAGTTATGAATTCTGATTACGAAATATTATGGACAAAAAAAACAAACCGTCCTTATAAACTCAGTAGTAAGTGCTACAGACTTCAGTAAGAGCCAATGTTTCATTCAGCCTAATTTTCCTCTGATTCAGTAATTTTGACCACGCAGGTAAGAATCTGTGTTCATTGTGTCCTGAACCCTAGTAGTTACTGAAAGATGTCCCAGCACTCTGATAGTTTTTTAAATGGTCTGACACTGCCCTGTTGAATGCAATTGTGCATTCTGTCCACAATCACACAAACCTTTCTAAGTGTCAGGAAAAGCCCCTTACAAAGACTTTGGTGATACTGTACATATCTGTCTTTTTAAAAAAGGTCAGAAGAAAAGCATCAAATTCCATGTGGTGTCAGCAGGCTGAAAGTGCAAATGTTAGCACAGGGGTTTTAATGTTTTCTCTAAATAAGTACTGTTTATTCATCAGTACTCTTTGTTATGAGCTGGAACCAGGATATTGTCTGCAGTTTGACGTAGAGAGTTAAGAACATAAAATCTGTCAGCACATAAGGAAACAAGGTCAGGAAAGAGAAATAGTGTTTTATAAAACAGTATTTAGGGCAATGCATTTTAACATAATTAAGTAATGTGCCGTTGGAAGTAAAGGAAACTGCATCACTTATAAATGCAGATAAGCCTTTAAATCAGAACATCCCCTTTTCAACAAAAAAGACCCTTGTTCAACAATAAAAATAACAGCGAATAGATAAAAGTAAAATAATTACTAATAGAGTATTGTTTAGAAATATTTACTTTAGTACGTTCAAATTAATAAGTATTATTATTTGTATTATATATATATGTATTGCTGAATGTGTGAAGTTTTGAATATAAAGCAAACTCTGCTACTTAGTATAACTCAACATGTTAGCTGCATTAATACCTGTTACTCCTGGAAATTGTTTTAAAGAGACACGAGACTGGATTCTCTGTGTGGAACTGGTATTTTGTACTGCACTCCAGTGTGCTCCATTAGACCCCAGTGTAAAATGGATGCTAACAATGGAGATCATGCTCCTCCTGGTTTTCCCTGCTGCTGGCATAAATCCAGGCTCAAATCTCCAGTCCTGTGGCTCAGTCCCCACAGGTCCACCATAAATTTGAAGTAGACAAATGACACTTTCCCTCCCACTGACAAATTAATTCTGTACAAAGTGGAGACAAGAATTTGAAGTGAAAAAAGGCAAGCTGTAATCTCCATTTGTGCACACACCTGTTTTTACAGCACATCAGTCTACAACTTCCAGGACAGGAGCCACGCTCACCAAAGCCATGCAGCAGTCCCTGGTTATTCACATCAAAACAGCAGAGCACTTCAAAGAGTGCAAATGCAGGTTTAGTATATAGCAAGGCAAAATCCCTCCCAAAAATACACGCTGACTTTTGATTATATGCAAAAAGAAAACGTTCCTCTTAAGGGCCGCATAAACAAATCCTGAACTCAAATATAAAATGTTAATTAAAATTTAATATATCCTGCATGATGCTTTTGTTTGCCCTGCAACTCTGGTTTAAATTGAGGCTGGTTATCTTACTGACTAATTGGGCTCTCCTGCTTTGTCAGTCACTTGTTCTGAAGGAGAAGTCATTTTTCCAGTAAACACAGCAGTCATTTACCTCAGCTATCACGTCAATGTCTTACCCTTAGAGACTCTTCCCTTCAAAAATAGGCCAGCAGATACATTAAGCTTATGTGTCACTGGCTTTAAGGAAGAGGCAAACCCTTAGTCAGAATGTAATTCTGTTTATAAAAAGCACTTCAATAGGATTTACAGCTTTCAATTTTTAAATTTAAAAATAGGAAAAGATATTACTAGGAGCATTGTTATTGGTTTAACAACTGGAACCTGTGATATTACTACTCTGACTGGAGATTTTCAGCCAGGTAGCCAGAACATGTAGAAAGTTATAATGGAAAACAGTAAAAGCTATTACATAGTTTTCAGCGTTCTTGCAATGCTTTTTCTTAAATTAAAATTCAACATAACCACCGCCAGCTCCTAAAGCATGAGAAAAAACAGAACTCTACAAAGAACAGATTTTTCCTCTTCATTCTCACAAAACATATTCAGTTGTTTCACATTGTTGAATTATACAGATGTAAAGAAGAAATGTTACTGTTTCTAGGAGTACTACTGACAATCTGTTCAAAAAGGATTCAAACACCCAGCAGAATTCACTCTGCTGTTCTCACATGAAATATTGTTTCTCAGCAGGAGTGCAGGTCACTGTTCTATAATCTAAGTGCACCAAATATTCTGGTATGATTTTATTTTATTTTAGTGAAAGAGATGCAAATATCAACAACTGAAATAGTGACAAACACTTCTGTCACTGCAGGATTATCGTGTTTGACTAATTTAGATTTCATTTACACTTGTAATGTATCTTTAAATCTGTTGAAATTTATGCATTAATTTGTCAGATACGATGACACTTTGATGACACTTTAATTCTGCAGTCTTTTAGTTCAGTGCCTGAAAAGAAGATAATTGTCTCTGAAAGGTAAAAAGGAAAGAATGTCTAGTGCCACATTAGGTTGTTAATCCTAAAGCCATGGAGCTGGTCTGATAAACTGATATGAACTCATAAAGGTAGAAGCTGGTCCTGCTCTCATATCTTGGACTGAAAACTGTTGTTATTATTTGTTGTGCTTCTAATTTCTAATTACTGTACACAGGTTAAAAATGGTAAATCATTGCACTAGCTGAAGTAAACCTGAGTGCCACAGAAATGTTTTTATTGAAAGCAACAGAACTTGTAGATATTTGTAAAGGAGTAGATGCCACCTCATATTCTGTAGACTTCTCAGAGAAGAATTGGACAGCAAATTGAGACATTTTTGAGATGCTGACTGTCCCTTGGTCTAGTGTTTTGCCTCCTGTTTCCTCTTTCCAAAACTTGCAAGTTCCACCTACTGCTGCAGCATTCTTTCATGCCACCCAGGGAATCTAAAATAGAGATATTTGTAATAGAGTTTGCTCTCTGATTTACCTTCATATCAAAGTGCTCTGCATAAGCAGGTAATTGAGTGATATGAAAAGGATTCTAAAGACAAGCACTGCCACAGTGCTGGCAGCTCAGACTCCCCCTTGAACAAAGACTTCAGTTCTACCTCAGAACAGTAGAAGGAATTCAAAGTAGATCAATGCAAGGAAAGTATTTCACTTATGCTGGAATAAAACTCTGTTAACTAATGACAGATGTAGCAGTTAATTATCTCCAAACACATGGCAAATCTAAGCAGAAATTATAAGACATTGTCAGAATAGCAAAAAAAGCTATAGCTAAAAGAAATGTCATTACAAGAAAAGAAAAGCACCTTTAAGCAGTGAGCTGTACTGGAACAGGGAAAGACTTTCCAAGGAAAGTCCCATTCCCTGAAAAATTTGAAATCACACTAAAAAGCTAGCTGGAGACAATACCAAAAAAACCTCCAAACCTGGAGCTATAACACTGCAGAAATAATAAAAACGTTATATGAATTGTCTGATTTTTACGTATAATTTATGCAAAAGCTTTACTGAGATAAGTGAGCTGCTGCGCACATCACACAAAGCACAGGTGTAAGAAACAAAAGTACACTTGTGTTCTTAACTACAAATGAAATCATTCTTCTATGCCATTTTAGCTTGCAACTTTGTACATGATTCTACCAGGCATAAATGTAGGTGGCAAAGCACAGAGGAAATGAACCTGATTTGAAGAAAAAAGTAGGTGGGCTGCCATCATAATGCACCTGCCCACCCCATCTCCTACTGCCATATAAACAACATTAAAAATAAAAGAAAACACTATTTTTAGGGTTTTTTGACTACTCCTGTGAAACTGTTGGACAGGATATTTGGAGCAGAAAAGAACATCTAATTGTTTAAGTTCGACTTTCAACACTCATTCCTTTGATCACCATCATCTTAAAAGTTTCCCATGGAAAACATGTTACAGACATTTTGGTGTACGTGTTTTACTCCCACTTTTTTATATGAAGTAACTCTTAACAGGCTATACACCGACTTCTGAAAGTAAAATAACAAATGGGAACAAAAAACTCAAATCAAGCAATTCCCCTAATGCACATTAATTTAAGAATAGCATTGACCAGTTTGTTTCAAAATTTAGCAGGTGCTGTCAGAATTAGCCATATTTCTGTCAAATAGCAATAACCTACCCCAGGTCGTGAAAGGATCTCTGAAATACAATTTCCATTTGATCCACATATCAGTTGCTCTTTTATGTTCTCACCTGCTATGCACACACTATTCTCATGCATAAACCAGGCATCCCTACATGACCATTATATCAAAATCCTCCCATTAATTACCAGCCTAATACAGCACCAACAGTTATTGTGAAACTGTACAATAAAAAAAATTTATTTATGCATCCCTTCCTTTGGTGAGAAACTTAAGGGTTACTTAATTTATCATTTTAATCTCCTTTCTCCCAAATGATTTTTATATTCCCTCACATCCTACATTTCTTCACAAGCCTCCTAGCAACATCCCCCAGGCAAAGGCTTTCTGGAGCAAATTCTCAAGTGGAGCAATGACATCCTTATGTCAGCTGAGGATCTTTTTATTACATACACAGCACTGATCAAATGCAGTGCTGCCCTGTCTGCAGAGTCACCCTCTGCTCAGAAAAACTCCAGCTCTTCCTCCAAAATAAATAGTCATGTCAAAAGTTCCTTAAATCAAAATAATTATATTCATCAGTAAAGTGCAAAAAATTCGGCAATGATGGAGAGCCATCAGCTGCAGTTGCACAAGTTATAAAATGCAGTCAACATATTTAGAGGCCCTAATAAATATCGTTCCTCTATGCTGCCATCTACAGACAGACTTCAAGTTTTTTTAGAAATCTACTTTTCCATTCCAGATATTTACTTAATAACAGCATCCCAACATGCCCTACAAAACGGTTCACCCCAAACATATATTTTATCAACAGTATTACCTTAACATATTAGAAGCTTCAGGAAAAGCTGAGCCTAAGTGATCGATCCCTGAATGGTACTTGGATGGTGTTTCATACTGCATGCTGATCTTGAGCAGACACCTCAGCTCATGGTCCCTGTCCAGTGCATGGCAGGAGTTGAGTCACACACAGATGTCCCTCAGAAGCCATATGAGCTGCCAAAAGTGAAAAGGAGATTCTAAATCTCTAGGATAGACAGCTTAAACATCTTTGCCTGAGTCCGCAGAACATCTAATGCTTCATGGTTGTAGCATTTTTACTTGCTACATACTTCAGACAGAATACGTCCTGGTTTTTCAGCTGTATTTTCTAACCAGGAGGCTACAAAATTGGTTTCTTTCTCTGCATAAAAAAGAAATTCAGTACCAAAAAGTACAGTTTTAAAAGCCCCACACCTCAGATACACCATGGAGACAGTGTATTTCTATTAAATGACTGCAAGCAATATGGCTACAAATGTAAAACTCTATGCTTGCTTAGGGTTGAAACTGAACATAGAATGGGTTGGTTTGGAAGGGACATTAAACATTATCTCGTTCCAATACCCTGCCATGGGCAGGGACACCTCTCACGGGGCCTGGTTGTTCAAAGCCCCATCCAGCCTGATCTTGAACACTTCCAAGGATGGGGCAGCCACAGCCGCTCTGGGCAGCCTGTGCCAGAGCCTCATCCCTCACCTCAGCGAAGTTTTCTTCTTAGTATTTAATCTAAACCTACGGTGTTCCAGCTTCCAGCTATTCCCTCTTGCATATCATTTAATATACAATAAATTAATCACCTGTGAAAATAACCCTTAGCCTGAAGGTCAGAAAGCTCCTGTGGCGTTGCTCCCTGGGGAGGTGCGAGCCACCACACACCACAAGCCGGAGTTAAAACCCTTTAGAGGTGCGAGCCTCCACACAAGCCGGGGTTAAAAGCCTCAGTGTTCTGCTCTGAAACGCTGCACTGCGAGCGCCATCTAAGCGCCGGTCGGAGGCGAAGCTGATGAGCACAGCCCTGCCGAGGGGCTCGGGGGACCAGCCCAGATGTCCCCTCAGCGGCACCGGCGCGCCCCGGCCCCGCAGGGTGTGGAAGCCCCGCGGGTCTCCCTCCCTCCTCAGGAGGCGCCGAGGGCTGGCGGGGCCTCAACCCCGGGAGGGGATGCAGCGGGCTGGGCATGAAACAAAGCATCGCCAGCCCGTCCAGGGAGCCGATTGTCCCACTCTGTGCTGGTGTGCCCTCATTTTGACTCCCGTGTCCAGTGTTGGGCGCCACAGTATTAATTAAAAAAGGCGTTAAGCTGTTAGAGAGTATCCAAAGTAGTGGCATGAATATGGTGAGGAGCCTTCAGGGGAAGCTGTATGAGGAGCAGCTGGGGTCACTTTGTCTCTTCAGCAGGGAGGAGGCTGAGGGGAGACCCCATTGCTGTCAAAACTTTCTCGTGAGAAGAGGTGGGGCAGGCGCTGATCTCCGCTCTGTGGTTACAGTGAGAGGACCTGAGGGGATGGCCTGAAGCTGTGTCAGGTGAGGGTTAGGCTGGATGTTAGAAAAAGGTTCTTCACCCAGAGGGTGGGTGGGCACTGGAACAGGCTCTCCAGGGCAGTTGCCAAAGCACCAAGCCTGACAGAGCTCAAAAACTCTCTGCTCTGGGGCACAGGGTGTGATTCTTGGGGTGTCCTGTGCAGGGCTAAGAATTGGACTTGATGATCTCTGTGGGTCCCCTCCAACTGAGAACATGCCATGATTATGAGGAGGAAGCCAGCAGGAGCAATGTTCTGTAGTGGCGACCATAGGCTGTGCCTCAGTAGTAGCTGCTGCAGGCCCCTCAGGAGTGCACACACAGTCTTTCCTCCTTTTCAGCTTCAATCATTTCAGAGACTCACAGCTGGAAGGGACTTCTGGAGATCATCTAGTCCAATCCTCCCCTTCACCCCTTCCCCAGCCAAGGCAGGGTCACCTGGAGCAAGTTACACAAGATTTCCACTCAGAGATCCCAGAAACACCTGCTACCCACCCAGCCATTAGCCCTGTGCAGGTCATGGTAGCAGGTGTGGGAGAAAATACACAGTGGAAGAACTATGAAATGGTAGTGAAGCACATGTGTCAGTTAGAGAGTGTTGTTCTGGCTACAGACAGAAAAGGAACTGAAGCCAAAGAATGCAGGTAGTAAAAGAGGGGGTTTATCTCTTCCCTCTTCATTTACACTTGGCACTTCATTTTCATTTTTAACTTGTTCCCATTCCATTATTTCTCACTAGTCTCAGTCACCTAGATCAAGATACTTGACTGGTTCCAGAAAAGTTCAGTAAGAGCTTAGTAATACTGTGCTACCAATGCTTTTACCATTTAGTTTTTAAAGTGCTGGATATGAAAACCACTTTCATACACTAGAGATCCCACTACTTAGCTGCTGATAAGGTCCTAAAATTCACACTGTCAAAACAAATTAGTTGAAACATCTTTTTAATGTCATTTGATAATCAAAATTTCATTTCTACAGTAGTTATTCTGTAACATATTGATATATGTCTTCTGCCTGACACTGAACTCTTTTGTCATATTCCTTAAGATAAAGAATATGAATCCATAGAGCATTCACAACATTAAAAAATGTCACACTTTTTCTGGTATTCTTTACTGTCCAAGTTATTTTAATTCTTTCCATGCCTTCTTATTCTTCTACTTATTTTTTTGCTTCTCTGTTCCCTGTTGTCAAAGGTTTCTTTCATCTCTCCATTTCTGTTGGCTGTGCTTCTAGGACAGTGGCCTTCTTGTGGCCATCTGGACAATTGTACTAATTTGAGCAGCTGCTCCTAAAAATAAGCTGGTCTTGGAGGAATTTATGCCATTTGGACATTTTGATTTTTAAAATCTGTTTTAATGTTTCATATAACTGAAAATTTATACCGGAAGCAATTTATATACAGAGAACTTTGTTGTTGTTGTTGCTTTTTGATGTTTTCCTACAAGGCCGTGATGCCTGCTTCTTTTCCCCCACTGTGCCCAGCAGCAGATGCAACAGGTGCTGGCAGAGCTGTCTCTCAGCAAGAATAAAACTGACCTGTGACAAAGTACAGGTACCTCCCAGCATCCTATTTTGCACCTCAAAGGTGAAACTTGGCTTTTAATAATCTAAGACAAGGTTTTTTAACCTGAGCTCTTTGGTACATCATCTGGAGGGAAGAGCTTATTTATTTTCTCTACTTATTTGTGTGAAAAACACCTAGAAAGAGAGTTCTGTACAAAATCATCTTTAGTTCTGCTCATAATGCCTTTTGGGAATCAAGATGCCTCTCTAGGATTTGGGATAAGTAATTTGTTTAATGTGTGCAAATAGCAGAATGGCTAAGAGCCACCAGGGGGCATTAAAACAAAATAGATGGGTAAAAATTGGTTGAAAGATTGGAAACATAAGAAACCTCATGAAGAAAGTTACTAATTAATAAGAGGGGAGGCACACTGTGGTGATAATGAAAAACAAGCAGGAAGTAAAGCTTACTTCGTGGTGACCTATGTCATATAATTTGGGACAGTGGTGGAAAGATTTCCCCCTTTCTTCAAAGAGCACAGAATGTGTAGTGATTATAAGACAGCAAGAAAGCTTCATTTATGCAACAGTCCTGATAGTAGTGACAGTAGGATGTAACCAAGACATTGTACTTAAAACGAAATTAATTGTTATCTTCGAATTATTTCTGTGGAAGGATAAATTGGAAGTGATTCCTGCTTCTCCTGCTATGAGACTCAGAGAAAAGAAAACAGTTGCTCTGGGTAAGGAGACATTGTCACTTCCCTTCTGTTCCACTTCAAACAATGCTGTTTTGTTTCTGCACTAAAAGCAAGCTGAGCTATTCTGACACATCTCTTTTCTTTAAGACCGAAGTGCAAAAGCTGGATAACAAGATATTAATTGAGCATATGCACCAAGTAACCCTTTCAATGTCAGCTATAATCCTCTGGTGAAGAGGTGCACACAGGGCCTTTTCAACTAAGTGAAACTAAGTGGCATTTGTCATACTTCGAAAAAAAAAAAAAGTTCTCATTTTTTCTATAAATCACTTCAATTTCGTGGGTTTTGTAGAAAGAGCTTTTGTCCCCCACAGCCTATTGCTTTTACCAGGCTCAAAATATCTCTCTTATTCAACCAAACAGAAGTGTTGTGGCCAAGTAAATTGCCTCCCTGTGCTGCTGTTATGTCACTGTATGTGACATCATGCAAAACCACCCACAACACTCTCTGCTCCCAGAATCATTTGTCCTTCCACTGATGTATCACAATATCTAAATTATTATAGCTTGCATGTATTTTTGTAGTAGTTTGGTGTGAAAAATCTATGGAGTATGAACCAGCATAAAGTAAAATTTAAAAAAAGTAATAAAGGTGCCCCAGCCTCAGGTCTTACATGCTGCTTTATCAATCCAAGTATTGTTCTATGATTAGAAAGAGATCCTGATAGCAAAAGAGTATTTCTATAGCACTTGTCAGGTCAAGTTACTCTTCCCTCATTTTCTCAGGAGTCTGTGGCACTCAGCATCTGTTTCTCCCCTTTCCTATGCCTTTGTATTTTATGCTGTATTTGAGACCCATGTTGACTTCACCACCCCTCTAAGAGAGGGGCAACTCTTTCACAGCATAGAAAGAGAGCATCACAGAGTTTCTACTCCTGTGTACAGGAGAAAGATGTGAAGGGTGTGCTGTTCCTGCCCCTCATGTGTGGAACACAGCACACCATCACTGTTGTCTCTGCAGTTCTAATTATACCACCTTGCCTAGATCACAACTGGTCTGGAAGCAGCAACTCACCTGTGGTTCACATCCAAGTTTGACAGCCTGCAGCTACAAGTCCTGAAAAACCTTGACCCAAGAAGAGAGCAGCTCCAAAAAGGAGGTAAAAAAGCAAGCACATTCATTTTAAAGAGGGAAGCCAAGAAAAATTACCTGAGTGGTATTTTGCAGGCTGTTATGAGTCAGGATTTCAGTTTTCTAAACTTTCTTTTGTAGTTCCTTACATTCAGGGGTGGATAGCAGACCTCTTTAGGTTTAGTTTCTTTCCTCCCCTTTTGCCAAAAGACATACTGAAGCAGCAAAGAACATTACAGGTACAGGAGAGCTTCAGGGACTGTCCTGTACTTAGAAAAGGTGTTTTGTACACACTTCATGATTGGTTGATGTTCATTAAGCAAACACTGATCTGAAAGCTAACAGCTAATCTATTTTCCTCTGCATTCAGCTCCATGGCAGTGGTTTATCTTCCCTTATCCATGCCCTCTCCAGACACCCTTCCAAAAGCCGTGCTTACCTTCTTTGTATAGGTTCCTCAGCCTTCTCCATAATTAGTTCTTGTACAGCCATGTAATTAATTTTTTAGAGATGTCAGTATTAAACTGCTAAAACTTCATCTCTTCTTCAGTAATGACAAAGATTTCCCAGAGTCATCAGCTTCATAAAATAGCACATCTTTCCCCAGGAGGAAAAGCAAGGAGCCTCTCCCTCATACCTCCCTGGACACACAGGGCAAAGACCAGGCCTCCAGCTCACCCCTGGAGAGGCCCACGTGAGCTGTGCAGGAAATGAGCTCATCTAACTGGTGATTCCCAGCCCTGGAAGAGCATCACCTGCTGCCAGGAGACTCCCTCTCAGCACCCAGGTGTGGAAGAATCCAGCATTTTACTTGATCTGACAGTTGGGTGTGAATTGCTGAGGACAGCTGCAGGTAAGAGGTGCTCGCAGGGCACCCATCTATAGGGAGCCTGGGAATTCTTGTTTAAACCCTAGCAGCTAGTTTGAATTAACTCAGACCTCTCACTTTGTCTTTTTGACTCAGGTTCTTCACATCATGACTATAACAAAACAATTATTCTTTATTTGTAATCACTGTAAACCCTATGCTGTTGATAGCTAACATGTTTGCTTTTATCCCTTCTCTTTCACCAGCTTTAGACTAAGGCCTGGCAGGTGCTATCAAAACAATGGTTTGCAGAGGGTTTGGGTGAATTACTGAAGACAGAGTCATATGCCTGTGGCTGGATGCTGACATGACTGGGGCAGGGAGGAACTGGCAGGACTGGCTGCTTATAATGGGAGATGATAGCTGGGTCATGAGAGAACATAAGCTCTGGGCTATTTCAGGAGCACAGAAGGAATTCATTAGGTGTGTGATGTTGCACCATACATCACCTTACCCTCGTAAGAATTAGTGGAATTTGTTCAACCTATCCTGCTGTGAAACAACAGATTGGGGAAAGAGTAGTTAGAGCAGGAGCCTTACATCACGATATGCTGAAGAAGATTACAGCATGGACAGTTTTCAAGACCAAAGATCAGCTCATCTTCATCATGGCCTACTCTTCCACATGGTGTCAGTACAACCTGGCTTCAGGAGAGGTGGTGTTGCACTCTGACCTGCTTCAGCAGAGCTGCTCACCATCTCCTCTGTGACGCACGGCACTACTGTTCCTATGGGACCTATACATGTTATTTGTGATACTTGTTTAGTATAGCAGGGAGAAAAGCATCGCATACCTCTGGAGCCTAAGGGTAGCCAAGGACACTCGGGAATGGTCTCCTTCTGCTCCTCCAGAAATGTAGCTCTAAACTGTAATTTATGTGGTAGGACTGCAGACTAATGCAAGAGCCTCTCTCCCTTGAGGCAAATAGCTGTTCTGAGGACAAAGGGGTGCTCAGCACACCAGCAAAGCTAAACACACCTGAGCTTCATTAAATTGTGCAGCTTAAAATTAGGTGTGTGCCATATGGCTTTAGGTTTGTCCTAGTCGATAGGATATATGTTAGCTGAGAATAAGTAAACATCATTAACCTCAGAATTTTTATTCATAAGTCCAGAGAAAGAACAAAAGTTACATTGATTTCAGTATAACAAAGATCAATCCCCTTCAAATACAAAACCTGCTAGGAATATGAACTCCTAGAAAATTCTGAATATTTTAAAGATCTTGAAATACTGAATTCTTCATCCTCTAGGATCGTTCCACATTATTATAACTTAATGCTATACATTAAAATACCCTCATCACCAGTGAATAGGGCTTCTTCAGCAAGCTTAATAGTAATTAGTTGAAATACTGCACAGTGTACCTCTCCTGCCCCACCCCCAAAAGCCCTCAGCAAATCTCACTGGGCCTCGGTTTTCACTGATTCTATTTACAAGACTGAATATACATAGAGAGCAGTGCACCAGCGGAGAAAGCTAAAGCAGCCACTTGTGAGCACATCAGGGGTGTGCTCAGGATGGCTGGCTCCCACCCACACATGATACAGCACAAATGGCAGAATCAGAAGAAGTCTACAATGCCACAACACAGCCATGTCTCTGACTCTCTGCAGAAAATGTTGTACTTAAAACCAGTTTCCCGAACACTGCGTAATGCAAAGGTCAGTCCAAAGGGTATCAATTCCACCTGCACAAACCTCATCACACAACTGCATAGGTATACAACATCTTCTGAGCCATTCTGGTATTCCCACTGCTCTGGTAAATGAGTGACAAGTTAAAGGCAGTATCTCTTCTCAAGTCTGTTTGATCCGTTTCTATTCCCTGTAAAAATAATGATTAAATAAAGTTATCAATATACAAAAATAGTATAAAACTGAAACATGAGTAGCCATTACAGTGGAATCAAATGACATATTCATGGCCAATAAAGGCTTTCAGCTGTATGGAAACAGAACAAGTATTCCTTGTGCTCTCCCTCTTTAAGGAGTTTCCACATCATGTTGTTAATCACCAAAGTTATAAAATTTCACACTCAAAACCTTAGCTGTAAGTTAAATAGCCAGCTTATAAACCAGCAAAGTTACTACCTTCATTTGTCTTTGTATGCTAAGTATTTGTTTCTCCAACCAGAACTTGAATACTGCCTGCATCTTTTACAAGGTCACAAAACTGCTCTGAACTCCCAGGGCTGGCAAACGCCCACAGCTCTTACTTTACCAACACTGCCTGTTTTCTAAACACAC
This sequence comes from Bombycilla garrulus, assembly GCA_013400315.1. NCBI lineage: Eukaryota > Metazoa > Chordata > Aves > Passeriformes > Bombycillidae > Bombycilla > Bombycilla garrulus. The sequence goes on from VXBU01015531.1 coordinate 238,790, forward strand.
TTGCAATGTTTCTGCCTACCCACTCCACAGACAAGAGTTGTAAATGTATGACATGTCAATTAGGATCCAATACAGATATTAGAATTAAACTATGGCTCAGATGCAATTAGGCATTTCTAATACTGGTTCATCTTGCTCCAGCATGCTGTTTTATAGCATGGGTGAGTATAGAGAACTTGCAGTTATAACTCATTGCATGTAATATATAGAAAGGTCAGCTACTTAATCAGGAAAAGTTGTTTAGCAATCCTTTTTTGCTGCTGCTTCAGCCTGTGAGTAAATCCTTCAAAATTCCTACATCTTTGAACTTAACACATGGTCAAATACATTATCAGGTGACAATCAGATTTGGGCTTCCAATGACAAGGAATTAAAATAGAAATTGAAGGAGGCACAACTACAGAGATTTTTATATACCTATTTTAACTACGACTAAGGAATTCTTCACATTTTCCTGACTTTATTCTCTGCCCATAGCTCACAAAGTTACAGTACCTCTAAGGTGAGGGGAGGAAGTTCAAGTGCTCTTTGGTAATAGTGGATTGCCAGGTGCAGCAATCCCAGCTGGTGCAGGCCACGGCCTAGGTTGTAGAAGGACTCCTGGCATGGTCCACGCAGGTCCAAGTAGCGGTGAAGGAAGGAGAACCCCTGTAACAGAAATCGAGCGCACAACTTTTTCCTCCCCTCCTCCTGTGCATTTTATTTTGTTGCTATCTTGGAGTGTGATGATTCTGTTGTAAACAGAGGACTTTTCTTCTAGGGACCGTGTTGGTAATCAGAGAAGGTACTTCTTTCAATATGAGGAATTAGCTCAGACACAAGCAGCAAATGATAATTTAAGTCACCAGTAGGTCACTGTGGCTGAATTACTAATTAACTAGCATAGCAGCAAGAAATGAAGTAAAATCACTGAGTATAGTAAGCAGGAAATGAGAAGAGAGAGAACAGGGAACTGTATTGCCAGGGAGTAACATAAATAGGACATTGTTCAAGAATGTTATAAAAGGAGAAGAGGGCAGTCCCTGTAAAAAAGGCAGGCTGGTGTCTTTTTTGAATTTTTTAAATTAAAAATATTAAAATTAGGTCAAAGTTTGCAAGTTCAAAATGTCTTGGACACTGTCATAACTGGTTTTGTATTACAGTAGTTGGGGATCTGTAGCTTCTATCAAGCTCAGTGCAAGCTACAGTCTTCCAGCAAATTTCAGAAGCCACAAGAGCTCAGGATCCTCACCATACTGTGCTGACTGAGCTCAGCAGCTACAGGAATTAAAAGATACTTCAAGTTAATGAAAATACTTGGTGTGAAATACAGGAAATTACTTTAAAGATTCTGATTAGGACTACTCCATCCACAGTTTGTAACTGGATCTTGCAGATGAAAAGTAAAATGTGAATAAGGAAGTTGAAAATTTGAAGGTAGCTAAACTGGAGCTCACAAGATCTTTACAAGGAGGGTGTATAGAGGCACCTAAAAGGGGAAAAGGAAGACAGGGGGGGAAAAAAACCACTTTCCAAGCCTGTAAAATTTGCTTAAAGAATGCAGTTTACAAGACATATCTACAAAGGGCTTGTGGCATAGATTCCACTCTACAGCAATGCAGGCCAAAAAAAAAAATTGAAAGAAAATCCAGACTACAACCACCAAGAAATTAGTAATATTTTCACAAACAACTAGCAGCTGTTAACATCAAAGTAACAAGCTACCTTTACTCATAAGCAGAGGAGATTCAGATGGTGTAACTATAGCTCAAAAGCACATTCATCTGTGCTCATGTTTCACCACTTCCCTCTTTAGAAATGCTATCTTAATTATCAAAAATTATTTTGTAGCCATAACCATCTGCAAGATACAAAGCCAGGAAATGCTGTGGGTAACAAGAATCACACTGCCTCACCTGTACTAGAAGAGCATGCCTTTTCAGCACATATTTCTGAGAGGCCATATGGATGAAAGTCAGGCCAATACAAAGACTGTACAAAGGCTCATCTGGGTTTGCACGGAAGGCTTGCACATACTGACCTAAAAGCAAATAAATGAATTGAGATGTTGGTTGAGAAAAGCATTCCTTAAGAAGTTAAGGGCAAGAAAGAAAATATTTGAATTAGAAGTGTGAACTAAGAAAATAAACAGTTTAATATACCTATATCAGAATACACAGGAAAAAACAGGGAAGAAAACTGTGTATTTTCAGCACCCACTGGATTCTGAGGGAAGAATGCAGACTGTGATGTAAAGACAGGAGCAAAAAATGATTAGACACAGGAGGCAAACATAGTCCTTGCTGGGATTTAAATGTGACATTTGGAGGACTTGACTGAAAGCAGCAGGTTTACTTCAAAGGCTTGCTTAAAACATGTAACCAGCTGTATTTGCTGTTTAAATTGGGCTGGTTCTGTCATTATTATCATCATTAGCCTCCAATTATCTTTGCAAGTTAGTTATATTTGCAATTTGTGCTAAACTTGAAATGTGCCAGCTTAATTTTTATTAGCAAAACCCTTCAGCAATGCTCTGATTTGTGTACAGAATAATTAAAGCACCAGACTAGCATTGTGAACCTACAATTTTCTGATGAAAAAGAAAACTTTCTCTTTTTATAAACTTTCACTTGTTCCATTTGTTGATATTAGAACATGAAAGATTCTACCAAGAGCATGCTTGAAACTGCCAGACACGAAGGCATTGTGCCCGTTGAGCACACACAGCACGTGATTGTCAGGATTTTTCAGCATCAGGCGGAGACAAAAGCGATGGTGACGGACATCCTGAGACTGCATAGTGACTTGATTGAAGATGTTCCACAGCTGGGGCTTATTGACATGTTCCATGACCATGATTCTACAGAATGAGAAGTGTGCAAGACATTAGTAAACACTATGTAGTATACATTGTATCTTCATGTGGGGGGTTGGGGTGTTAGTTTTTTTTCTTTTTCTTTTTTCATCCTCTTTAGTTATGGAATTTTTTGTCCCATTTGTTGCGGGGGAACCTGATGGCCGATGCTTAAGTGTATTTGCAAGACAAAGGCTTGCCGGGCCAGGAAGGGAGACTAGAGAGGACACAGTTCAGTGCTGGGTTTTGCTTGGAAGAGGACAGGCCGGGTTCTTTTGCCTGCTGCTGCTGCTTCTGCTTGCCCCGCTGGGACCCATCTGATCCATCCCTGCACCAGGACTCCTGCGTTCCACCTTGGAGTTTCTTCCGTTCTCCTCACAGCAGCCCGTCTGGAGCCATCTACAACTACAGACTGCCTACGGGGTTTGTGAAGCAAGGCCTTCCCCATCCCTCTTGCCGGCTCTGCCGCGGGGTGGGGGTGTCCCTGACCCTTTTTTTTTCTGTTTTTTTATCTGTAGTAGGTGTTGTTGTTAGTACCATAGTTATTGTTAATTTGTATCTTGTTATACTCATTAGTAAAGGACTGTTATCCCTCCCCATATCTTGCCTGAAGGCCGCTTAATTTCAGTAATTCCGAGGAAAGAGGGGGGGGTGTCCTGAGGGAGGGTTCTGCCTTCCCTAACAGATACCTGTCTTCAACCCAAGACACTTCAATAAAAATCTCAGCAGTTCTGGGAAGATAACAACACAAACTCAAACAGAAGGCCAGTGAGTGTGGCAAAGATGAGAGTGAAAAGCAGAACCAATGGCTCTGGCCAGATCAACCAACCTATTATTGCACTGTACATTTTTGGAATCTGAGGCTACTGGAAAGCTCCTTCAATTTTGGTAGCCTTCTCTCACTTAGCCAAGACTGGGAACCATCAGCGGCCTACTTCAGCAGTATCATCAGTAGTGTGACTACAGTCTCAGTGGAGGCAATTACAGCACAGACCGCTCTGCCTTCTCAGCAGCTCACCTGATATAGTTGTAAGCTTTCCTGAAGTTCTTGTCCAGAATTGCAGCAGAGAGCCCAAAGTACTCCAGCTCCTTGCGCTTTTGTCTATCCTCGTAGAATGAGTAATATTCCAGTGAGGAATCCACAAGCAGCTCTGCCTCCTTGTACCGGGAGAGGTCACACAAGGCATATATAGCCTTCAGGAGGAGGTTCCACCAGTCATCTTTTGTCAGAACACTTGTGAGAACAGCAAAAATTGCTAGAAATATTGGAGCCAGAAAGTTGAGAAAAATTAGAACAAGGATAATTTTTTTTCAAAATAGATGCATACATCAAACTGATATTTTAAAAGATGTTGTAGCACTAACAGCTAATACGAAGTATTTACTTTTTCTCAGTTTAAGGGCAGTTCAAAAAACACCAGCAAAAGCACTCACAAAGTGGGAACAAAGGGCAAGCAGAAGCAGTATACCCAGTTCAAGCTGTAAACATTGTGCATGAATGCAATGAAGTTTCTCTCCCTAATTTATCAGGCAGTGCTTAAGAACATGTAGTCTGGCTCAGACAAGCCTGGGACAGGTTAAAAAAAAAAAAAAATCACACCACTTTTACAATGTATTTGTATTATGTTCTAGATTATCGTGTATGATATTTTCCCTGAGGACAATGTTGGCCCGTAAGATCTCTAGAGGCCCTTCTCAACCTCAATTTTTCTGTAATCTTACTAATTTTCCCTGAATGGAGACTGTTCCCTTAAGATATACTATCTTCAGTTTTGCTGCCTTCTTTGCCCTAGAAATAAAGCAATATTAACATGACCTGCATGGATTTAGCATGCAAAATAGGAGCATTTTTATCATTTTCAGAACTACAGAGTTCACGTTGTTGCTTTGTTTTTAATAAACAATCTGTGATTTGTTACCTTTCGCATCGCAATTTGCTGTCTCTTGGTCATCATTGTCAGAAATTTTATCCCTTGACACCTTAATAAGATAGAGGTGTCTCTCTCCAGATTTGGAACTAGATATCAAACACACCTGAGCTCTGCTCATTGCTACCTAGAAACAAATTTAAGGGCAGCATTTCAGATTACAATATAACATCCTATGACAAAGGTAGCTTTATGGCAAATCCATCTTGCTCACATTGCATCCCAAAACAGTCTGCGACACCACCAGTAGCAAGGTCATCAGAGAGAACATTCCCAACAGGAATGTCATCTCTGCATTCTCATGCTCCAGTGCAAACTGGGCTAAGCAAAAGCAAGACACAAACTCTTCAAGCTACTTAAAAAGACTTCTCCTGAGATTGGAACATCCCTGGTTATACTGAAACCAAGACTCCTTGCACAGAAGTATAAGAAAAACAATGCCTTTCTCTATCAGTTTCAGAAGTTTGTGGATAGTCAGCTCTCCAACCAGTATAATACAACAGTTGAGGTGCTGAGCAGGTGGATAAAAAGGAGGTCTAAATGTTCCCTTAACTCACTCCCCATTTATAAATAAACAAAAATCAATTAACACAAAACCACTACACCACTATATTTACTGGTTAAAAAAATTCTTATTTTGTTCTTTTATCAGAAGAAAATAATAAAGAAAGAAATGTAAAAGAAACTGTTGGAACAGAAGCACACATCAACACCTCAAAAAAGGTCTGTGCTGAGTGCTAAAAAGGCAAGAAGCAGCTTTAGAATTCAGTGGGTTGTAAGCACACGGAGAACAGGGAGTTGAAGTTACTGTGTCAATAATTATACACACAAACACTCCTCTGTTCTGAACACTACAGGCAGGATCACCAATATTGCAGGCCACCTGCAAGACTGCTATCTAACAAAATTATGAAACCACTTACATATAAAAGCCCACTAGCTTTCCTCCTGAGTTCAGCTGTTGTTTGTCTTGACCCAAGTTCCAGCTGTCCAATTTCTTACAGTACAGCTGGAGTGAGTGGCTTACCTTCAGCAGCATTGCCAGCATTGTGAGCAACGTGTCAATGTAACCATACATTTTGCCTTGGGAATACAACAGCGTGGAGCGATGCAGGAGAAGCTTTAATTCCTGCACAACAGTGAACATTGTTATTCAACCTCTTGCACAGAGTAAGTTTATAAAACAAACAATTTTGACTTGGTACAGTACTAACAGGATTGTAAAAGCTTCCAGAAAGCTGTAAGAATCTGCAGCAGCAGGTAAGCTCTCCCTAAACTGTTCTCAGGAGTTACTGTTCCAAATTCTCCAATTTCAGAGAAATCTGGCATGACTCTTACCTGTGGTGAGGGTGCTTCTAGAAAGGGGATTCAGAACCTCTGCCTACAATCAACGCAGGCCAAACCACAGAGCTCACATGTAGCAACTGTTAATCAACTTGGTGTAGAGTCACGACTGGCTCTCAGTGGCCAAAAGTTTGTGCATTGCACAGAAGTTATCAGGCGGGACTGGGGAAGTGCTGAGAGAATGGTCACAGAGACAGGCAGGAGTCCCTGATGCTGCAATGGATCAGTCCTTGTGCTCTGCAAGCTCCCCATGGGGATGTGAATCCCTGGTCCTGTGCAGATATCTTGGGCTACTAACATAGTTTGGCAGAATAATACGTCCTAAATGGAAGCACAGAACCCTTGACCCACCTGCTGTGCAGCATTAGCATCCTGAGCCAGCGTATCTGGGTCATACATTGGTTCCAGAGCCTCCAGAGCTTTCTCAGGCCGGCCCAGCTGCTGCTGAAGTGTTGAAAGTGAGATTCTTGCATCAAGATGCAATGGAGCAAGATCAACAACTTTGGCATAGCTCTCTGCAGCACGCTCCATATGTCCTAGAGCCTTCAAGCACTCTAGAAATACCATAAGCAACACAAGACACTTAAATGGCAGAAAAACAAGATTTCAAAGTTTGCAAATAAATTAACATACCTTCTTAGTAAAATCACCCCAAGCATGTATTTTTAAGTGAAAAAATTCAAATATATGCACTGATGCATCCACAGTTTCATTTCAAACATCAGCAGCTGACACAGGATGAAGAGCAGAATAGATGCTGCTTCACTTACATGAACACAAAGTATTTTTAGCTGATGTAAATATCAGTGTATATGAAGAACAAAAAAAATGCTCAGCAGAGTTGTCATGATAAACTTCTGATAAATATGAATGATAAATACTGATTCAACCAGTCAATCTAAAATTGCCCTGATCTTGGAGAAAGGTCCCTGGAAATGCTCAGCACTGTATTATGATCTCTCAGTCCCCCATGTTCAGAAGTCCTGCCCCTTCCCACCTGCATGCCGAAGCCACACAACAGCCAGGTTGTATCGTTCTGAGCAGACAAGGGAACTCAGGAGAGGCAGGGCTGAGTTGTATTCTCCTACATCCAGAAAAGCCTCTGCGACATCCAAATATAAGTCACCCATATCTTCTGGATTTTGTTCCACCAGAGTAGTCAAAAGAGGCTTTAAGAAAAGCACAAATAATGAGAACATTTCTTTAAGGCATGCTTATTGGAAGCCTGCATTTTTATCCTATGATTTTTATTCTATTTGCGTTCTGAACTTTACTTCATTTAAATGTTAGGTTAGGAACTGAAAAACAAAAGATCTGAAACTCAGAATTCCTGAAGAAGCCCCATTTTTCTATTCTAGACGTTTCACACATCTAGTGGGTTAAAGTGCCCATCAGTGAGGAGTCTCCTTTATGAAAGAACAGATTAAGTGTGGCTTTAAAACAAAGTGAAAACATATTCCTTAGTGTTCAACTTTGCAATATGGTCCTGGGCTTGTCACAGCACATAGGCTGTGACTTACTGTGCTTTAGTAATACTTACACTGGCATAATTTCTAAGGGTAAAGATATTATTTCTGCTATTACTGGCCTGTGAGGTTTCTCTCTTGGAGTGGTAGAGAAGCAAAAAGAATCTCCACAGCTCTGTCAACCACCTCAGTTTATGAAAACAGGAACAATTACTTGATTTTGTGATTTCTTAGAACATTCCCCACCTTGTGAGTTGGTTTCTACTTACACTGAGTGGCTCCAGGATGTTCAAGTGAATCAAGCACACCATCAGCTTGACTGTGATGTCTATGGGAACACCCTCAGGTATGCAGCAACTGACCTTCTCCACAGCTGTGACAAGATAAAGAATTTCCTTCTGAACCCAGAGGCTTTAAGAAGCACTTCTCAAGCACCACATCCCCTCCAGGCCATGCTCAGGAACTGAGAAAATATTCTTATCAGCCCTAGCAAGTGTTTGTCTGCCCTTCTTTTCCTCCTCCTTTATCTTTACCAAGAGTTGGAGCAACGTCCTCCTACTGTCTGAGACTAATAATTCCACATGAGCTACAGAGTGCTGTCAGTCTGCATCGACTTCAACAGCAGGATTCCTCAGCATGTGCTTAGATCCTTTGCCTACTTAAGAGGTACTTGCTTAATAAAGCTTTCCTTTAACAATTTATGCACCTGTACCCTCTTCTTTTTTTTTTTTTTGAAAAAGGAAATGCCCTGTATTAAGGTTATGGTTCTTACTAAGTGAAGTCCTGTGTACCAGGCACTGCCTGAACACATTGTTAAATACAGTTAACTACAGAACTTCACACAGCAGGTGGGCTGAATGCAACCTGATCAGAATGCAAAGAGACGCACAGTAGCTACCCATGACAATACCAGCAAATGAGAGGTCACACGATAAAATGCCGTTATCATAGGTCCTTCACATACAGTCATGATACCTCCTTAACTCCTGGTTAAGTTCTCCTTCACTTCAGTGCTTACACCAGACATTCAGAGTGATTGCTAAATCCTGAGAAAACTGATTTCCAACCTAAGGTTTCCCTTTTACCGCCTACAATCACATCCCTTCACTGCAAATTACAACATGCAGGCTAATTCATCATTCTCTGAACACTGCAATACCCAGAACAAGGGTAACTATTCCCCTACTGATATATTTTTACAAAATGACAACTGTCTGGCTGGAATAGAAGGAAGTTCTTCTGGGTAAGGGAAAGAGAAAAGTACACAAGAATTCTTTTCTGGATGAAGCCCCAATTCCATGTTGTTAGAAATCTCCAGCTGTTACATGATTGCAAGCTGGTTCCTAACCATATGATCAGTTCACAGACTTGTCTGAAATTAAAAAAAAAATACATATATATATATACTTACCTGGAGCACTGGATTCAGCAACTGGATGACTCTGGTCGTTAGCCACTGCCTCTTGGCCTTCCTGAGTTTCTACTGCTGCACCTGTATCTTTTTTAAAAGATTATCAGATTAACCAGTAGGACCAGTTAAGCCAACAGCTACTTGCCTTTGAATCCAAGCTGATTGGCAGCTTACTCTGAAAAGTGGACTGAATTTCTCTTGTTTTGGTTTGGGGCTTTTTTGTGTTGTATTGTTTTTTAAAGACAGCAGAGCAGGAAGCAGTTATAAAAGTTACAAAAGTTACAAAGCAACAGAGAGCAACAAGCTCTATTTTAGAAGCTTTCTCTCAGCCCATGGTACGCAGGAGGTAACTTAGAAACATTGTGTTCTAATTCCTAGAGTTATTATAGTTTGTTTCTTATAAATTATCTGCTGAAAGTCTCCATCAGGACAGTTGTTCATGAATCAACTGTATTTTTACCTGGTCAATCAGAGCAAAAAGCCAACAGAAATATCTTATACCTATACTGGGCTTGGGTCAGATTGCTGAAACAACCATTTTAATCACAAAACAGACTGTCTTGTTGTGCTGTGTCCATTCTACAGCCTAAATAAACATTTTCAGATGAAATTACTTTAATAAAGCTAAATGAGAAAAGACAAGCTACTTCATTAAATTACAAGTTAGTATACCTAGATTTCAGTTGGATTGTTAATAACAGATGCAGGATGTATAAAGGACATTACCCTTAGGTCAAAGGTTGGTATTCTTGAGCACAGTTGCCACTAAGCTTATTTTTGTATCTTTTTCTTTAGAAGCTATTTAGCTCGTAGAAGTAGCTGGTCTGATGTAAACACTCAGAGGAATGTTTAGAACTTTAAAAGGCCTCCAGTTGCCTGGAGAGCAGTCCTTGTCTTCAGTGAGTCAGCAGGGCTATGAGGACACTGGAGTAACTTCTTACACCAGGCTGAGATTACACCACATAACTCACTAAGAGCACCCACAGATTTCAATAGAGAAAAGCCTGCCAACAATGCAGCAAAATATACCCAGGAGCTGAAAATGTAAAGGAAAGATGTCATATCACATAAACAGCAGGGTCACCATAACCACTTGACAGCTACTTACCCTTGTTCTCCTCAATTGCAGTTCCTTCTGGTACTTTTTTTTCAAGTACAATTCCCGTAAAATCTGTAATAACCTAAAACAGAAAAGTGACTTGGATCATTTTAAAGATTTAAAGCATAAATGGAGAAACCAGCCAATGTGACAGTTTTAGATATCACAGAAGTTTTCAGAGGAAAAGTAGCATTCTACCCAAGTAGAACCTTCAAAAAGAAACACGGAAACAGCTCTGTGACTACAGTTCTGCTGTTATAATAAATCCAGTAGCTAAATGCTGTGTACATAAAATTGACTGATTGACGTTTAAGGAGGGAAGAAATATGAAAAATGATCAGAGGAATTGTTTGCAGGCTCATGATACTGTGCTCTGAGAGAGAGCTGAATAAAATCTAAAGAAAGAAAAAAAAAAACCCTAAGTAATTTAGTATCAACAAATTAGAATGTTCACAAGAGCCCCAACTTACAGTGTCTTTTCAATCTATCTCGGGAAGTGTGACAATGGCCAAATATCAACATCTTCCCTCTCAAAGCCAGACCAAATCAAGCTGGAAATATGCCTCAAAAGTGTGAGTTAACAAAATTGGACCAGAGAAGCAGTAATCTCTAATTCCTGATGCCTTAGATTTAAAGACATGTAGTCTTTCTGGAATGTATGCTTAGTTCTTAACACATAGATTATAAGGTGTAACACAAGTCTGCCAGATAAATCACAACAATCTGCATTTGAACCATCAGAGCATTCAGTGTCATGATTTTAACCTTCCACTCAGAGAATGACCTATTACTCACAAAACCAGCCTGAAGGTCTCCTCTGGTTGCTAAGATTATGGTCACTATAGAGAAGGAGAGGAAGGATCCCAAAATTTTAAACCTTGAACAACGTACAAATCTATCAGCCCTCAATTAATTAAATCCAACAATTAATTTAAATGCTAATTACCACATAACTAATAGCAAGCAGTCTGTTTCTGATGAGCTCTATCTTTACAGAAGCAGGAGCCCATTTTAGCACTGCAGGAACACAAACTGTGAACATAAACCATCCCCCCTGGCTGGTGAAGAGGTGCTGAAAATGACACCCAAATGCACGGAAGTGTCCGTACCGCCAGAGCTTTGTCGTACTGTTTGGAGGAGATGTACAGTTCAGCTGCAATGTTAACATCCTCCATGGACACAAGACTCTGGTGCTTGGCAAAGGCCTCTTCCACTATCTCAATGGCAGAGGTCACATCATTGGCTTCATAGTAACTCCTATAAAATACAGAAAAGAGATATCGGATAATTCAAATAACTGATAATATATATATACTCTGAAACTGAAATAAAAGGATTTTCATAGTTCTCCTATTTTTGCCTATTAGCCAAGATTTTCATTAGCAAGTGGATGTTATAAAAGACGATGAGAAAGGGGGTGTTTTTCCCTTCCTTACAACTGTTGAAAAATTTATGTATGTCAAATAATTAACCATTTTTTCCTCCCGTTTGTTAGGTCATTACTGGAGTTTTCATCACAGTCTCTCCCACCGGAGTCAGGCATCAATGACATCCCACATTAACCTGCTTCCAGAAACCTTCACTAAGAATATTGTTATAATACACATCCTTGCATTTTTTTGGTACACTTCCCAAACACAAAGATCAAAAGACCTTAAACTGTTTTGAAACAGACCAGTAAACAGCTTTCCACAAGAAAGCAGCTCACAAGGTATAAGAACTACTGCTTGCAGGCCCCGCTCACTTGGCCATGTCTCGGGCCAGCTGCATGAAGCGCTCCCCATCAGAGGGAGCCAGGAGGTTCAGGATGCGCCGGTAGCCATCCATGGCCATCTTCTGCTCCCCCAGCTGCTCGTACAGGCTGGACCTCTCCCACAGGAAGCGCACATTGGTCGGGTCATACTTCAGAGCTACGGGAAGAAGCAGCACACCAGAGTAGTTTAGGAAAAGGCAACAGTGGATTTCACATTTGTTTCCTTGACTCATGTTACAAGGACATGCACAAGGTTTCTGCAGACATCCTATATTACAGATTCATTCATCTTTTATCTAAGTCCAGACAGAGGTATCAGAATCTTAGCATCCTGAAACAAACTAAACTAGAAAGGAGAAGAAAACAAAATGGTTGCCATTAGCACCTAGCATTAATTTTAAATTATTAAAATGTTTGCTACACTACCTTTTGTGTAGCAGAAAACAGCCTGTTTAATATTGTCCTGCTCCAGTGACATTTCTGCCAGTCTAACCCACTCCTCAGTATTGCTGGGATTTAAGTGAGCTGCAATCAGTCCAAACTGTAGTGACTTCTCCATATCACCCTGGTCTTCATAGACCATGGCAAGAGTGGAAAATGGCTCATGGGCAAGAGGAGCTGTGAAAAGACAAAAAGAATGACTAAGACTGCTTAAAATCCACACTGGAAACAAATAACTTGCCTTTCTCAAAAACACTTATCACAATTACACGAAACATGCACATGTGCTAAGTTTAAACTCAAGAAAAACTTGCAGACAAGTTTCTGATTCCTGTCTGTAAATTACTGAACAGCCTGACTGAATCTAGTAACAACCATTTATAGTATTATTCTACACTGCAAGTCATGCTGATACTTATGCCTTGCATCTACAAAGACAATAAAAGCAAACTGTGTAAAACTAAGCCAAGGCCTGGGCCTCTGCAGAACTGGGGAGCTAGTTCCTTTTCATAAGCAAAAAAAAAAACAACACAGGAAGTGCACTATATATTTTTAATTCTACTCCTTGTACCCTGACTTTGCTTGTACTGTTTATTTTCATCTTCAGTGAAGCCACACTGAATCCTTCTCCTGCACATGGAAATTTCAGCCCATCCCAAAAGCCCAAAGGTTTGCCCATTGTCCCATACCTTGTCGGATGATTTCCATGCACATCAGAATGGCCTCCTCACGCTCTCCTCGAGCAAATCTGATGTTGGCCTCTCCCATCAGACCCCTCAAGGCACGGGGAAGTTTGCTGCGAGGTCTTTTCTCCTAAATGGAAGAGATGCTATTTCTGCCCAAGGCTCAGTTGTGCCCAAATTCAGGAGACACCCTGTTGTGCTTAACACCACCTAACACCAAGTTATTTAAGTATTACAAATATTAAATGAATGACCAGAAGACTTGCTAACATTCATAGTCTTCTGACACTGGGAAAATGGATTTCATGATTTCTGAAAGTTTCCAATTAGCAAACAACAGTGCTTTTATAATAAACAAAGACAGCATAACAAACACCAGCATAAGCAGGATTATCCTACATGGAACAACTTTCAGACAAATTTCTCAGTGAGCAGCTAGAAGTCACACAAAGTGGCATTTATGCACTATGGTCAAGTGACACATGGAACTTAAATCAAAGTTTAAATACTTGCTTTCATCATCTTCTTGGTCTCTCGATTAAGAACCATCTCCAAAACAAAAACATCTCCAGCTGTAGGCTGCTCTGTAGCTTCTTCTTCCTCTTCTTCTTCTTCTTCCTCCTCCTCCTCCTCTTCCTCCTCCTCTTCATTTTCCCCAAACATGGATGCAAAGACCCGATGGACAGATTTACTGACGCCGTCTGCTGTTTCTCCTGGTTGAGAAAGAAGTACAACAGTTTATGATAAAATTATGAGGACATGTTGCTCCTCTGGACAAGCACAGAGAAAACAGCAGCCCACTTGAAGCAGCCATTCTGTAAGAGTGCTGCCTGCAGAAATGCAGAAAAACTATCAACAGCCTCTTTGGTTCTAAAGCTCTGCACTATTCATCACCAGTGCTTGGCATGGCCTGTAACATCTTTTGGATATCTGAAATTAAAACAGGGAGGATCACACAGAATGAAGCCACAGTTTAATCAGCATTTTTCTCAATCCAGAAGAATATTAAGCAATTTTCAAGCTTTGAGCTGGCTGGCTGCAACAAGCTTTTCAGCTGAAGAGGTTTTAAGTGAGCAGAGAGTTCCACTACCCAACAATCCAGCAACCCCTTTTCAGAAGTAATTGAAAAGAAGATCTTGTAACCATTCCATCCACAGGAGCAAGTACCTTTTAACATGTGTAAATGCAAAATCCAGATTATTTGCATTTCTCTGGAGAAAGAATTACAATTCTTTAAAATAAGTAAGAAAATAATGCTAAGTACTGTGAATAAATATGCTTAAGACATATATTTATTAGAAATGTCCTATTTTTTATTTACAGCTTCTCATTATGAAGTGAAGCCAGGATTATAGCTGACCACAGCTCTATATACAAAGGTTTGAGCTGGGGGATTAGACTTCTGAAGATTTGATTAAAAAATAACCACAGTACCAAGCTGAGACTAAGAAACAAATCTATTGTGTATTGCCTATATAGGAGAGGGACTTGGGAATCACACCAGGGTTGTATTTGGTTTTTTTGACTGGAATATATTTGCTTATTTTTATTCTGACTTAAATATTGAGCATCTAAATATAAGACTTTTCTTCCCTCACCCCCATCTGAAAAAACCCCATAATTTTAAATTTAATTTCCCTTTTATTTCAGTCCCCTCACATACCAGAAGGGGAAAAATGGAGCCAGGTTTTTATGAAGTCAATTATAGAAGAGCAAATGTTTCCAGTGCCTTTTAAAATACTAATTATTATGTCAAAAACACCTACCATCAGTTTCATCCTGACTTTGGGATTTCCCAGATGATTTTCTGGATGAAGATGGAGCTTCTACATCTTCCTCATTTTCCTCAGCAGATGCATTTTCACCTTCCTACACAAATACAAATATCACAAATACAAATTATTACCTTTATAGTATTACCCATTTGATTTCCCCCATATATTTACAGTTACCGTTTGGTTTTCCAGCCTTAAGCACTGCATTTTTAAGTGAACAAAACCCAGCACTACTTGCTTTCAAGACATTTATATTTTCATCAGTGTGGGGTGACTCAGATGGTGACTGTTCACACTACTTTTGACTGAAAAGACCAGTCCATTTCTTATTTGGCATTACAGTGAAGTGGGATGACATGGTTGACTGCATTAGAAAAAAAAAAAGTTCTGTGTGACAAATCCTTCCAGAAGCCTGTCAATATGGAAATAGCACTCATTAATCCGGAAAGAATGCCGCCCTAGGATCACACTTATCCTTCCCCGACAGCTGAGTTCTGCTGAATTTCCTCTCTGAAGACCAAGAAATGCAGAAATTCAGTAGCACTTTGACATGAACTTAAAGAGAACTGCAACACTCCGACAAACCATACGTATTTTATTTTAATCACACCGCCCACACAGTGTCAAACACCAAACTGCGTCTCCGTATATTTACTGCTGCCTGGAAGTCAAACTACGAGCCGCACTGGCTCTCCCCCTCAGGGAGATGCTGCTGGGGGAGTTACAGCAGCATACACGAGTTTACAGCCAAAGCAGCTCCTTGTCCCGGCCCAAAGCACCCGGAACCAGCGGGGCAGGCCGTGCTGCCCCGGCGCCCCGCACACCCCGCCTGGACCTGCTGTTCATCTGTACACGGAAATTCGCAACCGCGTAGCGGCAGAAGCAGAGAGCGTGAGCCCCGCCACACACACAGAGCAGGGCGCCGTGCCCCGCCAGCTGCCGTCGTGAGGGCGGCGGCCCGGGCCGTGGCCCGGCCAGGCGGGCAGACTCACCTTCTCGCGGCTCTTGCGCTCCTCGCGGCGCTGCTCGAACTCCTCGAAGGAGATCTTCCCCTCCAGGTACTCGATCAGCTCCGGGCTGAAGCCCGACATGGCTCCGGCAAGGCCCGGCACGGGGGAACCCTGTGAGGGAGGTGCCACGTCCGTCCCGCTCTGGCGCCCGCCGCAGCCTGCGCCCGCCCGCGCGAGTTCCGGGCGGCGGCTGCCGCGCTCGCTCCCTGAGGGCAGCGGGAAAGGGAACGGGAAAGGGAACGGGAACGGGAAAGGGAAAGGGAACGGGAACGGGAAAGGGAAAGGGAACGGGAACGGGAAAGGGAAAGGGAACGGGAACGGGAAAGGGAAAGGGAACGGGAACGGGAAAGGGAAAGGGAACGGGGGCACAGCGGCTCTCACTGCCCCGGCAGCTTCACCTCAGAGCTGCTTTAACTCCATACGCAGAGTGCTGGAGCAACTCTTACCAGGGCAGGGTCAGAAATGGGCGTGCGGGGCCGCGGTGAGGCACAAGCAGCCAAAGGGCCACCAAGAAAGGTGTACCAAAAGAGGATCTGAAAACTTGTAACAGAACACCTTGGGATATCTCGTTCTAATAAGTGGAAAGGGAACATTTATTTACCGGCTTGGAACAAAGACACTTAGCAGTAGTTAAATGCACGTTGTCGCACTCCTCATTTATTCACAATTAAGCACAATTCTGCTCACAAACTGCATACATTTGTCAATAGACAGAATAATGCTCATTACAGCAGGACACCGGATTCCATTGCCAGAAACGGTGACAGTGAAGAAAATTTTGAATTGACAGGTAACAGTTAAAAAGTCAAAACAGCAACATTTTGCTGTGAAGGTTTCCACTTGGCATGGAGTTCTGAAGTTAATGCCTAAAAAAGACAAAAAAATACAGATACGTGAGACAGAAATATCCATATGCAACAAAGGTGTGATCCAAACCAAGACAAGAAAACACTGGCTGAACCTCTGTTCCCACAGAACAGTTCTGAACACTGAAAAGAACCACCATGACCATCCTGAATTATGCAGGACAAAGAACTTCCACCATTTTCTCACTGCTGCTGTGACTTACAGTATAGCATCTCTTCTGAATTCCATTTTTTTTTTCATGCACAAAATACACATTCTATGGCGCTTCTATTTTTCCTGACATAAAAATTCAGCAAAAAGATAATTTAGTATGAAAATTTGAGAGCAGTCTTTATTATGGTTCGTGATAATAATAAAGCTTTGATTTTGATTATAAACAGAGAAAGGGTTAAGCAGGCCAAGAACAGGATAGAGCTGGAAATCCTAAATTAAATATTGATTACAACTTAAGCACTTTAGGTACTGAGTAAATCACCAAAATGCTTTGATTGAAATCTTACTGAAATTCTCAACTATTTGTAAACCAGAAGAAAACAATATTTACTGTGAATTTAAAAGATAATGTATGTTTTGTTAGTGCAATAACTTATTCTAAATTAATTTTCTTAATATACACGGATCACAGGAAACCACTGACCTCAATTTATAATCTGACTTTTTGCAATTCCTTACAAAGAACTTGCATCCTTTATTATCTGTACATTTTCAGAATTCTCCTCTATATGAAGGAGGGGAGAAAAAAAAGAGAAAACAAAAAATCATGGCCTATATGGGTCTGCACAAGCACAATATGTTGTTTTATCAAAGTAATAATTGTCTTATAAATCTCTGCCTCAAGAATTTTAAAACCCACTTCAGGCAAGGGTTAAGGTACTACATTTTTAATTCCTTCTGATAAAGAAGTTGCTTTTATACTTCAGTCAGAATCTTTCTTGGTTACACAACGTTAGAGGACAAGGCATCCTCTTTTACCTTCATCAGCAAAATCTTTCAGCCTTTGAAATAGTTCTGAAAAGATTTTTTCCTTTCTTCATAATCTGCAAATGCAGAAGCAATAGGATCTGAGTAGAACATGACAGGCCTTGGTCCTTCATTGTTCACAGTGAAAGCAGCTGGGAACTTTCTGAGATCAAGCCCCCTGCCCAAGAAGTACGCCTGGAGTGTTCTGAAAAACTGAACACATTGAAAATGTGAAAATAAATAGAGCATGACCGATGAAGACTAATTATTTCTACTGACACAAATTAGATGTGATATTTGTTCCTCTGTGGAATGAAATCCTCTACTCTGATCATAACCTGATACAGTGTAAGCAACCTAATTCAGACATGCCCACTTGTAAATCTTATGTGAAGTCAGAAGACCAGCAACTGTTTCCTGCTCATTTATGCTCCCCACTGAACCATAGGGACTGTGATGTAACTGCACTCCTTGTAAAACAGGCACAGCCAAACCCCTGCTGACAGCAAACGGGACACTTCTGCAAACATTTCTGTAAGAGTCGGCAACAATGGGCAATTGATTTGAACTGTCCCCTTACAATCACTTCAAAGGAGAAATTAAAGCTTAAAACACTGAGGAAAAATTATGGGAAACTGATTCTTTTCCTTCACAAATTCTTTTTAAGATTTTGCAAATGCTGAGTGGCATTTTTGTAGCTGTCACATGCAAACTTATTTGTACTTCCATGAGATAAAACAACACGCAATCAGAGCACACATTTGAAAGAAAACATAGCAATCATTCCTCTTCTGTTCATAAAACAAGAGGATGTATAATCAAAATAATTTTTTAAAAGGAAAGCTGCTAGATGGAGATATAACGAAGTCTTATGCAGTACTGTGCTCTGAGAATGTCTCTTCAGTTAAAGGGTACATCTTGACTGAGAAATGGTTATTGACTATATAAAGTGCACAGTTCCTGACATTACATTTAATGGGCCCCTCTTGCCTTTAAATTTAGATGGTAAGGAGTCTCTTCATGGAAAACAAAAAAACACACAGAACTTCAGCTCTCTTCCTTGAAACATTTCCTTACCAGATCTCTGTTTCTTGGGTTATCAAGAGGCTTCCATTTCTCTTCTGGTTGGAAAGGAGCACCCTTTGCCAATCCTCTCACAGCCAATATTACATACAAACCCAGGAGCAGCACTTTCCACATTCTGGAGATGAACAGTCTGTCTGTAAGAAGGACAAAGAGACAGACTCCTTAAACCCTACAGAGCTGCCACTGGGAACGCACAAATCACATGAATCCAAGGAAAGTCTGCCCACTGCAGATTACATCCATGTGCCATCAACTCTTTGTTTTCATAGCACTAAGGTACTTGGAAGAGCAAATTTTTCCAAGCAAGTGTTTCCCACACCAAAGCTAATTCTAAACACTGGACTCTCTTCTGAGGGACCAGTAGAACACTCAACACAAAATATTACATTTCTAAGTTGACATTTGTTACTTACAGCCATTTTCAGTGGCTAATACAGCACTAGAACTCTCTGTGCTCCAAGGAGAGTGCAAAAATACGGCTCACGATCCAGAGTGCTTAGTTTTTAAAACTGCATTAAATTTTACTATATACAATAAGTGCAATGGTATTTAATACAGCCTGATCTAACATACTAGAGATCCATTTTACAACTTGGGAGAAAAGGAATTCTCCATCTCACATTCTTTAAAATATAGCTTACCAGTGAATTTGGCTTTGGCTTGCCCCTTCTTTGTTGGTCTCCTCGTAATCTGTGAACAACCAGATCTCTGCACTTATATTTCTAGTAGACTGTAGGTGGGTGTCAGTGACGTTAGCAGGAGTTCAAAAATACAGTAATGATTCCATTTCCGTCCATGACATAAAGACCCTTGAGAATTTCATTCTTGATACTCTTCAGACCTGTTGCTATTGAACAGTGCGGTACAAATTTCTCCCAAGCCGTACTGCAGAAAATTGGCAGTAGGCATATAGGAAGTTTAAAACAATTCCCAGGAGAAATAGCACAGCTTTATCAAAATATTATTTTTAGTTAAAAGTAATTAGCCATATCTCTAGAATGGTGACTAATGGTTTTCCAGCAAATGAGATACTGATCACTTTCTTGATGCTGGAAAAAGAGAGGGAAAAGTAAGGTCTGCTTCAATATCCAAAATCATAACATTTTAATGGAGGCATTGCTCTCCTACTCTGATTTTATCAGCAGTTAATATCCTCCTGTCACACTAGAAACTAAGACAAAGGCTGCAAGGAGGACTCTGCTAATTTACCTTGGCCTTAGTGCACAGCATTCTACATATCGAAGGTGCTCATATTTTTGTTTATTGTTTCACTGCACTCTTCTCTATGTAGTTGATACACAATTTAGTATCCCATAAAATATATCCCTAAATAGACATGTTAAAATTAAAAATATTTGACCATCACCTTACTCCAGAGTATAGACATTTATGTCTGACTAGAAACTTTACATTTTTCTTTGGCTTAAATTTTGGAAGCAAAATAAAAACTTACCACCACCCTTCCAGGCAGGTGAAGTTTTGGACATCCAAACATCATTAGCAGCACAGTAAAGAAACTCCCAGCAGTGTTATTTTCATGACTACAGTAGTATATAAAAATTCTAGACAATTTATCCAGCTTCTTTATTATTCTGCATATTTGGATTTAGAAAAATAATCATACATACAAAAAAGAAAATCCATCAAGCCAATCAATTATGTTTTGTAACACTCAACTTCCAGATAGTGGACACATCAAGAACAGAGCAGCAGCACCAGAATAACTTGAAAAAGACAGCATAAGGGAACTGTCTTTGTTGAGCTTCTAGGCAGGTATTTATTTCAGCTAGAAGTAGAAATATGCTGCCATAAAGAAAATGACAGAGAGGGGAAAAGGCAAGATTTATCATTTGGGACTAGATTTTAGTTCCTTCTTTAGCTTTGGAAAGTGGAGGGGGGGGGAAAAGCCAGAAGAGCTGGCACTTTTCTTTTACCTCTTTTTTTCTCCCTCAATTAATTTATTCCTTTGATTTCTTTATAACGAACTGGGGTTATGCAGGATATTTAGCTAGGAAAACATACCAAAGTTATCTGCAAATATGAAACAAGCTTTATAAGCTTTATTACTGGAGGAACTCAGGCAGTTTGGGTGACTGATGGAGCATGCAGATATGCAAGAGATTCAATTAGCATATATTTTCTGTGAGCACTCTAAAAAATAAATCCTTTCAAACTTGTATTGTTGCTTCCTGAGCTAAAGCTTTGAGAAACTGTTGGAGCTAAAAAAGTCTGTTTAGACGTAGTGCTCATTTTAATTTGTGGGTTGGTCTTTTTTAGTAATTTCAATTCTTTTCTTCAGAGAAAGTAAAATATAAGCAGAACACATTCATATTAAAATACTATTCGTATACTTACACTGACTGAATTGCATCCTCATTTTTGAGGACAGTAGCTATGTTTAACAAATGCTGTCAAAGCTAGATGTCACGGTGCTGCCTTTTTAATGCACCCAAATTTATGCATCAGGTTTCCTTGATAAACATCTTCAATAAATGAAACATTTTACAAGTGTCTATACTAATTTATAACCTTTCTGGCACAGTAAGTAATGTTCATGTATGTCTGAATAAAAGAAAATGCTCGCTCACTTCGATGCAATTACCTCTAAAAGGTAAAAATTTAAAATATACTAGTTTATCTGAGAACAAGTTTTATACATATTATGCTCTTTATAAAATGTATTATTCAGCAAACACTTTGAATTTTATTGTATTTCCCATTCATGAAGCCTCAGGTGTTGGAGTTAAGACAATGAGCCAAGCTTCATCCCCATCCTGTCTTTACTGCATTCTGCCTGAGGTATGAAAGAAGCTCCTGTTAAAGCACTGCTCCAACCACAAGGCTCTTGTTTACTACTTTTATTTTCTGCTTAGAATCCCAAGTATTACATGTCAGAAGGAAAAGCACCAAACTGCTCCACATGAGTACCTGAGCCAAGACCAAAGGCAAACGTTGCTCACAATACTCATCAGCATGTTTGTACAGAACAGCTAACACAACACTCCACAGAGCAGCACTGGGAACTGGCACTTCCTGTGAATCACAACCATTTGTACCAATGCAAGCACGTTGGAATACTATACAAAAATATACAGAATTGTTTCTTCAGCAGGGGATTTGCAATGTATTTAAAGTCATGCACACTGAGGTAAAAAAAAAAAGACAAACAAAAAAGGCTGAAGTACACACTGCAGCCAAGGAAACCACCAAACAAAACAGGAATATCCTAGAGTAGCTCCCAATCAAGTTGCCCTCAACTTCAACAAGAAAAAAAATCTAAATGCAGTTTTTAAAGACTATGAGATTTCATCTTTCAGCAATTACAACATTAAATGAAAATACCTCTTCTCCAAGGTTTTCTCAGCATCTCACAAGACAAGGACTTTGCTAAAGTTTACGATACATGACACGATCTGTAAGAACTTAGTTATGAACACATTTATAAGCATAATAATTTGTTATAGCATTATTCAAACACTTCTAGATAAGACCCTGCCAACATCTCTAAAAACGTTTAAACATAAGAGTGAGTTCCATGTACAACATCAGATTTACAGTAGCTACATAAGAACTGAAAACAGAGGAAGAATTAAAAACTTCTAAGACAGATTACTTGAAAAGTGGTAAAATTTTTCCCAGAATTACATAGGTTTCCTTCAAAGTTTTAAGTTCTTTTACAAACAACAAATCCTTCCCTCCCAACTAATCACCCAAACCAGGTATTTTGGCCAACATTATTCTGTCTTTGTGCTGGAAAAAACAAGTAAAAGGTCATTGGGGAATGAAGTTACACAGTTTTTTCTCGAGTTATCATCATACATAAAGGCCTTAAAAGATGGTTCTACCTTCTCAATGGTTTCAATACTAGAATAGTCCAGTAGCTAAAAAAACCAATCACCAGTAGCCAGGATTGCTGAAACATCATCACAAAATAAAAAGTGAGGTGACTGGAATGCATTTTAGAAGTGCTAAGCCAGCACACTGAAGGAAGCAGCAGGGAAGACACAAAGATGGAGTGTTCTATGTTGTGCCATAGCAGCAGCAGCACTGGGGCACCCAGACTGAAGCTGGTGCTTAGCCAAAGAAGTTTTTTGTAACTTTGCTGTGTATGGGTTCAAACCAGCTCTGTGACCAGCTGACGTGCAGTCACCGGTGTGCATGTCTAAATACCCCCAGTACAACAATACCCCCAGTACAATAAGCTCTGAGATGGCATCACTTTCCAAGGTTCACCGCTATGTGGTGCTAATATGGGAGGAGAGGAAGTCAGAATTTGGGGGGAGCTGTTCAAAACATACAAAGAATCCTCTAGAGCCAAATAAAGAAAGCCAGCAGTGGCTTTTCCTGAGCTCTTTGTAAAAAAATATATGTAAGAAACCCTTCTACTATACTAAAACAAGATTTTAAGTTTCTAGTTTTCTTTAATGACTTAGGGAAAAAAAAAGTGTATTTTTTTCTCCAGAAAACAGAATCTACATGTGAGTTTTCAGGGATATACATATGAATATTTTTCCTAAAATGTAAAATTTAGTATTCAAAACTTCTGGAGCATTAACACAAACAGTCAACCCTGCCTCTGTCTACTTTTCTTCTCACACTGGTCAAGATTTTCCTACTCAATGGCTTAAATACAGTGTTTTGCTTAAACTACAATTAAGATGGTTTTTTTCTTTAAATTTTTGAGGACTAAAGATCAAAATGCTTAAAAATAATTTGACACACAGACATCAAAGCTGAGACATATCTGTGACTAGTTTTCTTTCCTTATTTTTCTTTTGGTCACAACTGAAAGACTTGAAAAATTCAGGTCAGCTAAAGCCTTCTGACTTGGGTTGGTGTGATTCCAAACAAAAAATATGTTGTACTTGTCATAAATCTTCATTTCTCTAAGTGGAAAACAGGGTCAAAATAATTTTTAAAGCATTTTCCCCAAATCCAGTTTCAGTGTGATCCACACAATTATTTTTGGTCAACTTGAAAAATCAAATATATAAGGCTATGGAAGTCCACAGGCTACAGGTAGAGTGTATTGATTTACTGGTTTAAGGCACAGTATATTTATCCTTTTTTTCTCTAGAAAGCTACAAGTTCAAAGTCACAGTGAGGAATTTCACAATTCAGTTTTGGTCTGGCACTCTAATAATACATGTCCTGTCTACTACCTGTAGACTTCTGTAAAGTATTCTAGCTGTCAGGTGCTGCAGTCTCAAATCCTATTTCTAAACTCCAGGTGAAGCAGGTGGAAAATACTGAA
Source organism: Bombycilla garrulus (assembly GCA_013400315.1). NCBI lineage: Eukaryota > Metazoa > Chordata > Aves > Passeriformes > Bombycillidae > Bombycilla > Bombycilla garrulus. Next base: position 262,700 of record VXBU01015531.1, read on the forward strand.
GCCTGAATTGATCCCAAGATAGTGCACTTAACCTTTTGTAAAAAATAAACATCAACACACTCACACATTTGATACTTAGCTATACTCTGAAATTATTTAAGTTGGAGGGGGTTTATAGTCTTGGCTGGTATTTCAACAAACATAATGAGTCTACAGGACACAGCTGCTGCACTTACAGGTCAGAGACTGTTCCCACAGTCCTGGCAACATCCTGCTTGGCACTACAGGGCAGGGGCACTGCAAGGCAAAGAGAGCTGCATGTGGAAGGAGGACCTGCAATAATGAGCCACAAGTAACAAATATCACAATGTCCACCATTCCTGGTTTTTAGGGACAAACTTGGCTCTGACACCACACATTCCTACAAACCCAGAGCACAATCTGCCAGTAACTGTAGAGAAGCCATGCTTACAAGGTTTGTTTGTGACAGCGTGAGTAGCAAAATCTCTCAACAATTAAAAATGCAGAAAGAAACCTTAAATCTTAAGAAAATTTAAGTGAAAATATCACAGCTCAGGTCTTCATTCTACAAGGCAATAAGCACATATTTGAGGCAGTTACATGCTTAGACACCTGAAAAATTGAGGGCTGGGCAGATTTGTCTAAGTAAGAGCTATGGAATTTTCTCCCTAAATGCTTAAAATTAAGTTTTAAAAGCAGCAGTGTCTATCAATAAGACAAAGTATATACTCTTTACTTGAGTTTGAGGATAGATGAGCTGATTAAAAGCTTTGAACACATTCTTCCATAAATAAAAATATACATCAGAAAGTACAGTCTTTGCAAAAGGTTTTCAAATTTTAAAAGACTTTATGGATTCTAATATTCTAGTTTAAAGTTCTGGCTCTGCAAAAAAGGTAGTAATTGTACTTTAAAATAAAAAACACATTAGTTTTGAATTGTCCTTCATTTCCTAAAGGCTATACAACAGCAGTATGTACCTTTGGTGGCAAAAGTATGTCTCCTCTAAAGGAACAGTATTTTACAGTACAGTGCTAAATGCTTACAAAAGAGACTAGACTGATTATCTCCCACGAGAAAAAAAAAAAAANAGGCAAAGCTGTAAATTAAGGGAGAAACATTCACCATTAAAACATTATATGAAAAATAAGCATTAAGAATTCAGTCTACTCTACAACTAACAATTTTTTAGTAACTAAGTGACTTAGAACAGCAGCACAATTTTGTACAGACTCTACAACCACTTCCAAAACCACTTTCATAGCTCAGAGTATTAAAGGTCAGTAAATGGCTGGTTTTATCTCAGTATAAATACAACAAATTCTAAACGCACTCAACCCTGTACTGAAATAAACTTGATTCAAATGAAAGTTTCTCAAATGTTTACATTTATTAATGGCTACATAATGGACTTTATTCTGTGCTGTCAGATGTATCAAATGTATCCTATTTCAGAAAAACACCAAGTGAGTTCATCACTTGTTACTGTCAAGCACATGGAAAATGAGATGTATCAAACACTGACATATGTAATGCTTTTGATGTTAAATGTCAATGCATTTTATTAATCACTGACTTTAAAGTTAGCCCAATTAGGTGACAGATGAAAAAATCACTTAGACATACCAGCAGTCTCTGTGCCTTCTATAATGTATTACTACTACACTGCTTAGGGTTTTGTCGTTACTCATCTATTTGTTTTGAAACGTAGCACATTAATATTAAGGAATGATTTGGTACATGAGTTAGCTCACTCAATGCCAAAATCAGGGCAGAACTCTAAATGTCAGAAATAACATTACCTTAAATTCCAGTTACTACAGGTTTCTTGGAAATAAAACATACAAAGAAACCTCCCACCAAAACCCTTCAAACCAATCCTCTTTCAACAGGACGCTGAAATGTGACCCATTGCAAGCAACTTTTAAATCACAACTAAAAGGCTTCACTTTGGACAATGTTAATTCACCCTGTTCCAAGGTACATTTGGTAATTCCAGTGAAGATGTGAGTTTTTCTTTATCAGACACATAAAAACTTTCTGTGAAGTGTTAGTTACACGTGTCATTGCAATATGATGAGACTGAGAGGAACACATTTGATGACCTCAAGCAGAAAAGATTATAGACTTCAAGAGTAATTTCAGGGTATGAAGCTATCACTAAAAGCTTCTCATTAAATCTCTACCTGTCAAAGATTCTCCTGTACCAAAAATTAGTGGCATTTAGTATTTAAGGTTCTTACCCTGCTTTCTCATTCTGTTTCTGACAGCTTATTAAAAAAAATTATATTAGATCCACATAAATAGTTCTTATTTTGAATTAATCTTGAGGTCTAAACCCTTACAATTTTTGCCTTGATCTCCTCCCACACAGTCCAGGTAATCCAAAATTTGATGAATAAAGTGTAATTTTAATATAATTAAAGGTAGTAAGAGACATTATAATGTATTTGCCAAAAGTTGTTTTATAAATGCAGCTCACTTATACTAAAGGATATTTCAGTAATATTTACATCTCCTTATATATACAATTAACAGTATAGATTTATAGATACATAGATATATATTGCGCTATCCTATGTTTCTGCTGAAATTATAACTGTGAACAGTGGCAGAACTACAGATTAACCTAACAGAAACTTATTGTCCAAAAGTAACAACAGACAATCACTGAATTTTACCTGAAAAACAATCACAGACTGTTACAAAATCTAGTCTTTTTCAGAATGACAAGTAGGATAATTAATCCTCTCTTAGAATGGGATGAATTCTAAGACTTGTTCTAATCCTATCACCATCCATTGATTATATGGCAAATCTAATTTGGATTAGGCGCCTAATCTGCCAAACAGATGAAGTTGTCCAGTCCACGATCTCTGCACAATCCAGATGCACATCCCTGACAACAGTTTAAATCTATTAAATGGCACACAATGCATTTAAATTCAGAACAGGACTAAGAGTTCCCCTCCTTTCCCCAGTAAAGGTAAATCATCTCTGAGAAAAGGGAGTGTCGAGGGAGATGTGAACAACTCCTGTCATCTGGGATCTCAGACTCAGGATTATACCTATTCCTACCTCCAACTTGAAAAATCTGGCAGGAATACACACAAGATACTTGAACCCACTTTATGAAGAGTGCTAACAATCATCAATAGAATGCCAGCTTAAAAAAAAAAAAAAAAAATTATCCTATGCTGCTGTAATTTGATAAGTTTCACTTTATGGGATATTTTGAAAGCTACCAAAGACACTAAATATCAGGTCTGTTTCATTTCCAACAGGTCCAACAAATTGATTCATGCAGAAAGAGCCTGTTAAGGTAGCAAAACAAATCAGAAGTAAAATGGAGTAGTAAGCCAAATGGACCATGAAAGTCGAAGAAAACTATCTCCCACAGAAATCAGACCGTGCACATTTCACGGCCCTTTGCCAGCCCTAATGCCATTCTGCCACCATCTTTAATTCACAGCCATATACAAATACAACAAGTTTTTCTTCTATGTCTGAACAGCAATTTCCAGGTAAACCAACGGGTGCTACAAGTATATTAAGTCACACAAATTATCTTATATACATATACTGTAGCATGCATTTGATTAGAAAATATCAAGATATAATCTATTCAAATAACTTTGCTGATTTACAAACACTATATATGATCTAACCTTCTTTTTTTAGAAAGGTTAAGACTAGAATACCAGCACATAGATTATTGATTAACAGTGAAAGTGGTTGGGGCTAACTACAATACCCTTAACTTGCTTTACAGCATTTATAACAACTTACTAATAACTTGAACTGCTGACTTGGATATAAGCAAACAAAACACATGTGGCTTTCTTCATGTTTGTTGTTCATCTTGGAAAGTTACTGTGTGAATTAAGTCTTTCCAGACAGCTCAAAGGAATTGACCCTAACAACACGTTAGAAACAACTGAGGCACTTTAGGCAAGATTATTAAGATATGATGGAATTAATGGCTCAGGCTGGCTGTACTACTGGATCAAGAGTACACTTCATTGACTGTGAGCAGCAGATTTCCTCTTGGTATTCCTGTAAGATGATTGAGCTGGTCTAGTATTTCCAGATGAAGGTAACAGGTATCTCAGACACAGCAGAGATAGCTAACACAGAAGCCAGTAGTAAGCTCATCTCTATACAGAATCAATACATCATTTAAACCTAAGGACAGCTGAGATTTCTTCTGTTGGCAAAATATATGCCCAGGGAACAGAATGCCTTACACATAGCTATTGTAGGCTTTATTATGAATGGCAGTCACTGTAGCATCTAGGCACTAAGATAAAATTTATACAGAGCTAATAATCATGGTCAGTGTTTCCCACTATTACTGAGTTTGCCCACATGCAGAAGTTAGCACTGTATGGCAGGACAGGAGTGTGCAGGGTTGTAACTATTCCATATTCATTTTATGTATTGGCATTTATTAGGAGGTGGTTGATTCTTCGATTACAATAGGAAAAAGTGTGTCTTGTCTACTTAGAAAGAGTGCAGCAACTGCACTGTTAACTCACACCATATCTGAATGTTTGCTAGCTTCTACATATGGACAAAGTCCAAGAATCAATTTCAAAATTCCAGAGAAAACTGACAATGTTTTAAAACAACATTACAGCAAATTGTTTATGAATCTGCTGGTATCCTTCCTAAATAGAAAGCTACATAGAATACTGTTGATTTCTCACTCGTACAAAAAGTAAAATGTGTAAGACTTGCAATAATCTCACAAATGTTCACCTCACACTGATTGAACAAATTATTTGATAGAAATAACAGTTCTATATAAGCAGTACATTCTAGTTTGTCTAGACACAAATGTGGCAGCCTCTGAATGTAGCATAAAATAATTCAAAGTATACTTGACTGTGTGGTTTTTGTGATAGTCACAGTGTGCTTGAAATGTACTGAGTTTTAACCAGCATACTTTAGACCTGCAAGAGATGCAAGTTTAGACCACAGACACTGCATGGCACAGTGAGTAAAAAAAGGTCTGTTTTCACAAAGCAGTATAGTGAAATACCAAAGTGTCTACAAGGCATAGTACTGAGACATTTCACTGATATGGGTCATGTGCTTATACACAGTTAAATCACTCCATTTTCAGAGACATGAAATAAACACTAGGAAAAGTTTTCTAAGCAGCATGAATAAAAACATGACTTTTTTGTGAAGTATTCACAGTTCTGTCCTCTTTCCCACATAATGTAAACTACTGATCATAATAATTTAGGCATTTCTGTGTTGCAATTTTTCCCATCTCCAGAGTAAAGTTTCTAGGGTGCATTATCCTATATATGTCCTATATAGAATGAACATTACACAAAGCAGCACAGCACATGTAGAAGAAGAGAAAAGGTTACAAAGTGTGGGACTCTGTATAAATGCATTCGTCCAAAGGCCAGCATTGCAACAGACAAAGGGAGTGGAACTTTGGCTGCAATCTTCGAAAGTTTACTGTAAGAATACAAAGAAAAAAAATTATCATTTTGTAGCCAGATAGTATGCAAATGCAGAAAGTACACAAATGCCGTATTTCATTTTCCTTTGCTAAATGTTTTCTATTTCAAGGCTTTGTTAATCTTTAAAATTGAATAACTAGGTCTAATACGCCATAAAAATTGATGTATAAGCAAGAAAAATTATTCCAAAAGGTTAATGTAATTTAAAATATTATATTAATTTAAAAATTTGTTCTCTGTAACATAGGAAGACTTAATGGTTTTGATCACTTGAGATAACAGGTACTGGTCAGGAGGATAAATGACATTTGTTATTATTGATTGTCATTCATGACGCATTGACTAATTTCATATCTCAACAAGAAATAGTCTGTCAGCAAAACTAAGTTCTCAGAACTTCTTAATCCAGTAGAGAACACATTATATTACTACTCCCATAAGGGGAGCTAAGAGCATAACTATAATCCTTTAGAGTTCCCTTTTCCGTGCAACTGTCTGACAATAACTGCTCAATGTATTTGGATTCTGTGACACTTGGAAGGATTCAATGAATTGCAAGTTAAAAAGTGACATTTCAAGAAGCTGTTATGCAGCCAATTGCACAGACAGCACACACTTCATTTATTTCCATGTGGCAAATACAGGGGATTTTTCCCCTTAGCTGAACTAGAGGTACTTTGCACACATTTTAGCTCATATTTTAGACTTAACCATGTAAGTTCATGAATCTCTGTAGAGGCTGAACAATTACAGTATAAATTAAGTTTTACCACACAAATGGTAATTCATGAAAAAGCAGGAAAGCAAAACTAGAGATTGGGCTACAGTACCTTGATTTCACTTCAGCAGTACTTGAATTCATTAGAATTTCTAAAATGCATACAAGGATAATAGCTGTGGATCTACATGGATCAGGATCAAGTCTAACACTGTACCTGCAAAGAAATGGTTTAAAAAGTACATCACTTCTAAACTAGGCTGCCAAATAATATTCATGTGTTGATGACAAAAAATATCCATGAAATCTATATAGCATCCCAGCCTGATTTTAAATCCTTTCTGAAACACTACTTTCTTAAACATATCACTGATTCACTTAACATCTATTTACACTACAATACAAATCAGATAGGATAGAGAAAATAATAATAAACAGAAGTATCTAAAACTGTAAAGTAATTAATAATGTAAAGAATCAAACATTTAGAACTTTTTTTATCTTCAAAGGTTTCTGTAACTTTCTCCCACCTCAGTGTCAATTTAAAAATTTACCTGAGATTTTTTAACCAATAAATTAAAGATGGCAAGTTGAGCAGCACAATCCACGTGAATAAATTAAGGATTGTAATGTGCATCTTAAGACTGTTAACAGCTTCAGCAAGTGTTTTACTGTTGGAAGGAGACTGTGTTACTTCTGGAATGCTGTCTACTGAACTCTGGGCTTTGACTGTGTGTGGACTGGAGTTCTGTGAAGTTTCTCTTGAGTGGCCTGAATCCTGGAAATGAAAGACAGAACACACACAGGCTTGTAGGAACCCGCACTGGGGAAAGAGGAGGGGAAAAATATCCTAGCAGTATCACACTAGCTGTGATTTAGGAAGAAAATCTGCAATTTATGCCTCAAAACACCATCAAAAGCAGAGTTCAATAGTTCAATTTTAAAGTGCCTAAATTTAACCAGAGATTTCTCATACACTAATAGTTTATATGTCTATGGAAGAAAAGAAAGGAGAGTGTAGATGCCCTGACATCAATGAAATGGAGTTCCTGGAAGGGAGAAGAACAAAATTAAAGGAGCAGTAAGGCACAGGGGTGAAAAATCACAGATGATCATTCACAGGAAAGATACAGGAAGTAGTGCAACTGGGAGTAAAATATTACCAGTAGGAATAAATAGCCAAGATAAACAAATGATACTAACTTCCAATGACAGAAAAAATCCCCACAAATGAAACAAAAAATTGTACACAGACGAAAGGAGAAGATTTTCAACTAAACACATGAAGAATCCACCCAAAAAAACCAAAAGAAAACTTTCAACTACTTTTTCTGTCAGACTGCTTTTTAATATGTTTGCAAAAAAGAGCAGGTAGCTATCATATGCTGTTATCCACACCTGCTTACATCTTTGATCCTATACCTTAAAGTGACGCTGAAGATAAAGTTCACACTGCATGAAACCAAACACTTCTTCACTGTGTTTTAAACAGCTCCCTATTTACTGCAGCCTCAGTCCATACTCATCGAATACATCCTATCTGTCACCTCTGGACTAAAAAAACCTTAAACTCTACATGCTGTCTGTCTCTCTAGTAAAAACAGTTTTACCTGCACTATAGATTATTAGCTAGATTTTTTTTTTTTAAGATAAACCATGCATGATCAAATACCAAAATTTAGACAAACCCTGTTATTCTGTGTGTATTCAGAGACTGAGTTTTCTTCTTAGATGACAAGTTCACTTTGCAGTAACTTCAAGGAGCAGTCATGTGTGATGGAGCAGGCTGCTCATGGCCTGACTGTTCTTTCACATCAGACACGCAGCAAGCAAACTACAGCTACCCAGTCACTGCAGCACAGCCTAAGAGTACCAAGGCAGAAGTTTGCCAGACAATGTTTGGTGACAGTTTGGAACAGGAGCAGGAAACACTTACCCTGTTGTGCATGTTTTGCTCTGCTCTTACAGTCACGTGCAGTTTTACAACCTGTAAGAGAAGCAGTTGTTTAGTAAGGATTCTTCACACCAAAGCTGTAGTACAGGAAAAAGAAACTGAGGACTCCTTACTCTTCAAGGGAGCTATTAGTCTTTGCTTTTATAATATTACCTAGCTCTAAGTTAAAATTTTCAATTCTTTGCATTGTTGTAGCGGGCACATGGGACCACATATTTCCTTGTAGAAAAAATTCTACAAAATACAAGATTATGACACCAATAAATTAGAAATACCTATTTCAAGTATGAGAATAATAACATTTCTTTTATCTATGAAAAAGGGTAATTTGGATTTTTGCTTTTAATCTGGGGTTAATTCAAAGCACCTAAAATTTTCAGTTCAGTTACAAATACAGAATGTTTAACCTCTCAGTACCTTGAACAAGTATTGAAGATAAATAATGAGTACAGCAAATGCACCACAAGTGGTCCAGCTAACCAAAGCAAGAGATATCATCCCACAGAGTCTTCTGGGTGTAATCAACTTATCTTTTTGAAGTTCAGTAGGTCTAAAAAGAAAAACGAACAAGAACCAAAACTCCTGTTGTACTTCTTCCCAGATATCAATTTATGCTTGCTTTCAATCACAGATGTCTAAGATCATGCATAAATTCCATCTGCCCAGAATTCAATCTTGTCCAAGCATTCATACAGAAGCAAACAAACAAATAAATCTATTTTCAGGGTCAAAGTCATCTAAAAGAGCATAATTATATAGCATCACATAGTTTTACCTAATCAGAGTTAACCATAATGAAGAGAAGAGTCTCAGAGATGTAGAGAAAAATACTCCAGTCCAGTAGGCAATGCCTGTCCCAAAAAGAAATAGAATCAGGGACACAAGGGGGAACCATGCATCCTGACTACTCAGTACTGCAGCATCCACCTCTGGTAGTGACAGTGATTCCCATATCTCTCTAAACCAGTTAAACCTGCCAAAAACATGAAAGCAGTATTATTTATCACTTCCAATTGCTCTTACAGTTAGATACCTATCAACTATTCCTTCCATTACAGTCTTTCAAGCAAAATAACAGTCAGGTGTTTACAGTGACTATAAATAAAGTAATATTCCTTCCCAGCAACAGTTTTTTTTCAAACTTCTGTTTTGGAAACTACTTTAAACAAATAAATGATGCAAACTCACCCCTGCAGAAACACAACAATGCTTATAAGAGGTTCTACTTTGTAGGGCTTTGCTGTCCTGACTAGTTCGAGGGAGAAGTCTGAGCACTGGCCTAGAATCAGGAACAGAGAGCACCTGCAGTTACTGTCATGTCATGAACCTTAGCAAAGATCATCGACAACAAAATATGAATTCAGACAATGGTGAGTTGACTTGAAAACAAGATAACCATGTCTTGCAAGAGTAGTGCAAGGTTGCATACCTCACCACCAAGGCCCGTCTCTACTGGGTCACCCACATAAAGGTAATATGGCACAAGAGCTTCTAGACACATTATGAAGTTTGTTACAAACACCCCCTGAATTTTAATCACAATGCATTTTGACTGAAGACATGGCTCAAAGCTGTTATGCAAATCTCATCTTCCAGTAAGAAATAGTGTTTTCTGCATGTTAACAATGTATTTTAAACTTTTGCATGTATTTTTAAGTAGACTTCTAGTAATTCTAAACTACTGTGCAACACCGTTACTTCACAGAGAAGGGACTGCAATTTAAAATAAGGAAATAATTTGCTACAACACAACCTTTAAGAACTACCAGCCAAGAAAAAATGAAATGAAGAGCACAGATACAAGTATTTTCATAAGTTGAATTATATTTAGCTTAAAAAATTCACATCTAGCTAGTCTTTCATCAGTAAATTAGAGATGCAATTTCTCTAAAAACACTTGTGACAGAGAAAAAAATGAAGATTTTTAAAAAGCTACCTGTTGATCTCAATCTGCTCAGCTGTCCTCCATAAGTAAGAAGAATATTAGAAACAATATAGACTGGAAAAGCACCAGCATGGAACCTAACTATCTGAAAGACAAGGATAAAGGGATAACTTCATTTCTATCCATAAAATATATTTTAAAACACATGCACCAATATTACCATGAAGCCAGAATGATAATGAGATTAGAAAATCTTTCTTAAAAGATCCAGTTTCTCATTTTAATGCCTATTTGATAATCTCCAATAGCAATTAATGTTATAGATGGAAAAGGCTAGAATCTCTCATAAGCAGCTAATGGAAGAGGTCTGGATCCATGATCAAATTAGAAACATATGGGGTTTTTTCCCTGCTAGATAAGTATGAAAAAAATCAAGTATCACATTTGAGTAAAGTAAGTTTAAGGCAATTCAAAGGCCACCTTCCAAGCAAATTTTGCATGTAGTTATATATGCTTTTAGGCAAAGAACTTCTGGAAGCAATTATATACATGTATTAATTGGCTTCCACTCTCCCAAATCATGATTAATATACCAACAGCCTATAAATTCTCATAAAATAACCACAGAATGAAAAATCCTTGCTCTAAATGCATACATTCATGTAGAGAACCTTGCCAGTTTTATTCCAGCACTACACTTCGGTGCTTGCAAATTAATTACTCTTCAGATGCAGAGAACTGCAGATGGCCAGTCTATTTTTACTGACTCCCATGTCGAAACGTATTCTTCATTGATAATCAAAGAAGATTTGTTGAAAAGGAGCATATGGACCCACTTAGACTTTTTCCCTCAACTTAATTGATGCCAAATGTATTTTAAAGTTTTAACACCACTGACTCATCAGGCAAGAAAGTTGAAGTGACCTACAGATACTGAGCTCACCACAAAGCCACATGCTCCACATTTACAGCAGCTCTTTAGAGCTTAGAGAGCTTTTCTGCTCCTCTAAGGACCGGAGTCTGACATTCATCTGGGAGGGATGCTTGCCAAGGGACAAGGCTGCAAAATGATCACTGAATAGTGCTCCTCTTGGCATCAAGAAGGAATCTGAAGTGGCACAGTAAGGAAGGGAGAAAGTAAAAATTTCTATAGATGCTACTGACATAAAAAACACAATTTAATGTTAGGTTTTCTTACTTGCCCAAGAACCTGTAGAAGTGATGTCTTCAGAATGACCTTGAGGAAAAAAAAAAAGTACTGTTTCATACAATTGTAAGCATCAGTGCAAAATACCTTAATTTCTAAGAAGCAAACTTGAGTTTTAGAATAAAGCAATCCAACAAATTAGATGTACAGCACCTTACTATTGACAATTAAAAGCAAATGCTTTAAAGTTTTAGAGTCCAACTTTCAGTAGTAACCCAGCTGTTGCAAGATACTTGTAACATACTACACGTAAAAAAGGCCAAACAGCCCATCTTTAGATTTGCTCAGTATTTATTTAGATAATACAGCTATGGTTTAAAAGACTGAATTATGCAAAAGTTATCCAGAAATGCAAACTAGCTATAGAATAAAACTGTTTTACTCACTTCATACTGACAGTCTGGGGAAGAGTAGATGTTTAACTCTGGAAGGCGGCTGTCACTGTGATGCTGAGCAATGTGCAGTTTGGCAGAAATCTCAGCAAGAGATGGCACTCTGAAAGAGCAACTTACATGGTCACTGCTTTCCCTAGAATCAAACATGTCTCAGTTTTCAACAAGTGTACACAAAGCAAATGTACCACCCCAAGCTGTGAGCAAAATGGTGTAAGGAACTTGTTTATCCTATCACAAAGAACTACATAACATCCTCAATTCCCTCTACTCTGAACTATCGAGGGACATGGCACTAAGGAAAGCAGACAAGTTCAGTGAACACACTGCCTCACAGAGCATGCAAATATGCTGAGTGCCAGGAATGGGAAGAACACATCTTCAAGAATACAGTTTCCTGCAAGTATTATGCTGCTGGAAAGCCTAAGGGGTTGGAAATCGTGAGGTATCCCTAAGACTTCTAAAATAAACTAGAAATACAGTTTTCCTACCCTCTGAAGTACAGCCAGGTTGTTCAACTTCTTAAGTGACAAATATAATTCAAGCTGTGCCATTTGATATTGTCAGGACTATGGTGCTGAAGTGAACATAGAGCTGCTGTGGAATCCAAACCCTGGCTTCCAAGAGGAAGCCAGCATCCAGAGCAGCCACTGTTCTCTGCTCATGAGGGGGTCGGTGATTACCCTGAGAATTTCAGACCAGCATATCTGACTTGTTTTTTAAGAAAAATAGTGAGAACCATTAAGCAAATGATTAGTAGGACCTCTCATTTGAGGAGAAGTCAAAACAACTTTGTCAACAAGGGCAGAAAGGTAAATGAGGAAAAGATGCAGAAGCCAAACACTTAAGACTGGACAAACTGTCTCACATCTGAAATATTACCACAACGGGATGCAAATATTCTTCAAAAAGCATATCAAGAAGCTATTAATTGTTAAAGTCCTTACTTCGCTACAGTTATTGAGTCTTCATATGACCAGGGGATATGAAGTCTGTAAACACTAGGTTTTCTCTCTGAAATGGAACAGCATTAAAAAATATAAACTTAATTAAGAATCAGATGGGTCAACCATCACTAAAAATTACAGGGCCAGTAAAACAAAGGTGGCACACAGAACACTACACAGAATCACTGGGCTTGCAGTTACATTGCAGCTGACATTGCAAAGCAGATCAGAGCATTAGCAGCAAACAAAAACTCAGGCTGTTACAGGACAAGACAGTGAGACATCAATGTTTAAAGGAAGAACTGTTATGAGAAGAGTTCTGCTTTTCAATATGAAACAAAACCTCAGTCTAATAAAATCAATCACTCTCTTTTTCTTTGAAACAGGGTCCTTTAGCAACCCATCCTGTTTAAGCTTATGTAGCTTAACATTCAAATTTGAGTCCTGTTATCAGCAAATAAAAATCCTAGCCAAACATGCTTTTCCTGAGAACACTTTCAGTATAAGGCAGAATCCTGACGGAAATTCAACTTCCCTTTTCTGGGAAGTAAAAAAACAAAAATTAGAGGACTAATTCTGCATTTTCATTGATGCACCCTTCTTAAATTGGGAAGTGAGAGATACAGGCAGACACAGCACATTTGAACAGATTATAACAGTATTGCCTAAACTCCATTGCATGAGAAGACTTCTGTTTCTACAAATTTTCAACAATTTGTTTTATGAATTTGTACTTGAGAAGACTTCTATTTACCTTTGAGTGACTGGCAGCGGCTGTCTATATAAATTTTGAAAGCTTGATATATCTAGAACAGAAAAAAAATAGAAGTCACTCACTTTTCTCCAGACAAACAGCGGTTACATCATTTCCTTAAAAACTTAAGTAGCATTCTTACTTGGTTGAAGTGCTGGAGCTGTACATTGTAAAGTAATCCAGTTGAATTTAATAGAATTTTGCTTGAAGAAAGCCCTGTAAAGGAATGTAATATTTTCACTTATTAGATAAAATTATCTGAGAACTCACTTCATTTACAGATTATTTATTTTCCAGGAGAATGATATATTTTCATATCTGTCAGTCTAAATCCCCACGTTTCTTATTTCTTTGTTATTAACAAAAGCAGTGTTATCTTTAGTGAAAAACAACTCCAAGAAAGCCTTCTGACCTGCCATTTTTAGGCAAATTTATTATCCAAAGGTTATTTATATTAGTTTTCCATTTTTTTCCAAAAGCAATATGCTATACTTACCAAATGAAAAAATACGTGTTACAGGGAGCTGTACTGCTCTGGAATCCTCTTTGAAGAATTCGCAGCCCAAGGTATACTGCAATTGAGGATATTAAAAACAGATCTAAGCCAAGCACAAGTCTAGAAAGCCTTTGTACTTGCCAAATTTCATTTCCCAAGTGATCTCTCCTCTATCTTTGGTTACCCTGAGCATTGTGCATTACTAATTTCACTGCAAGATGCCTCTGTCACAACTACCTCATGATATACCCAGAGAAGAACATCACTCTCACTTGGGCTGTGAATAATTTCTTGGATCAGGGATTATTATACCACAGACTGTATTTGTGTCACCGGAAGTAATGTCAGATCTGATTAGACTGGAAACTCCCATTCAGTATTCTGCCATTTCCAGGACTAACATGAAAGGTCTGCCAGATCCAGATGGGTAACACATTAATCCTTCAAGTGTCCCTCTTCCATCTCATTTGTGAGATTCAAGCTGTTAAACTCTGCACAACTCAGTCTACTACATCATTTGTGGTTTAAGAGCTTTCAGAGGAATCTGACCTATGCTTCCCAGAATCCAGGTGTGGTGCCTTCAATTATCTATGTTCTCTGCTAACCTGGGTAAGAGAAATGACTGTCCAAAGGTATGAACATTCAGGAAAACAGAGTATTAAGAAAACCAAGGAAGATTACCATTAGAATCTCCTACAACAACTCTAAGAACTGGTTTGAGAACTGTGGCTTTGTACGTGTTTCAAGTGCTATTCATGCCTTGTTGTTTGGTATTTTATCAAAATGTTTGAAAACAAAAGCTACTTTCAAACCACACTACAGTGAGGGTCTGTGGTTTCTCAAAGTAACTTAGCACATATTGAATATACTTTCTTTTCCTCCTGTCATAGCACCTGAAAGTTATGAATACTAACTAAGCAAGTAATTTCTGAATGTCATATTTTTTTACCTTATTGCCAACTGCAGGTGGTACTTGAATGACAATGTGGGACAAAGAAGGATAGTCCAGAAGTTTCAGCATTACAACCTTAAAAGGAAGGAAAAAAGAAAAAGAATTAAAGAAGAAAAGCCATTACTGAATTAGCTTGCCCCTTCTCAGTTCCTAATTGTCTACCTCTTGTACCCTCTTCCTGTGGAATACCTGTTCCAATGCTCCAAACAGAACAGCTCCTTCCTCTGTGACTTGCAACCACTCCCTGAAGCACCTCTCCCTCCTATAAGTTGGAGACACACTTACCTTGGTGGTTGGAAGTAACTCAGCTCTCCAGGATAAATCAGCAGCTTCCAGGCTGTAAAAATTCATGCACATTAAAGGATGAGCATATTCATTATGCAGGCCCAGCATTATGACATACCAGCTACTCACTCTCTCTCTCTCTCTCTGAATTAACATTTCTAATTGAGAAGAAATTTGGATGTACTGCTACCACAGTAATTTATCAAACTACAGTAATTTCAGATAGGGCAGATCTTGTTTGTGCAAAACCAAGCTAAGCTCCAACTCTCTCATACAGGAAACCTGCAGCATGGATTAGCCAGGCAACTTCAGACACAAAATGAAAACTTTTCATGAGCTGAAACTGCACTAGCATTGAATTATCATGTGGTTTTTATTAGCATCTGTTAAACATCAAAAGCAGAAATTTTCCTATGGAAATATCTAAAATAGACCATATAAACAAAAAGTTTTGTTAGCTGTTAAAAAGTTTGCAGCAGTTCTAAAATGTTCACACACTGAACTGCAACACATCCATTTGGTCACTTCAAGTTTTTATTTTTTGAATAGCAGAATACTGCTGCTTCTCTAAATACTGTTCATGACCTCAGGACACAGTCCACTGCACACCCACTATTATTAGATGAGGTTTAAGTACCAGTCCTGAACTAGGCTAACGTGCACTTCATGCTGATCAAAGGTTATACAAAGGAGTAAGAGCCAACTCGGATCAGGTAAAAGTAATTGAGACATCTGGCTATCTGCTGGAGGCAGGACTCTGGCTGTACACCTCAGTGATCCCAGAACAGATAAATACCCTGCTAGTTCAATTTTGCTTGGAAGCTCTCCCTAATTTGAAGGGTAGATTGAATTAACTTTGAGTTTATTTTACAAATGTAAGCTAAGACAATGTTTTAAATCCATTTTGTCATAACAAACAACCACTAAACCACACACCCTTCTAAACATTCTTCATATGACAGTGGCAATTTTGAAATAAGAAAAAAAGAGATGCTTTAATCCATTCTTTTTAAGGCTCCCTGGGACATTTGATGTCTTTTGTCACAGTATTCTAAAGAAACAGAATGACAGGGTGATTTGGGTTGAAAAGGACATTAAAAACCATCCAATTCCAACAGCTCTGCCATGGGAAGGGATACCCTCCATTAGACCAGGTTACTCAAGATCCCATCTGACCTGGCCTGGAACACCTCCAGGGATGGGACATCCACAGCCTCTGTGGGGAAGCTGCTCCAATGCCTCACCACCTAACTGAACAGTTGCTCGGTTAGTGAACAACTTCTCCCTAATATCCAATCTAAACCTGCCCTGGCAGTTTAAAGCCACTACCCCCTGGTTCTGTCACCTCATGCTCTGCTATGAAGGTCAAAAATACAGCTCCATGAAGAAGAGTATCACCTATTTTAAGCAAAGCTATTCTCTCCTGTTTTCCTGGTGATATAGAAAGCATGAATTATTTACAGTAACAATTTTACTTTCCAATCCCTTCCTGCCAAGGATAATGTTTACACTTTAAATTCAAACACAGTCTCACAAACCCCTTTTGAATAAAGAACAGGAATGTTCATACTCACCACATTGATGAATTAGTGTTCATGCAGCCATAAATCCAGCTACTAGTGTCCTGTAAAGTCAATACCATAAAATACTACATTACCTATGTGTGACTGCATTTATAAATATATTAAAAATACTGATTACCTCAAACAATGAAGGGGTTAAAACTAATGCTAATTAAAGGACTGATATCATAACCTTGCAAAAGGTGAAGCTTTAGAGTGCATGGTGGGAGTTTCTAAGAACCATTTTAAATAACTTCAACTTGCCACCCTTTGTACGAATAAATACATGGTTAAGCAAACAAGCTTTCATAATTTCTCTTTAAAAATTATCCATCTTCCATATCATGTTTAATCTCTCCTACCTAAAAGAAACATCTCAGGGTAGTCTTGAAAGCAGTAGAGGAATGCTTTAGGTATTGAATGTACTCCTGCTCTGTCCCTTGAGAATTCAAGCGTTCTGAAGTGACAGCACCATGATGCAGCTCTCAGACATTTATTTTGTACCTCTCTCCTCCTCTCAAGCCGTATCGGCCTGTGTTTCAGACACTATAACAAGGGCAGAAGTTACCCTATCAAAGCACAGCTGAGATCACAATACATGTAAACACTGAAGGTGCCACTGAGAAGGACAATTAGAAAAGCACTAAGGACAATTGTTCACAGTGGTGGTATGAATGCAATCTCTGGCAAGGGGAGGACTGGCAACAGGAATAGGTAGGATGAAACAGGAAAGCATCTCCGTTTTCTCGCCACTAGCGTAAAATACTTGATTCTGAAAAGCATACTTATCCATCTTCAGTTTGCCAAGAGACTAAATTCATTATTGTATAAAAACTGAAAAAAGATTTGGCTGAATGTATGTGTCTCAAGCTGAAAATACAAGAAATGCATATTGTGGTGTTTCCTCTCCATAGGAGACAACTGAGATGGTGCTGTCTCCTCGTCTGTCTTCCATTCACTTTCCCTGCTTAGTGAAAGATCTCTGTAGCCTTTCAGGCTCCCTTAAATTTTACTATGGGAAAGCAAACCTATAAACAGCTTTCCCAAAATAGAAGTATGGCAAAAACACAGCAGCACTAAAAACAACTTCTTCCTTCAAAACCATCAATACAGAACTGCACTAAATTAAAGGACACAGTAATGCAGAGCTAACCAGAAGAGTCAGAAAGAAAACATTTGAGGTTCAGGTGGCACTGAAGGTTTCAGATCTTGACTATTAAGTATGACATGCTAAAACAGGTAGTACCTCTGACATGCATTAGGCGGTGATTGTAAATGAATGGCAACAATTTCAACAGCTGCTCATTAACTGTCTTAAAACTACAGCAAATGGAAATCAAAAAAACCCACATCTTTATAAATGAACTCCAGACATTAAAGAAGTATTTTCTCACCAACATACTATTTTCACAGTAAACATGACTGTATGATTTTCTGTGGCTTGCAAGAGGAAATACGAAATATTTTCCATCAGAATCCTTTAAAAAAAAAAGCTCATTAGTAAAAAAAAACAAAAAACAAAACAAATAAAAACCCCACAAAACCCTCCCTCCAACAAATCAACAAAACAAAAATAAAAACAAACATAAAAACACAATGGGGAAAAAAATTACTTACATTGTAAACTGAGTAAGTCCATTTTGAGCCTTTGACTGTAATCCACATGAAAGATCCTAAAAATAAATATTTTAGTATGCTTCACTGCAGGAATGGTTATCCTTACATGCAAAATTTTGTATTTTACTGATCACCAAAGTCTTATCTCCTATGTATACATGAATGTAAACTTTATGTGCTTTAATCAACACTAAGGATTGCTACCGCTTTCAATTACGTGTAACAGTTATCATCAGTTACACAGGAAACAATAAAGCCCTAGGATCCTGTTACTAAATACTAATGGCAAAACAGAAACCCCATGGATCTTGAAACAAAATAAAGGCAACAAAACAAATAAACCAAGTAATATTCATCTAATTATAGGGCGACATTAGAAACGGCCCTACTCTTTGTTCCTGTCAGCCTTTTAAGAAAGCTAATACAGAAACTTGTGCAGAAGAACATCAATAAAAGTGAGTAACACACAAAAAAACAGAAGCAGTTTAAAGATATGGCGGGGGGAAAAAGAGTAGGACAATTATGAAGAGCTCACAGTACAAACAATGCCAATTGTCACGTAGAGGTTCTATCTTTCTTCCATTTAAGGAGAGTAACAAGAGAGGTCAACACAAAGAGGAAGACACAAATATGAAATCCAATTTAAACCAATTTTTTTATTGCTAAAAACTGACACAAGAAAAAGCAACCCTCCCAAAACATCAGTTTCACAACCTCTCTGGGCACCTGTTCTAGTGTTTAACCACCTTCCTGGTGAAATATTTTTTTTCCTAGTACTTAATTAAAATGTCTTTTGTTACAACACAATTTCTACTGCCATATGTGCTATCACTGTGAACCTCTTATAAAAATCTAACCTCATCTTCTCTCCAATTCTTCATTAGGTAGTTGAAGACAGCAACATGATCTCCCTCAGCACTCTCTTTGGGGTGGAAATCCTCAGTTCACTAAGCCTCTTTTCCACATTTCCTATGCCCCAGGAACTGCCCATTTTGGTGGTCTCTTGCTCCATACTCATTTCAGGAGCTGCCAATGCATAAATGCCTTCACGTAAGAGAGTGCCCAAAACTGGACACCGAAGTACAAGCTACATTAGTACTTCTGCAATGTCTTACATTGAGAGAATTCCTGAAATAAAATGGTTTGTATAAAATGGTTCAGCCCACTTCAGCAAAATACAGCTGTGCCCTACAAAAGTTGTGTTTAGTCCTTAGGACTCCATGCATTCAAAAAAATCTCACTTTTAACTCTGCATTCTTAGGAAGGAACTTAACAAGGAAACCCTTAGTGAACAGTTCATTTCACCTGGCCATGCTGTGGGAAAAAGGAAGTGATTGGTGAAGCAGATCTGAATATTCAGATTTCCATGAGTAGCACAAAACTATCACAATGGCTCTGCAACACGCATCCAATCCCTCTTGCAACCACTGTAGATGAGACTGCCCTTTAGACATCCAGGAATTGCACTTTCTGCAATTTTCTACCAGACAACCTGGAGTAAATACAACTCCTCAGAATCCAAGCTATATAAAAGGGACAGATTTTTGCACCTACCCCTGTTAACCACTTTAATACCAAAACCAAATGATAGCAGATTGCTTAGGTCTATAATGTGTATATTGTTTTAGTTTGTCTGAAGGAGGACAAAGTGTATTCTGAAACCTTGTTAGTGAGAAGATAAACAAAGGAGTATCACAGAATCATATTCAAAAGAAAACTGCTGCACACCTGTGAGGTCTGTAAAAGCTTCAGGATTTTCCTCAAACATCTTTGCAGGATGTCTCACAAAGTGGTGATTCAATACAGACATTCTCTTCTTTGGATCCTCAGTTATCTAAAACAAGAGTACATTATCAATTTGTTACCAATGTGTATGATTTAAGATGATCTCATGATCACAGCTAGCAATACAGTTTTGTGGGTGTAAAGCAGGAGATATTGTTAGAAGTCATTGAGTCCTTTCTGTTCTGAATTCAATACTCTGAAGTGCCATCAATGGTCAATCACTGCAATACAGAAAATCTACACATTATAAAGGACAGCCAAAACTTTCAGGAGTTTTACATTTTCACCTATTCAACAACACTAGGAAACCATTCCAATAAACTTACTTTATTTACACATGCATTCTTCCTGAAATGACACTTAGGCCAGAGCAAAAGAAAAATTCTCACATTTAGGTTACTAATCCGAGTTCACAAATCCAGCTGGGATTCACACTTTCGTTTGAGCCTGGGATTTTTGTTTGTTTGATTGGTTTGGTTTTGCTTTTTCCAAATAAACCTTCCAGGACTAATTTTTGTCCATTCCACTTTCCAAAACTGTGGCCATTACAACTGATTTCTGCAAAGTTTTACACCCTCTAGCACAGTCAGTGCTGCAGAACAATTTTACTTCTCTTTTTGTCTCTCCAAATCACACATTAAAATAAGTGCACATGAAAAACTGTTCGTCAGAAGGAACACATGAGACCCTTCCTCTTCTGTGTCTTGGACTCTGCTCTAATGTGCACATCGAGAGGTCAAATTCACAAACAGAGATCTAACAAAACTTGTTTATCCTGGTGCAAGGTCAACTGAACCTGCTGCTTTATGGAAGAAATGTTCAGCCCACAGCTCAGCTATAAAGCATCAAGCAGTCAGTAATGAAAACTGAGTTAACATCTTGTTATTTCTGACTCTTTGGTCAAACAACACAAAGGGATTTTTCAGTGACTGGTACAAAGTGGAAACTATTTTCTCAGCACAACTTAGAATAATCAAAAAAGAGTTTTCTCTGAAGTAGGGAGATATTTCTCCTGATTAAACATTCTGAGATGAAGAAGAAAGTGTGATGGATAAATAAACAGAGACCACATATACAGACCTGCCTTGTGTTTTCATCTATGAGATCAAAAAAAGCTCTAATGGTAGCCAGGATCAGTTCTTTGCACCTAGAAGACAGAATAAGTAAAATTAAATCTAGAAAAGAAAGATCCAGGGTGATAAAATTGGTAAGAAGAGATTTCACCATAATATTAAACTGAAGTTAAATTATGGTAGAAAGTCGTAACAGGAGAGAAGAGAGCTATGCACAGCCAGTCAATTAACATTTGTTCCATTATCTTACCACACTATGGAGAGATGGTCAGTTGAGGCCCAAGCTCTAGGCACAGCTGAGCTCTGTTTGGGTGAAGAAAAATGTTAAGTCTTTGTTAGTACTCACCATTCTAAAATTAAATCTCCTTATTTAAACATATATGCACAATCATTTAAAAGAACAGCCTTTCTTTGTTTGAGGGCTTAGGGTACAACACAATGACTTCTTCAGTCACCAACCTTGCAAGAGCTGAAGCGTGTGCAAGATGGAAATTATAAAACAAAATTACCAAATTATCTCTGTTAGATAGCAGAGACTAACGGTGAAAGGGCAGAAAATGCAGTAGAGGACACTTCCCAAAAATTTCTTCAAAGGCTGCTTCTATGACTAATCTTACTATTTTAATAATTTATCCTGGCACATGAGAATAGCAGCATGCCAATGAAAGCTGCTGTTGAGAAACCAAGGGCATCCTCAACAGTAAGAGCCATCAGAACACCACAAAGAAAGAACTGGACAGTCTGGAGCTATTACCTGCTTTAAATGGATTTCATCTATTATATTTTAGAGACTAACAATATCAAAAAAACGTCCCCCAAATGGACCTCATCAACCTATTGCTCAACATGAAACAAATCAACTATGAACTATTAATGCATCATTGGGAAGAAAAAACCCAAACTGAACAATAACAAAAACAACACAACATCCAAAACAAAATAAACAAAAATCAGAGAGAATTGGTACCACTGCTCAGGAAATCTCATGCAAAGTTCTGGTTACCAGCACTCAAGAGAAATGAAAGTAGAGCAGATGCAAAGAAGGGTTACTAGGACAAAGGGAATGCAGAGTTAATCCTCCTAGCCTAGCAGGATCTGAGCTGAGCCTATTTATAGATAGTTTTCTGTACAACACACAGGGAGGTAAACACCAAGGGAATGACAGCTATTTCATACAACATTTTAAGCAGATGTCAGAAGAAAGGCATCAAAAAACTGGCTTCTGCAGTAAATGGAAACTGGAAATGACCAATTTCCCCTCTCCGTGTATTTTCCAACTTCGCCATGTACAGAACAAGTTGATGCAGAGGAGGTGGAATGACAAACCTAAATATTTTCTGATGACCCTTGATTAATTTTGAAAGAATAGATGCCTGAAAAAGCTGAAAACTGAATTTCATAATCTTCTACATACTTTCTACTCTTAAATTCTTAGAAAAACAACAAATACAAAGAGAGGGTGCCAAGCCAGAGCTCTCCATTATAATAAAACCCTCTACTTCTATACTGCACATTCACCTTTCTTCATACAGACATCTCTTGCAAAAATATGGGGAAATAAAACCCGAGTTCTGGAACTGAAGAAGTACAAGCATGTAGTAAAAAGAAACAGTACCAAGTGATAGACGATTCCAATCCGTGCCACACATACTCCTCCAGTGGAGGCTTATTCAGACTACATCAACTATTTATGATTTTATAACCACACAGTACCCATTTAGTGTTCTAACATGCGGTATTTTCATATTTATTTACACTATGCTACCCATATAAACACTGATACATGCATTACATAAATAGCTATCTAACACAGTTGCATGCAAAACAAAAAAAACAGTTTGCTTTTTTACCACAACAGATAAGGCACTGTCATGTTGACTCAATCTTGGTAGAAAAGCCAGTCCTGAACGAACTTGGTAATCTCTGAATCCTCCCGCCACAGAAAGTGTAGTTAAATTTCTTAAATCTTGGGCCTTTAGAATCCAATGATTGTTTACAGCTGCATAAAAATCTATAAAATATATCAAAATCAATCACAATTTTCCCATAAGCCTATTTGATATACAAAAAACAAAAAAAAGTGCTATATAAATATTACCTAAAAGTTTCTATAAGCCCCCCGGAGATATCTGAGCTCTGATTATTACTTGATTCATGTAAGAGAGGAAAATTATTGTTTTAACCCAAAGAGGTAGTAGTTAGGAAAGAAAGACACATTTTCTGTATCAGCTGAGAACATATATTGTTAGAGTAGCAATCCATAGGTTTATCTGCAGGACAGACACAGATTTACTTAAGTCCAGAAACAGTCAGTAAGGAAGAGGCATTGCACTGAAATCAACTGTAGGATGGAGAATTAAGACAAGCACAATAAATCAAATCCAGCAGCTAAAGATAATCCATTCCTCTTGGGTGTCACAGAGAATAATGAAAAGGATGTCTGTTACCTTTCCTTCACTAATTCCCTCAGTATCTACGTGTAGCAGCACAATTATCACTAAACACACATTTAGTCAGTATAGCCTAATCAAATCTAGCTTTTCAGGAAATGTATAGTATATGTATAATTATTATACTTTATTTTTATGCCATAGTTATAGAGGTGAGAGAATTTTAAAAAAAATATTTAAAATATGTAATCACACCTAGATTTATATTCTCACCTCTAAAACCTTTGGATATGAAAAACATTAATTTTAGCACCTTTTACAGAACTAACCCTATCTCATTCAATAAAGATAAAAGTCATTACAGAGGTCAAGTTTTTAACAAGGAGAAAAAAAGAGAAAGAAAATACATAATTCACTGGAAAGCTTACAAATTTAGTAACATGCCCTGCAACTTATTAAATTACAAATCATTGAGAGCTCCAGGTCTCACACAGAAACTCAAGTCCAGATAATCCATTTTATGACACCTGACTTTCTCTGAGTATCCTGGCACCCTCAACTACCTGAACAACAAAGGAACAGATTCATTACAGTAAATAAAGCACCACATTTTGCTGTTGATTTGCAAGAATGTCCCCACTAAAGCTTGAGAGGATCAATAAAGAACTACAATATGATTATACAAGAGCAATACTCACCAGTAAGATATCTGTCTAAAGGCATTACAGGTGCAACGTGAGGTGTGGCTTGTGTAATGAGCAGGTTTATAAGCTCAGGCTTAAAATTCTTCAGAGTGAGCAACGCTCTGGCAACCAGACCACCCATGGAATGCCCAACTATTGCTACACTGCTTGGTGCAAATTCTCGATCCTTCAGCAAAGAGCAATCAAATCAGACACAGCAGAAACAGATTCGACATTGTACTATTCTTATTAGCTACAGATTCCCACCCCCTTCCCCCAAATTAACTTAAGGTCTTTCAAGGATAACATTAACTGGCATCAACTTAACAAGCTTACAAATTGAATAAAAATTTACTTGCTATCTCATGAAAATGAGCTTAATATGAAGCATCCAGCTCAAAAAGAAATAGTGTGTAGCTCGTGTAAGCTTAATAAACTTCAGCTTATTTTAATTTTGGAGACTTTTAGGAACAGAGGACATCAAAGAACTTTCCCAGAGAAAACCGGATGTAAGGCAATGCTATACGAATATTTTAGTAAGCTACAAGTCTCTACTAGAAAAAGGCATCCATTGTGCATGAAGTATTTATTTAGAAACACAACACAACCTCACGAAAGCTCTAGGATTGTCACAGGTACAAAAAAACTGGTAAAGAAAAGCAATTTTGCATTGCGCTATTATGACCTGAAAAAATCTACACACATAAAATCTCCCTCCCCTACTCATCGCTCTTCAGTTTTGCAGCAGAAAAGGCAGCCCAGAATTCCATTCTCAGGTGGAAATACACTACTCAGCATGTGTCACTACTTACCTTGTACAACTTAAGAATTACTTTTATGCACTCATGTACAAACTTGGTCTGTTGTTGCAGGCTACCACCATACAGTGCAACCAGCTCTTCATTAAAGTTGACACTGAAGAAATTAAAGTGATACTTGAAGTCAACATCTTCTGCTTTTCTAAGTGCAACGGAGCCAAGAGAACGTACTAGAAAGAGAAGCCACATCAATTAGAACAGTCCAACAGCCACTACTTAGCGCCATTTTAGCAGAAAAACACAAATATATAATCAATTAAGAAACAAATACATTAATACCATTTTTCACCTCAAGCCATTTATAAAAGACAATTTGAAACCAAACCATCTCTTTTCAGCTTACTGCTGACTACAGAGGTATTCTATGTCAAGAACAAATTAATACAAACACCAAGGATTATGTTCCTCCACCTTAGAGTTGCTTTTCTCATCGCAATTGCACCTTATTGCCACTAGGACAAGAGGGCATTCTGGATTTCAACTGTAGAGGCAATCCTACTGCTAGGCTTTCCTAAAACTCTTTTGAAAACCATCAACTCTAAGACATTCACAAATACCACCAAGTATGGGGGATTGCAAAACCAAACCCTAAAGGACACTTGTCCATCTAAAACCTTGAGTGAGAAAATGCTCACTTTACAAGGTCTTGCTTCTGACCTGTCTTCCCTGTCTAACCCTGGCTACTATTTAATGCAGCTTTTCGTGTGCAGAATTGTTCCCAGGTTTCCATGGAGATAACGCAGGATGGGAACAATAACAGCTGCAAATAAGAGGGCATGGTAGCAGAAGAAGAAAATAAGAGAAAGTCCCCAAAGTGCCTAATAACAAATGATGGTCATAAAGGTCTACCCAAATCCAGCACACAGGATCAACATTCTCCTAGAGTACAACAGGTTGAGAGAACTGCAGAACCCTCTTTCTCAGATGATCTTTTACTCAAAGTTTGAATTCTGTATGTTTTAAAAATATTGTTTTAGTGCCCATGAAAGATGATGAATTAACATTTCAAAAGTAACACATCAAAAACTCCTGAAGGTGGGTGTGAGTGAGCCTCTTCTTTCAAGTGAAAGGACAAGAGGAAATGGCCCCAAGTTGCACCAGGGGACAGATATATCGGATCTTATGAAATGTTTCCTCCCCAAAATAGTGGTCAGACCTTGGAACTTGCTGCCCAAGCTAGTGGTGGAATTGTCATCCCCGGAGGCATTTAAAACCTGTGCAGATGTGGCGCTCAGGGACATGGCTCAGTGGTGGGTTTGGCAGTACTGGGTTAATGCTTGCATTCCATGATGTTAAAGGTCCTTTCCAACCTAAATGCTTCTATGAAAACAACAAGGCCAGCAAAGGCAACAGTAGCACATGTCTTCATTACTCAGCAAATATGAATATATTTTAAAAACTATGAAGATTACAATAGCAACACCTTCTCTGCTCATCTAGGCATCAGAATTGTGTTATCTCACAATAAATTCTGAACAAAGTATGAATTAATATGAATTAATTTTAAAAAAATTTTGCAAAATGCAAATTTATTGCCAGTCTCCTTAAAACCATTCCAAAAAGAACATTACTAAAATATTTATTGCTCCTGTAGCATGTAGTACTTCTACTCACCTAGTTTGTTTGTGGTTCGGATATTTCCTTTTGATTCCTAAAATACCCTGAGAGTACCATTCTATTTCCTGCACAGTGATATACTGCCGTGTGTTTAGAGACAGCATTAATTCACAGATTTGCAATATTTGATGCACAATCACATAAGTCCATATGGCACCTCTCACGTTCAATATGTTTGTAATCTTCTTTGGATGCTATTGTGCCTGGAAGTCTGTATGGGTTTTCTGAAAGTACTAATTGGTAAAATATTTGACACTGTTATAAGCTAAGCAAGTACGTTCTCAAAAAACCCTAGTTCTCTAAAGGTTCTCTGAAATCAGATAATCTAATCATCAAATTTAGTGCCAATATAAGGAAAAATTGTCACAGTAAGACATCAGAGTTCAGATTGTGCTGGTTTTCCCCAAACACGTACATCCATTTTCTAACATCATGAGAGCGTTATTCACTGTTTCAAAGTCCATTTTAGGGAACAAAAATAACAGTCTGATAAACCCAGACTGGAAGGAATAGCAGGTACCAAAGTAAACACTGAAACACAAAATTTCATGTACCATTAGCTTTGTATTCAGAATGAAAAATAAGAATGCTTTAAAACTATTACTGCTTTTCATTTGGAGTCTAGAAATGTAAGAGGGAAAACAAAAGAGGCTATGTGTAAAGCAGGAAGACGATGTTAAGGAAAAAACACCACTATATAAAGATGTAGGGAATAACGAAACTAGGCGGCAAGCTTAGATGATGCTGATCTCTATAGCATGCAATTCCTTTACATCACAGATGACAGATAGTTCAGTTCCTCCCAATCAAATTCAGGTTGTGTTTTATTTGGCATTAACTTCACTAAACATTGCTCACATCAAAAACCAACTAGATGTTTGCAATCAAAAGTACAGCAAGGGTGCAGTGCTGCCAGAGGACAGCATAAACTGTACTGTTTCTGGCTTCCAAAAGCTTGCTCCAGAGAATATTATAGCTTAATAATTTGACTGGTTTCAAACAAAAATAATTTATCTTGACTGCTTGAAATTAAATAGACTAATATGATCAACCATTATGACTCCGTCTGGTATTATTTCAAACAGAAAACTACCTAATGCAGAAATCTGAGATTTTTTTTGTAACAAAGCTATAACTCAGCTAAACACTTACCTTGTTTGTAACTGCCGGCATTCCCGGGAAGAAAGAGAACTGGAATTCCTGTCAGTAGGAGATTTTTGTTTTCTTCAGCATAGTTCCCTTCCCCATAGAGATACAGCTCATATGCTGGGTACCGTCTGGCTGTTTTCTTCGGTAATTTTATTTTCTATTGCAAAAGTTATAAAAAAAAAAAAAAAAAAACCAAACACTTTGATTATAGTGTTACAAACAGGAAAATATAGTAGCTATCCAGTCATTTAAATGATCTGGCTTATATGATTTTATTTTTATGGTTGTAAATTACAGAATACTGTATTCTAAAGAATACAGAATGTAAAACTGGGTTTAGCTTTAGAAAAACTAATTAAAATGGAATATCAAACAAACTGTTTAAGTATTACCAGGCATAATGAATGGCTGCAGTTACTTACTCTAAACAGTGATTACCTTCAACGAGCTTTGAAACAAACAGCAAATTAATCCAATTATGTAGCTACCAAAGCTGTAAATTCATAAAGTAAACCCAGCCTTATAATACTAGGGAGAAGGAAAAAAAACAGGCATATCAAAATCACACCAATTCTCCCAGGAGAGAAGTTGAGACCTGAAACTGGGGCCCATGAGTGATGCTGTAACTATCCCTGGTGCACCAGAATGGCTCTGGAGTCCTTTCCAGGGCCATGGATCTGGGAACAAGGATACACAGCTGAGCCTGAAGAGCAGTGGGATGTGGGTGACTGTCAGGTGACATCTGTTACCTCAGGGGAAACTACAGAGGCCGTGGGAATTCTCTTAGCTGCTTTTGACAGAGATGTAACCTGCAGCAGGAGTTTAAACGACAGCAGTAACCACCTCAACACGGCTCAGCATTAAAAACAAACCCATGGTACTCCAAGGCTTTTTCTGTTTCATTTTCAGAGTTGGGTTTGTGGTTTGACAAACCTCCTGGTTCTGTAACAACTCCGGGTCTAACGTACATGTCAGCTGTCACTGTAAAGAAGGCCGTATTTCTTGTGCTAAAGAAAACAAAAACAAGTAACCCCCTAACCTAGTATACATCTGATTCACAGGATTAGGATTCCCAAAGAGAAAAGAACAAGATCTCTTTGATCCCAAGGGCTAGGTGAAGATTAATCTTACACCAGTAGGTCAATCTCTTAGAGTCAGTATGCCATTGTCTTAATTAAACGTGTTCTTATTTACTACTATTTTGGTATAACACCTACAGAGAAGTTGGTTGGTTTAGAACTCCGAGTTTCTAAGATACAGATTTTTTAAATTTTGATGAGTGCAAATACAAATACTCGTTCCAATGTTTGATTAACTATGTTACAACTGAGAGAAAAATAAGATAATACAAAAAAATGTATTAAGGTGTAATTTATATTTTAAGGAAAGACTTCTATGGAATAAAGTCAAAACTAAACTCAGTTTTGTATCAGAAATCTCCTGTAAAGTCTCTCTTAATTGCTTCCCTGAAATAGAAGCATCCTCAATTCAAATAATTTATTTTTTTCTCTCAGTTGCATCTACCATAGGGGTGATATAGCTTTAATTCTCCACACTCCTTCCCTTCCTCTGTTCTTCTCTATCTGTCCTCAGCTAATGACTATTTTCTTTACCCTTGGTCTTCAATTTTTTTTTTCGTATATTGGTTATTTGCAAACTATTTTCATGACGTTTTATGTATATATATACAAAAATGGCTATTCTACAACATATATATGTGTGTGTATTATTTACAGTACTTTAATTATCTTGATTCATTAACACAATAGAGAGTGCAAGTTAAATTCTTTTACTTGAGAACAAGAAAATTTAAGCTTCATTCAGGGCTTATGTTTTCAGATCATGCTTTGGTCTTTTCCCTTTCTTCATCATCCTGCCTTTCCAGCTTCGCTGCCCTCACTGTCCCATTCTCATTCCTTTCTGCTGCTCCTCTTGCAAAGGCTTTCAAAATCATGGGTAAAAACCTCCAGCAGTTCCCATAATTAAACTAGGAGTGCCACATAAGATGTGCTTATATGACTTCCTGACAGATCAAATCAACTGTTCATCCACAGAAACTTCCTGGTTCATTGTCTTTTCAAAAACTTTTATGGAACATAAAATTAATATGCTGTTCTTCCTTGGGGCAATGTCAAACACAAAAGCCACACAAACTATGAGAATTGTACTGTCAAAATACTGGGAGGTTTACTGGGAGGTTGGTTTTGGGGTTTTTGTTGTGAGTTTTTTGGGGTGTTTTTTTGGGGNAGATTTAAATACTATAACAAAATGGCAATGTATAACTCCAAAGGAAGAGACATTCATGTTCCATGACAGTGGGTTTAAACTGTGAATTCCCAGGACACTGTTTATGTAATCAGCTGTAGAAAGCTACAGCAAGTTTTTACAATGTCAGTGCAGGCTTCGTTTTTTTGCCCTGGTTCTGTAAGAAATTAGGTTTCTGTGAACAAGTCCTCATTACTAACTGCTGAATCTCTAGCCAAGGTACAGCTGAACGGGACAAGGGCAGGTTAAATTCAAACACTGCCATTCTAAAACTCATGCATAAAAAGATAATCAATTGCTATGCTGACCGTGAGCTAACCCACAATGACAGACACAAAAAGAAATTCAACTTCTTGTTTAATTGCTCCAGCAGTTATTTGTTTTGTAATGTGATACCAATCCGGAAGCAAGGACAGGCACCTCCCACCTGGAACCTCCACCCTGGGACCTCCTAGTGAAGGCAGCACAGGACAGACAACTAACATTTCCAACAATAAAAAGCTACCTGTAAAGTACAATACCTTAGCAATCCCAAAAGAATTCACAATTTCCCCCCTAGCCCAAAGTACTGTTTTCTGCACAGTGAAAGTGATTACTCAGGAAACAGAAATTCCAGAGGGCAATACAGCCAGCTGTGGCTTGCATCTCCTGCATGGAACTGCTGCTCACCTTCAAGCCTTGCATCCCACCTAAAGATGCTTGGAGCTTAAGCCCTTATATAATGAGTAAATACAAAAGATGTGGCGGCAGACAAGAGCTTCAGGCACCCACCAATAACATCACACAAATTTTGCCAGTAACTTTCTGTTGGTTGGCTTCAGATTGAAGCTGAAGTAGTTTCTGGCTGCCAGGGGATCTGAAAACTTGCTGCACAGTATTTAAGTACTTATAATTGCTTAAACAAATTTGTTCTACAGCACTGACAAAACAATCCCAGTAGCCATACCAAGTTCCTCTTTTGTAGTCTAAGATGGATACATAAAGGTTAGCAAATGAAGGTTAATGGATCCAAAAATTAACTTTCTGCTTCATTACAAATTTAGACACTGAAGTTTTACTTTTACGTCCCTTTACTGTGCAAGCCAGCTTGCCAACTACTTCTGAACTTGTTATTTAGAATAATTACTATTTTTTCCAACATAGATTAGATCTCAGATAACAAAAAATGGATGCTCAGAAGTCAACCAATTATGTTTATAATAAGAGAGAAAATGCTGTTATAAGAACTACTATCAAAAAGAGAAATTGTCTTCCAACAACTGCATGGTGCAGTGCTAACAGCGAACTTGCAAATATGCATTTACATTCATCCACTACTAAGCCAGAATAGCATGTGGAAAACATCAGTTCCAGGAGCAGTCTCCTCTCTCAAACTGATCCCAGGTTTTCTAAGAGATTTCTACAAGGCTCTGTTAGCAAAGAGGGACCTCAGACAGATTTAGCAGCTCTCTCGTGTACATTTGTGGAATATGCCACCTCCAAAATGCTCACCAAGAAGACTGCACCACTGTTCACCACCTTGAGAAATATACTAATAGTCAAAGCTCGGTTATGCGCTTTTTTGACACACTGGTTACTTCATACTACATGAAAAGGGCCGTCAAGAGCAAGGCTCGGCCTCCCGAGCACCAGCAGTACCGGGAGTGCCGTCAGAGGAGCTGGCCCAGCCTCTTTCGGCCAGCACCTGCGTGAGCTCCTGGGTTTCACAGAGCCACAGGTAACTCCAGGCACTGGTAGCTTCGGTCGCGGGCAGGTTTTGCACCAGTGGCAGCAACAAGCGCCCCGCTGGGGTTACAGGTGGGCAGCTCTTGCACCGCTCTCTCCCCGAGGGGCACCGCCACACGACGCGAGCACAGCAGCGCGTCCTGCTAGCTCCGGCCCCGCTCACGCCGCAGCCGCCGCGCCCCATGTACCGCTCTCCGCTCCCGCACGGCGGCGAGCCCCGAAGTAGGCTAGGGGCCGTTCTCCCTCCCCGCGGGAGCTGCGCCTCATCCTCCCGGCTCCAGGCTCCGGCCGCGGCAGGGCGGGCGGCAACGCCCCGGGAACGGCAGGTCCCACCTGTTACACCGCGCCGCACTCACCAGGTACTCGGGGTACTCGTACATGTAGGTCATACTGCACCGGTTCTCCTCGTAGAGAAACATCACGTCCCGCACGCCCAGCAGCACCAGGGCCGCCAGCGTCCCGTAAAAGAGCGCTGCCAGCGCCGGCAGCCGGCGGCCCGCCCGCCCCATGGCGCTCCGCAGAGCGGAGCGCTACTCCCCGCGGGCTCCCCGCGCACACGGGCACNCCTGGCCGCCGTCGGCGCCAGGGGGCGGCCGCCATGTTGGGGAGGTCAGGCGGCCGGTGGGCCGAGGGGCCCGCCCACCATGTCGCGCCTCGCGGGGCAGGCGTGTCCGCCATGATGGGGAGGGCGCGGCGCCGGAGGCGTGAGGGAGCGCGGCTGCTCGGCCCCGCAGCGGTCCGGCGGGGCCCGGGGGCCGATCCAACCGCACCGGAGCCTGCCGGGCCGCGCACACCGCTGGGCACGGAGCCTGCCCTGGGGTGAGAGATTCAGTGATAAACGTCCATAAAGCTGCAGGCACTCACCACCTAAAAAGCGCTGGCGGGGAGTTGTTGGTTTGGGTTTTTTTTATTATTTCTTTTCCTTTTTGTGGGTTTTCTTTGTTTGCTTTCATTCGGGTACTTTTAACATCTTATTATCGCTGTCTTTAATCTCTCTGCTAAATTTCAGTCCCGGTGGGACTGCTGCCCCAGCCCACTGAAGGCACACCCAGCAGTGCGGGTCGTGCTCACCAGGGAAAGCAGTGAAATATTTAATGACTGAGAAAAAAAAAAATACTGTGGTGGTTTATTTTGTTCCCCCGCCTTCCCCGAATCTACAGAGAAAGCAAAATCAGCGTTTTAGGGCAAGGGGTATTAACATATGAGGGAAGTACAAAATAGTTGCATTTTCATTTTCGCTGCTAAATACTTAAGCCCCCTCAGCTCCCGCAAAAGAAACAAAATTTACTCACTTTCCACTGTATTTGTACCATTTTTATTTGTAAAAATAACCATCTGAATGCACTGCAATAGTAGTATACAGTTAGGGTTCTTTATTACATTAATACAGCATTCAGTAGTTTAAAAAGTTACTAAACTGTGCTTGAGAAGATTCAGGTTGAATTCCAAGTCATTCAATTAAGTTTTTCTTCCTCGTTTCATATCTAACATTTACCCAAGTCCTTAAACTTCAATTTACAAAAGCAAACAATACTGACAAAACCCCACCAAAACCATCAAACAATGTTTTATATAGTTTATTACAAATGTTATGCAAAATATAACACTGGCACCAGATGCGTATCACCGTGGTTTGTAAAGATATATTGCACATGCTAAAGCATAAAATATAAGACGAAACCTAGAAAACATAAGATATTGGCTTCAATACGTAGATCACTGCATAAGAAATGCATAAAATTACATTTTATACACACACTCAAGATTGTCACTAGTTTAAAACGCCCTTTCCTATAACACTGACCTAAGTTTATTTTTTGTGTAATAAGAAAGCATTTTCAGCACTGCAAAAATTATACATTATTCCTATTGAAATTTAGCATATTAATTTTCATTTCAATGCAGGTAGAACATATGAAAAGAAGAAACACTTTATACATTCCAAGAAGGTCTGAAATGAAAATTTACTGGTAAGATATTGCTTTTATAACACTCAAATAAAAAAGACAAGTTTCACAAAACATTTCCATTATACACAAATATAAAAAGGCACTCTAATATTTCTTACATGACTAAGAATAAAAATCACAATTTTTTTTTTAAATCATCCTCAAATACATAACCAAGTTTCTCAACAGTACAATGGATAAACAATTCATTTCATGTGTTTGTTCTAATTCAATAACCTGGCAGTTGTTGACTGCATAAAAGTACCAAACACATTATGGTGCCCTT
Organism: Bombycilla garrulus; assembly: GCA_013400315.1. Lineage (NCBI taxonomy): Eukaryota > Metazoa > Chordata > Aves > Passeriformes > Bombycillidae > Bombycilla > Bombycilla garrulus. Next base: position 296,653 of record VXBU01015531.1, read on the forward strand.
TTAGAAGCAATGAACAGAAATCCCCTGAGCTATTTCACAGCAATTTCAGGCAGTCCGGAGGTTGTAACTCAGTATTTATGAGAGAGACGTGGGAGCCCATCCTGCTCTGGATTCCACCTGCAGCTGTGGTTAAAATCCAGGATTAAATGATCCTGCCAACACACCCAGGCAGGGAGCTGCCCCTGCGTACGTGCCCTCTGCTGGGCGCAGACACAGTTGTCCACCTACTGCAAGTTGTACGATCCAGGGTTAAGTGCAACAATTCTGTATGGTTACTCTTGTAACAAGTCCAAAGAAAGGCAAGGAGATTATTTACAAGAGTAACATCACTCCCATGCTTAAATACATGTCCTAAACTACACATTTATTTCTACATGTGATAAATTACAGATTAATGTGCTAGCATACAAAAAAAAGGGATTCTGGTAACTCACGTGAGGTGTGGGACAGGCCAAAACTGAGCACTTCCGACTGTGTCGCTCATGGCAGTTTTCCTGCTAAATCCAGCACCCTCAAAACATGACCTGTGCAGTGCCTGGAGTGCGAGCAGAGCATATGTTCCTGTGCTGACAGGAATGCTGTATCCTGTCAGCATTGTAGGGTTTCATGGGTAAAGGTTAGGTTTGGCTCCTGGAAGGACCAGCATGACTCAGAAATAAACCACCTCTGCTTCTGGGATGCAGTAAGAGGCAGCAGCTGTTGCACTACACAATTACCAGAGTTACGAGGTATTGCAATTAGAAAAACATCTTGGTAACTGTATGGTAGCAGGTAAAAATACTGAAACTTTTTAAATGGCTGCTTAAAATAATATAACAACTTTTTACAAAGAGGGTTGGTTTTCTCTTAATGAAGCACTGTCATGTAGTAGAGCATAATTTTCTGTATTCCAGGGTGAGACTTACAACTAATCCTGCCACGGAGCCTGCCTCCATTTCTGCTTAAAGTAAGACTAAAATGCTGATTCTGCTGTTAGACAGGTGGCAGCTATTTCCCATATGTTTGTTTTCAATGCCAGCCTTCCACATAAAAAAACCTCAAAATTTGGGATTACTACTCATTTCGGAACAGGCACCACTGAAAATTTTAGCAATTGATCTCTTATTTTCAGTGTTTTAAGTAAGGTCATTATTGCTGTTCAGCAACTTCAAGAGCAAAAATGCTGAGAAAAATCAATTAAAGTGTTATCTGGTGCTATTTCTGAGAGAAAACCAAGGTTTCAGCTTCTCTGTCATTCCACTGTAGAAACTACAGAGTTGAGAGAAAAGAGAGGTGTTTTTTTTTGTTGTAAACTTTGGAAAATTGCTAATGTTCAAGGAAAAAATATTCCATGTTAGTAAGGCAAAATAAACTTAATATATAAATATTTTTCCTAGTTAAAGAAATCTGCTAGTAGATTTATAACAATTCAGCAGAACAGGGCTAAAACTGCAACTAAAGTTCAAATCCTTACTTTTCCTTTACGCTGCCAAAAGCGAGCACCAAGGAAGCTCATCTCACCCTCCCAGCACAGACACAGGCCTGAGACAAGCTGAGTGTGACTGACAGGGACAGGAACAGCTGACCCCATGCTCTGCCACCTTCTCTCCTCTCTCTGCCACAGCTGCGTGGGTTTTCTCACCTGTCTGGCAAGGGGCTGGATCCCTTTCTCAAGCTCTTAAACAAAGGAAAGTGTTTTGCTTTCTGCTTTTTCCCAACACAGCCAGTAAACCTTTGCATTTCATACAAGATGGGCACTCTCCCAGAGTGCATCCACCCTTCCTTTTGTTCCTCAGGCCCTCAGTCTTGCCAGATTCGTATTTCATTTCAGTATGCATGAATGCTAACTAGGAGAACAAGCCATAGGTATTTTTCCTGGGCATTTGTTTCATTTCAAATAAATAGAAACACATTTACATTAAAAGTATATGAACATATTCTTAAGTCTGGGGAAAAAACCCACCTGTGGTCAACACATCCTCAGTTAAAAATGTCAACTTGAAACCTGTGTCATAAAATGTAAAATTCAGCCAAGACTACTATCAACTCAAAAGTTTATATTTTTATCATTTAGAAAAAAACTACTTCATTATGTCATCACACACGAAGAAAAAAATAAAAGTAGCAAAGTCTTCAATTTAATTACTGAAGCATTTTGGTCCTCTTGGTACGGCTGGTTAGTTCATGATAGTTTTTTGTGGTTTTTGTTTGGTTTTTTTTTTTTACAAAGTCTCATTCTTCCTTTTGTACATCTGTTGCAGAGGAGGGTTGGGGTCCATTTGACCTAGAAACTTTGGCAGAAGGAGTAAACATATTCACAAAGTTGACACTGCTTTAAAAGCTGGTGACAAAAGGCTTTTTAGCATCTATCACTGGTCCCCTGCATGGTACACTGCTGTGTTTCTGGTGTTTGGTATTACGCTTTCATTGCTTTACCTTTGCTCTGTTAATCCCAACACTGGCAAAAGTATTTTAAAATTCAATACTGTTTACAGTAAAAATAAGTTATTTAACCATAGAAAAGGAAAAAAGCGCCATTTAAGTTGGCAAATCATTAAAAACTTTTACAGACACCTTTGTCTACACCTGATTTCTCCCTTTTTTTTTTCCTGGTACTGGATTCATGATTAATGGCTCAGGTAACAGAAACATCTAATGACCCTAATTCTGTAGTGCAAATAAACCATACACATTTGTGCTGAATCAAAAAAAAAAATAAGGGCCAAGTGATTAGCATTTTACAGAAGTGATGTTCATGGGAAAATATGGTGAGATGAGCAGAATTTGGCCTTAAGAGTTAACAACTACATTTTTCTAATTGTGTACTGCAACTAAGAACTGTAAAAAGTGCCTTCTGTATGTTTAAGTGCTTAATACAGGCAGAATGTAAAAGGTTTAATTTCCTGTAGAAAAGTAATACAGGCAGTTTTAAGATTACAACTTTACCTTTGGTTCATATAAAAAATTATCTAATTGACAGAGCCCCTGGAAGCAGGAAAGAGACAAACGTAGGAAAGAGGTGATGCTCAAATCTGTGAAGGTTATGCTGGAAATAGGATTATGTATTAAAGGTGCAGCTAAAACATGAAAGAATTCTTTACAAACAGTTCCTTGTTTATTTGTGCTGTCAAAAAGAAAAAAGGCATTTTCTCTTTTTCTACTTAAAATAAGAGGTAGAGACTTTCCACAGGGGCACTTTGGGCCTAAAGAAAACATCAGGAAACTGAAAAGCTGTGGAACTCTAGTTAGGAGTGTGTTCCAGTAAATCCCTCTCATTTTGTTCTTTAAAGGCTTGATTCTCATCAACACTACAAATCTTTCAATACCTAGTTGTCAAGAATAATAGTTAAGAATATTACTGTGGGATTTAAGCTGTTTAAAAAGACAAAAATTAAAGCTGAAATGAAATAATAACAAAAAAAATTTTCAAACACCAATGAGTCAAAATGTTTCAGAATCCGAATCATTTTCATTGTACCCATCCTCTGTTCCTATGTTATTACTCAAAGGCTTATTGTAAGAGTTAATGCTGCCCATAGCGGAGCCATCGCAGAGGTGTGTCCTGCCCAAATTGTCCTTTTTAAAACAAGCGAAGTTGAAAGCCGTCACTGAACTGGAGGGAGAAAAAGGCATCATGGTAGCCAAAATGAGTGCCAGGCAGTCAGCCACGTCTTTGTTAGGAGCACAAGCCAGGGCTGGCGTATGACCTGGGCACAAACGCAGACAAGGCAATGGTTAGTACTGAGGGCACCTGGGGCACCCAGCATTCCTCAGGTACATCTCTAGGGACACCGTGGGGACATGGATGGGGTTACACATGCCGGGGAACGGGCGCGTTACTCACTCACGGGACATGCTGGGAGAGAGACACTGGGGGCACTGCAGTCACCGGGACCACAACAAGCATTGCTTGTGTGAAACCAGGCAGCAACACTGCACCAGTTCAATCAAAGCACTCGCTAAACACAGTTCTACAGCACGCACAGCATGGCCAGTACACAACACAGGGAGTACAGCAACGGGGACAGAAACTGGCATCAGTTTCTGTGTGGATGAACGAGTCTCATTCTGAGAACAACTTTCATTAAACATGAAAGATATTAGTTTAAAAAACTTTTGATTTAATAAGCAAACAATCTTAAAGATTGATCAGTTGAGTATCTACTCAACTTGGCAAGCAGTTTATTTAGGAATTAAATTATAAAAGAATTAGACCATTGCAGGGGGTACATGGATAGCAGGTGTGACTACATGGATGTTTAGTTACCCAAATGTACATTGTGTTAGAAGAATAATGTCTGTATTCAGCAAGCACAGCATACACTTCAAATATAGAGCTAATATGACTCCAGTGTCAGTCAAACAAAGGAGAGCTATTAGAAGCTTGTCTTTGCTGCAGTTTAACTTGGCTCCTGTCCAAACACTCCCCTAAAGCAGATCTTCACCTACACAAGACCTGGAAGCCAGTGTGTGCTCATTACACTTACTGTCTGTACATTTTACAGGCTGCTGTGCAGAACTCCAGCACTTTCCAACAAATCCTCATTTTATGCTAAGAGCTGGAAAATTCTTTTTCAGATGGTTAAATCTTCAGCAGTGCAACAATAGTAATGTGAGGCAGTGGCCACTTCTGGTACCTACTGCCTCAAAGAAGCCAAGGTCTACAGCACAGATAAATTTGGTGGGCAAAAAGTGAATACGGTTTTGTTGCAAAATAACCACATTTCATCGCTGATTGTAGTCAGTGCATTTCTTCTTCCATGTTACTTGCATGTGCTCCAAGTGTTAATGTTCTTTAGATCTGTAAGTATGCTAAGATTCTACTTGAACATCTCTTTTAAACTGTGTGTGCTGTTCCTAGAAAAACTAAATGTGTATAAAATTTAAACTTAATTGTCATTTGTTACATACAAATTAGCTGGATCTGTATGTACTATGTTAAGGATAAAATCTGTGGTTAGAAGCGAGTCTGGTTCACTTTTCTGTCCCCGATCTCTAAAGGGAGATTAAGGTCAGATGACTTCTGTGGAACTCATTCATGCAAGTATAGATAAGTAGCATTTGGCTTATGGTAAATACCACTCAGTTATTTTCATCTATAGATCTCAAATATCTTGCAATAATGGGTGAGTAGTTACTTTATTTATTGTTCCTTTATAGATATGGAAGGATGGAGGTACAAAATTGTTACATTAATGCCATGAAGTTAGTACTGTAAGAAAGACCAACTTATTTCAAGAAGATATTTTTAAAAAATATATTGTAGAATCACATCCCTCTATGGTACCTTATAATTTTTAGGGAAGGACTTTGTTGATGTCTAAAACAAAATTATTTAATTTAATAACCAATTATGTACTTTATGAGACAACAGTAATTTAATTGCATCTTGGATTAGATCAGATAACTGGCAAGCACAAGGTTTGATCTCAGAATGAGCTGGGACACACTCAAACATATGTTGATGGTTTTCTTCCTACCCATTAAAACATGCGCTGATTGAATGCAAAATCCTTAATTCTTCTGCAAGGCGTCAGAATTATCCGGTGCCACTTGCATGTTTAGGAAATTCAAGTTACCACTGCACTGAGGCATTAAAAAAGACTAGCTGTTGACAGTACATGCAAAATGAACAGTAAAAGGGACCACTGTGATGTTTAAAGTAGATTTTCATACTAAAGAAAGAGTGTCTTCTAATTTTTTTTTTAATAGGTACTCACACAACTCATTGTCTGTTCTTGGAACAATAAAAGCATCAGTGAAGTCTACCATCACCTTTTACATCTATTGCTTTGGTCTGTTGTAAAATTACCTGTTGGGTCCTACTGAAGACTGTCAAAGTGTATCATTTACTTACCATTTTCATCTACTGCCAGGACACAAGCCCCTTTGGCCAGCAACTCTTCAACCACCATCTTCAGGCCATTTCGTGCAGCAATATGAAGAGGTCTACAAAAACATAGCGACTCAATTCAAATTCAGTTTACTATAGATTTTCTAAACAAATTTAGGCAATGCTCAAAGCATACCCAGCATTGAAGGAAAATGGTTTCCTTCTTTGGATCATTAGAATTATATCGTAGACACTAAATTTTATTGCAGCCTTTGAAATAATCGTCATGTTCCACATCTATAAAACAAGAATTTTTTGTGGAAGCACACGATTACTTAATATTTCCAGCCTAAAGGCTTTCTTTAAAAAGTTCTCATTTTTGTGCTGTTTGCAACACACAATTGATGTTTAAAAGGAAAAGGAATCCAAGACTGAAGAAATGCCTGCTTCTGTCCTTAATTCTGGCTGTTCAGTATCATTGTATTGCCTTTTTATCCTTGAATACTCAACTGCTAATCTGTGCTGCTGCAGAGCAGCTGGAAATTAAAAATAGCCATTGGTTTGCTCCTTTCCTAGCCCAACACCTGAGAAATTATCAGAAATCTGAGAATTCTCAGACTGAGAATGACCCTGTTGTTTCTCAGGGACCCAGTGCTCCGGTTTGGGGACAGCTAGCAGGACAGGAAAAACATTTTCTTATTGGAAGAGGGGAGAAAAGGGCTAAGATGGAATGAATTCTTCTGCAAGCTCCAGGTCATCTGCCACCTGAACTCATGGTTGCATCTCCTATGGTGGGATTCCCCCATGCCAACAAATAGTTGCAGCTGAGATAACATATGCTATGGACAGAAGTTGCACATAAAATACCACTTAAAAAACCTTCTGAGAACTAAATGTGCCATCTTAAGTCTAAGTAAGTGTAAATAAATTATTTAAATTTAAGGTGAAACTCAAAAAGCTAGAAAATGCAGATGTATACTTCCATTTTCACATGATTAATAGACATTTTGATATCGTCTTCAAATAAATGACCTCATGTAATTTTTCCACCAGATTATACACAGAAATGGCATCAACAGAATCAAAATTTAAACTGATAATGCAATGCAATTTGGGTCTTTTTCAAGGGAAAGCATTCAAAAAAATCAGAAATTAACTTTTCTATGAAGTAATTTGAGACATGAATTAGAACTGGTAAATCGGAAAATTCTGGCAATTCAACTGAACTTGAGAGAATCAGGCTATACTTACGTCTGCAATGCATTATTTTTTGCATTAATAAGGCTCTGTTCTTGGATCTTGTCAAGTATTAACAAGGCACATTTTTCATGACCCTGTAGTAAGGGAAAAAAACCAAAAGTGTTAATTTGCTGAGTTTGAAATTGAGGCAAAAGAAATGTTACACAATGAAAGTGAAATTTAATAACTTGAAATACAAAACACGCTGCTCAGTAAGACTGTGTAGAAGGTGAACTAATCAAGTCTTAAAATACCATTTGTGAACCACCACTGCTGGGATGTTTTAGCACATTTAGAAATGTAGACATTCACCTGTCTTTCAACCCTCCATTCATTAAATATGAATTCACTTGCTCAGCTTTCAGAGAATGCTGTGTTTGCTCTTGAGTGAGTGTTCAGTGGATGATTTATCAAAACTACACAGTGTCAGAGAATGCTTTAATCTCAGAAACTAATACCATATTTTGTGGATCTTTAAATGCCTTTCTGTATTATTAATAAGCTACTACAAAACCTCTTCAGTGTCAGAGAGCTCTAACAATGGAACTTCAGGAATAAGACAGATCCGGGCCTTATTTCTCATCCTGTTTCAGCACAGCAAGTTGCAGATGTTGAGCCTACAGTCCTGGCAGGTGAACAGCTGCCTGAAGGACCTTGAGAATTCAGCAAGGCTCATGTGTCTGCAGAAACTGGAGTAATATGATCACACTGGAATCCAATCTGTGGACAGGAGAAAAAGAAAAGGCCCAGGAGAGGCAATATCGTGGGCATTTTTTCTTGCATAAATAGCAGTAGAAATTGGAATTAAGAGGAAGACAGGCTAGGAAGAGATGCCACCGCCCTCTAATCAACAGCTCTGGTTTCACTCCTGTTTCATTAAAGGAAAACTTTGGGCTCCTTTCACAGGAATTGGAGATTAATAAAAGTAATTGTATTTTACTTTGTTACTGAACCTGTTGTTTTACAGTGATATGATCTGGTAAAACCTTAAGAGAAGTTAAGGAAACCCTCTAGTGTCGCTTATGTTTCAGCTGTCATAGGAACCATCGCTATTTCTCAAAGTACATTACCTTAAAACAGATGAGAAAAAGCTTGGAATAACTTTCCCTTCCTCACCACAACTTTGACCACCATATTTCCATTGCAGAAAAAAACTTGGGAGCATAAAGACACTCATCTATTCATACAGACTGATGAGAATAAAAGCACAGAGAGGTCTTCAACTTACTTTACTGCTAGCCAAGTGCAAAGATGTATTCAACTCCTTGTCTTTCAACGTCAGGTCAGCCTTGGCAATGTTCACCAAAAAATCTGAGGTACAGAGCAGAAATCAATGAACAAACCAATTGGGCAGATGAGCATGTCAAAAGAGGGGGGAAAAAATACTATTTCAATATACATGTGCATAGATGCTAATCAATTAGGTCTTTATATGGTGTAAGCCTTATAATCATGAAATTAGTGCATGAGAACAGACTAATCTTGTGCAGTTAATCAGCAAGCAAATGCAGAGCTAACAGCTCGTTTGTGGTGCCCCAAACTGTCAAACATATATAAATTGTAATTGATTTATGAACTTCCCTAGGTGCAGACCAGCAATTTTTGCCTGAGTCACCTCTGCCTGAGAACTGTAAATCCTGCTTTGAGAAGACTAAGGGGATATAAAGAACTTGAGGTGCAGACTGTCCTGTTGAAGCTAGAGAAAAGGGAATTCTTCAAAGCCTATAAGGCCCCCAACCTGTGTGCCTGTAGCACATAGTCTAGCCTGGGAAAAGCAGCTGCTGATAGTTGCCTTTTCAAGAATTGGGCTTCCTATAAGACAGGACAGAAAAAAAGGTTACATAATCTTTTTCACACATGCAGATTTACTGCTCCTCAAAATCAAGTAAGTCAACAGGAGAATAGAATTGCTACTGCCCTCATGCTCTTGGGAGGAAGTAAGACTTGAAGCTGTTACTGCAAATGTTCACCAAGACTACAGAGAAGTAGGATTTTTTTAACGGATGAAAAGCTGTCTTCCTACAGAAGGATGTTATCCCATAACCTATTTTCCTCGCTCAGTTTTCCCAGGCTGACAGGACAGCAGGAGAAGCGGGCGGGAGCGGAGGCCGGGCTGTACTCACCTACGGCGCCCAGGTGCCCGCCGAGCGCGGCCATCATGAGCGGCGTCCTCCCCGCGCGGTCCGCCGCGTTCACCCGCGCGCTGTGGCTCAGCAGCAGCTGCAGGCACTCCACGTGGTCCGCGAAGGCTGCGGCGTGCAGGGGCGTCCTGCGGGAGCGACACACACAGAGCTAAAGAACGGCACCGTCCCGGCCTCCCCAAAAACCTCAACGTGCAAGAGATATTATTTTGTGTTCCTATCAAATTCGAGCTGTCACCATGACAAGGTTGTAGTAGCAGCAGCTGAAGTAAGTTAAATAATATTTCCAGTCTCCAAAGGTGGATATGAGAGCATGGAGATACGAGACTGTGAAGAATCTTGTCTTAGCAGCCTATTTATTTTAATAGAGCATGTTGTAACATGAAAAGCAGTACAATCCCTCATCCTTATTAATCTGATTTTACCGTTTTTTTTTTTTTTTTTTTTTTTTTAGCCAGCCTCAGTTGGGAAAAACTATCAGAAAAGAACAGATCCATTATTTTAAAAAAAATAAAATATTTTTAATTGTAGTCAAAGATACTGCAGCCAGAAGCCACAAGTAACTGCAGTACTATAAACGGCAGAAGGAATTCAATCCGCTTCGAAGGCTGTCAGTTTCTACAGGACATAGACACTGGAATTCATTCGCTGTGGCTCTTTGGCATTTTGAGTCTGAAGGGTGACTACTAGAGATGAAAGATGTTGGTACACAGCCCAACTCAGTGCTGCTTCTGTTTTGCTTATCAGCAAAGGTGCTCTTACTGTCACAGATTAAGTAATCAATGTTAATGAGGGTATTAAATTTGTTTTAATAAAAGAAAACGTGTTTCTGAATGCGAGCAATTTTAATTAAATATATGCATATATAGTGAGGAGATTCTCAATGTAACAAATGAAGGATTGGGCCCATCTCTTGCTGTAATAGTTTTATTTTGCTGCATAGATATTCTCAGTTGTGTGCCCTGAGAATGCTAACATAACAGGAAAACTATTAACAAAGTACTTTTCTGTATGTACCTATATCACTCCATTTAGCAAAGAAAAATGCGTTTAAACATTTAACAAAGAAAACAGGTCCAGGGAAACAGCCTACAGCCATAGCTGTTCTAAAACAAAATACTATTTCTTTTATACTTTTTTCATATGTAGTGACACTGAATACTTCATATTCTTGCTTCAAGTGAGACACCATTTAGCTGTGCTGCGGTGTGAACTGCGGTCTGAAAGAGGCAACATGACAAGTCTTAGCTTATCCATAACACATAAAGATTAGTGCCAGAGGTTCAGAAAGAACTATGAAAGGTACAAAATGGAGTCATGAAATGCAATCTGTTCAAGGACCTATTACCTTCCTTTGTCATCTTCACAATTGACAATGCTGGCGTTGATGGCTCCAATGAGTAGTGATGCACAGTTTTCATGATCATTGATTCTACCAAAGAAAAGACATTTTTGAAAAGGTCATGTCTATATTTTTGTCCATTTTCCAATATTGGTTTACTTCATTTCCTATTAATATTTCTTTGTGGTTATTTCTAAGTTACATTAATATGCCTTTGTCTTAATGCTTTTAGTCCCACTTCTGCATATTCATCATCTCTCCATTTAACCAAACTGCATCTGCTACGATGGATTTCAATCTCTAAAGCAAAGCTGATCCTTAATTCACTATGCAAAAAGGTAATTTCAAAGTCCAAAACAAAGCTAGGATTAAAACCTTAATATCTTCAAATCCTTAGTCTGTAGGTCAAATACACCTGGGCCTGGAAAGCACTCAGTCATAGACACTTAGATGAAGGGAGATTTATTCTAACGTTTAAGATACTGAAACCCACATCTTTTCCAACTTGGACATTTAGTACTTTGATTTGATGGATATGTTCAATTAATACTTTTTCTGGGTTTTGCTAACTTGTCTCATTTCTTTATGAAAATGAACAGTATTTAGTAACAATAATTGATACACAGTATAGGTGACATACTTCCACATTGGATTAAAAGCTATTTTCATTTTAAATATGTACACATGTTAAAATTGCACACATTTTAATAGGCTTGAGAACTGCATACTTGTTTAAGATAATATGAATACTGAATTTTTTTTCAAAGCTATTACTAGAAATTCTGATTAAAAATAATATGTTTCAGCCACAAAGAATTTTATTTCAAGTGATCAGCTTTAAAATAATTTGCTCATGCAAATAATTTCCAAAAAAGCTTGCTTTATTCTCATACTGCTACTTTCTGCAGACATATCCTAAAGCAACATGCAGTTGTTATTGGAGATTCCTACTTACACAGCACAGTGCAATGGAGAGAAGCTATTACCATAGAACTTGTGGAAAAGTTTTTGTTCCAATAGTACCTCTATGCAGTTTTCATGACCTGTGAGAGAGCAGACATTTCACAGTGTTGCACGAAGCAGGTACTTCACTTAATTTATATTGGGCTTACACAGGTTGGAATTTAACACTTTTAAGTTCAAAGTTGAATGTGATGTTTATATAAGCTCTTTTGTGATAAGATGTTTATATAAGCTCTTTTGTGATAAATCAACAGATTTTTAAATTTTATAGCAGCAGCAAGAGAGATCTGGGCTAATATTAGCATTTATTGAGTAAAAAGGAAAGAAAAAAAGCTCTTTTTAATGTGATGTCATGCATATTGCATTACATCCAAAGCTTAAAATGTCAATACTGAGAATCTTTATCCTTATATTAAGCAACAAGTTCAGATTGTCCCGTTTAGAATAATCAGTTCAGTTCAGAATATCCATCTGTTCACATGGTCTCTTGCACCAAGAGCTCAAAGGAGCATTCCTGGTCGCACAGAAATCAATTTCAGCATGGACATGAATAAAACCAGAATTTCATCCTGGCTTATTGTGACTCAGAGCAAAGGAGCCGCAAAGTCCCTGAGAGGTACCGCTGGGATTCCCCTGGCTTCTGACCCAAAGGGTGCACATGGCAAATGCTAACTACAGGCAGCAAACAGGGATAATCTGCCTCCATTCCAAGCTCCCCCACCACGCTTCCCCACAGCTGAGGGCACCCTGACCCGGGCAGCAGCCCCGGGAAAGCCATACCATTGTAAGAAGCCCAGTGCAGGGGCGTGTAGCCCTGGTTGTCCTTGAGGCTGCAGTCCTCCTCGGAAAGCGCCACCTGCAGTAGCTCGCTCAGCCACGTGGCGTGACCCCGAGCTGCTGCAAAGTGCAGAGGTGTCCTGCCTCGGGCATCTTTGCACAAAATAGAGACTTCTTTCTCTAACAGCATCTGCACACATTCTTCATGCCCAGTCATGATCTGGTGACAAAGAAATGAGTAAAGAGGTTGACATAACACAGATTCTTGCCCCGGAAATATGGAATGTGATTGGTGCCTGTGAACATGGAATGGTTCCCATGAATGGATGGGATTCAGCAGGCAGAGATCAGAGCTCTTTTGCACATCTGCTGAACTGCTCGCTGCAGTTATCATAAAGTTCTGTGTAAATATCATCTCTTGCATCAGCTCCACATTGCTAGAGCTACAAAGTCTAGCTTTGTCAAGGTGGACTAGAAAAGATTAGATCTGCCTCAAGTTCTAGTGCCTCTAGAAAAAATTTATAGGACTTACTTGCACCATTCCAAGAAAAATGAAAGTAACTACTGGCCAGTTCTTTCAAATAAATTATTTTCAGAATTCTTAAGCTGCTCAGTTACAAGAATAATATTAGACTGCTATTAGAAAGTGTCTAGAGACAAAAAAACCCCAAGTGCTCTAATCATTATTTTATTGCTAATTAATTAATGCAAATGTGAAATAAAAAAGCATTACTAAGAGCAGATCTGTCTTGCTTTTAATCTTATTGATTATGCTTGGTGATGTTTCCAATCATTACAGTGTTCTCTAGATTTAAATATTTAAATATTTAAAGTGAGTTGTAGTCCCAGCAAAACAAGCAATAAAGGATTATAAAAATTAAGTCACCCCTCGATGTAAAGCTGTGCATCCCAGGAGATCAGCTGCATCTACAGATGCTTCTTTTTCAAGTAATAAAGAAACAGCATCAACGTGCCCATATGCCACTGCAAGCATTAGTGGAGTTCTAGGGAAAAAAAAAAAAAAAGAAAAAAGAAAACGAGAGCAGTCATAGCCATAAAATGGCATACTATTTGTTCCTGCTAACTTACACAGAGAAATCAGGAGGCCCTGCATTTGTTGCCACTCCTGCCCATGAACCTGGTTCTTTTCCCCATACTCATATATGACACCCAAGTGAAGATCTTTTGTCTGAAATTAAGATGTTTAACAACCAACTGCCACAACTGAAATATTAACAAATCCACTTGTAAGCAGTTTACAGAGCAACACCATTCTAGACAATTTGTTCTCTAAATAACCTACAATTACTGTCACCTCCAGTGACACATAAATTTTACAATACCAAGTCTTTTGAATGCATGTCCCTGCTAGTTACCAAGATGACAATGACCCAAAGGATTTATTTTGCAAATGCTGTACAGTTGCTTAAAGTGGATGAAGGGACATAAGCAAAATATTCAAACTAAAATTTGGAGTAACATATCTTCCATTTGTTTCTGAAAGAGATCTATTCTCCATCTATTTTTATTTAGGCAGACTAATACAGTTTAAAATTAAATGTGCAGAAAATATATGTACAACATTATATGTTCCAGACACCCCAAATGAGTTTCTTAAACCATTCACGTTTTCACTTTAAAAATGTATCTTATTCTCCCCCTCTAACTGCCATTTAACAACAAGTAAAGTTTTCTACGAACATCTCAGATGCATGTGTCACCTCAAATAAACACTGTGTCCTACTGCACCAATCTAATGTACCAAATAAACCCTAGATCAGCAATGTTTTACAAAGAAAAAGACCTTATAGAAACATCTCAGGATCTTGTTCCTTTTTTATTGAATCTGGCCCTCAACATCTATAAAAGATTGTTTAAAGTATGAAGCAGAGGCTAAGATTAATGATTAGTCCTTTCCACATGGCTTATATCAGCTGAATGTGTACTTTGTAATCTCTGCCAAATTCTATGAGGAGAAGTGCAGGAAATACAGTATTTCAAATAAGTACTTTTTTGTGAGATGCTATTTGAATTACAGAGATGAAAAAAAAAGCCCACAAAGAAAACTTACTGTCCTTTGGCGTCTGTCACATCAGGGTTGTCTGCAACTTCCAGCAACAACCGTAAACAAGGTGTATGGCCATTAATGACTATAAAGGAAAAACATCTATGTTTAATTTCAGATACTATTCGACTGGAATACTTAGGGATAAGAAATGTCCTTATAAACAAGGAAAATACTCCAGCATATAAGAAATCAATATGCCCCCAATTTTCATTTAACTTGTGCCAGTGAAATGGTGAGCTGTTTTTTCCTTGACCTCACAAAGATGAGGATTAGATCTCTGATACAAAAATCCTAAATGAGTATAACAGAAGTTGTGATATTAACTACTGAGAAGATTTCTACTAAAGCAGACAGCATTTCAAAATCCCCCAGACTGAGCAGGCAGGCAAGGCTTTCTGCGCTTAGGGTTGGAACACAGTAGGAAGTACATTGTCAAGGCTCCTTAACTTTATGTGCACTGTAGAAGTGAGTACTTCAGTGCTGCTATAAAAAAAAAATCTGCAAAGAATGACCAATGATACAAATGTCATACTCATAAAAACACCAGAGACTAAAATTCCCTTTGAGTTTATCCATTTTATCAAATATAAGACTTATCAAAAATATTTGGGTTTGGTGGTGTTTGGGGTTTTGGTTTGGTTTTTGCTTGGGGGGGGATATTTTGGGGTTTTTTTGGGTTTTGTTGTTTTGGGTTTCTTTATGTAACCCATTGCTGCTAGGAAACACCTCTGAGTTACTACATTCTGTAGGGCCTGACACTGAACCCCATCTGTGTATCAGCTGGCTTTAAGGCTTCAGACTTTCATGGGATGAGAGAAAGATATTTTCTTCTTTGAAAAACAATTCCTGTGCTCAGTAGATAGATGTTGTGTTCTTATTACAGCAAGTCATGCATTCACACTGCCTACACCCTGTGGGCTGAGGCAAAACACTTGGACACCACCTATGTCACATCATGCTGGCAGAGAAACTGGTGCTCATCATCACATTTAAATTACTCATCCAAAAATAATCTTAGTTGATTTAACCAGAAAAATAAAAGGCATTTTTAATTATTTACCACTAGGTAATGACATATACATAACCTGTAAACAGCTCTTCAGGGCTAATGATTCACTGGCTTGGGGGGGGGGGGAATAAAGGTCTGTTGTTTCTCCCAGCAGGAGGAAGAGAAGTCATAACTTGTTCACAAAGATGTGTAAAAATTATTTTGGTAAATGAGTTTTAGAACAGATACTCCCAGAAACTCCTAGGAGCTGCCCCAGTGATTGCTAAGCATTACAGACCCTGCAGGTAATGTTAGTTTTGCCAACAGACCCACAACACTAACACTAGGGAAATATTTGAAATGGATTCCCCAGACTAGCCAGAGGAGAGGCTGGTGGTAATAAAATTACACAAGTAACGTGTCATTTAGGCGAAGGAAATTCTATGTGTTATGAGGTCAGAGGAAGTCTATTCCTTCATGGGGACAGAGAAAAAAAGGAAACACTTCATTAGGTGAGTTCTATACTCAAATAACAGATCCCTTTACGGACACAAATGCGCGGAATCCTGTAATCCAATCCACCACTCGAGGCTTCCTGAGCCTCCAGCAATTGCATTCAGCAATTGTGCTGTGTAATTAGAAGGAATGAGGACGAACAAGTTTAAGGGGATTGGGCACACGTTGCCTTCTAGTTTCTTCCCAGTGCATAGCACTGCATGTGCAAGTGCTCCCTTTTGTGTGCGCAAATGCACACTGGCACTCAAGGGAATAATTCAGCAAGAATTCTGTTTGATTCCTCAAAATACAGCACTTGAGCTCACAGACGTGCAGCAAAGACACGGAAGGCACAGCAGCTGCAGGCCGAGTTCCCAGCAGGTGGCACCAGGCCTTGCTGAAACTCCCCTCACCAAAGCGCTTCCTCATGGAACGGCAGCGTGGAAATCGGCACATTGCAAGGGCTGTCTGGAGCAGCCAGCTTTACTCCAGAGATAATTTCCACAGAACTCTACAGAGCTCTTGAGTGGAAGGTTCTAAACGTTGTCTTAATGGATATTTACCAGAAGTGCACTTAACTCACATTTGAAAGCTTTCAAATCCATGACAGTGGTGGATTTCCTTTACTGAGGAGTTCAAATACTCAATCCATCTGTGCGTTACTTTCCCTTCTGCTCAAGGTACATATTCCCTTTTGTGTCTCATTTCTGAGTGCAGGATTTTTTTGCCTTTTTTCTCGGTTGGGCTTTTTGTATACGTGTTTTTTTGTTTGCTTTTAACACATACCTGACTGATTTTGCTTCACTGCAAACTTAAAGAATAATTTATTTGCACAGCTGGGAATGTTTTTTTAGTCTGAGAAACAAAAGGCTTCAAGGACCAGAAAAGTGTGCAATGAATCTTCCTACTGGTTTCACATGAAAGACACTCAATACTACAGTGATGGAGGTGATAAAAACAAATTAAAAGGGGTGGGGGAGAACATGGTCTGAACTTATATAAAGGTAAGAAAGGTGTGTATTATAATAACATCTTCTATTCAAAAAACTTACTCAATTTACTCAACAGATTTATTCAACAGATTCGTATTTTAAGTCAAGAGCTGTGAACAAAAATATGGCTTTGTTACCATTCACTTTTCTCAGTACTGAAGGACCTTTAGAGTTCAGTTGTGACAACTAGAAAATTATGTCATTGTAACCACATTTTTAAATAAATGCATATCTTTGCTATAGTGATGACATACCAAATAAAGTCACACCTTGTTCACATCAGATCCCAATATATGTTTCAAGTAACTACAGGGAAAGTTCTTAACCAACACAGCTCAGTTTTGTGGTAGCACTAATATTGATTTCAATTAATTAAACCATCAGTATTTATCATGGGGAGAAATGTGCTGAGTTCTGATGCAAGGTTTAAGTAGACAGGAAGCATTTTTAGTATGCAGCATGGATCTGTTACAAAAATTTCCTTCAGTACTGCGGACAAAATTGGTAAGTGGATTTGACCTCATGTTTCTAGGTTGCACTTACAGGATCACACACAGAGAATAAACTGATACTACAGAATAGATCTGCATTTCAGCAAGATTAAAAGACAAGCAGAAAGACCATTAAGTCTGGTGCTGAATTAATTATCTACGTATTAATTTTCCTTCCCTCTAGAGGCCACTGCTACCCTGTACGGAGCCCCTCCTGGAGCAGCAGAGGAGACACATTCCCTTTGGCACCTCTGCATATTTACCTGACAGGTGTACATCGAATAAGAACCTTCAAATAAATCAGTCTACATTTGCCAGCTAATTTTGCATGTTACATAATTAACACCCCACACAGGAGGAAAGGAGCAGGCTGCCAGCAAGTGCAAGTTCACAGGCTGGCTCAGGAAGAGGTGGAGGCCTGAAAGAGGGGGGTGAATTTCTGTGGTGTTGCCGCTGCAAATGCTTGCAAGTTTTGAACACCAGAGTAATTTCATTGTCAATCAGAGCCTACATCTATTTTTCAACCTTTCTTCCGAAGGAGAAGCAGTGAGGCTCAGTGTTCCCTCCTCCCCGATTATTTGGCTGAAGAACCAGCAAGAGAAGGTGCCATGACGGAAACATCACACCTCCTGAAGACTAGGTGGTAACAGAGAGGGGCAAGCAGGTAAGGGCAGAGCAGTAGTGGTGTGCAGAAAAACGGGATAGTAGTGGTATTCAAAAAAATGGGATTCTGTATGAGGGAGGACTGAACCATAGGAACAGAGGAAAAAAGATGAATGAAGAAGGGTTTTGTTAATAGGCAAACAAGTATCACTCCTCAGGACATATGAGAATATTCTTTCCTTTAGAAGAAATGTGCATAGCAGCAGCGGTGCAGGAGGGTTTATAGCACAAGGGTACCATAAGATCACAGTCACCTGAGGCATGGAGGGGGGTCCTTTTGGTGACATTGTCCTTTACAGCCACAGAAGCACCCTGGCTGATGAGAGCTTCCACACACTCTGCATGTCCTCTAAACGCAGCCAAGTCCAGAGCAGTGCGTCCCTTCTCATCCTTAATATCCAGATCCACCAGAGATTGGAGAAGTACCTCCAGAGCTTGATGATGACCATTATAGGCCTAGAATTATGAAATGTGTCGTGTAAAGAACATAACTCCTGTCTTTCAAAGAGCTTTCCCATAAAATGTGAATAAAATCTATCCCTTTCAGTGTCTCCTAAACACAAGAGAAATCACAGTTTTCTTGATTCCTTATGACTCTCTCTTCAACCTGGAAGGATTTTTCCAAATTACATAGTACCCAAGAAATTTAGAAATTCCTAGTGTTTACAAAAAAAAATTTAAAAATCTTTATTTGCTCTAACCTTCTACTACAACCCAGAGTGAGAAAATTTCAGGCAATAATCTGCCAAGCCAGCACCGGTCAATCAGCAATTCATTTTTCACATGCTACAGTATCTGACAGGAAAACCTTTGCTTCAGAAACTACATTGACTAGAGAGGTCCATGGATTATCACCTAAGTGCTGCTGAATTCAACACATGTGCTGCTCTCTAACTAAACAAAAGTAATTCTCAAACCAGATTTCTGTGCAAATATAAACACAAACTTGACCTGCTGTTTACAGCTGATGCTTCATGGAGAATTCCTGCCAGCAGGATCATTTGGTAGAACAACTACAGTGGACAGGTGGATGCACTTCCAGAGCTACAGCCACACTGGGGCCAACAGCACAAACACAGGTAGCATTAAAAAAACCCAGTGGACAGTGCCAGAAATTGGAAATTTTTTGTTCAGCTTTGTAGGGTTTGCCCTCCTCTCCTCACTGTTGTACTCAGAGCATCCTTTCTATTTACACACAGCTGTATAGTTAGTATTATCAGAGTTGAAACCGTGAATTCTCCATGCCTAAAGACATTCAAAATGTGATGGGGCACAGCCCTGAAAAAAATCTGCTCTAGCTGATTCTGGTTTTATCACAGAGGTGGGACTCGATCTCCAGAGGTCCATGACCACCTCAGCTATTCTGTGATTCTGCACAAAAAAACTGGGAAGAGGAATCGTGAATCTTGAGCTCTTGGGACAGGGGAGCAATTGTTATCTCTGAGGCCGCCTCTGCCGGATCTTGTTGTGATATGCCAGTCTCCATAGCATTCTCACAGGGCACTGCTGGACTTTAAACACTTTCCCACTGTACTTTACCCTGCTGTGTACCAAACAGGTTTTTTTGCACTGCACCTCTCCACCAGAATAATAGAATCTCATTTTGTGAGCAAAGCCTAGACTCAAGCTTTGGCCCTATATTTATAAACTAGTTCTAAATACAAGTGTGAATTTCCATCTAACTCCCTTCAGCGTCCGTGTCATCTTCTTACCCAAGTCTTAGAGTCAGCAAGAGCCAAGAGCTTTGGCTGCTGTGCTGGTTTGATAAATTTGATAAATAAACCCATGACATCTGCCTAAAACTTAATTAATGATTACAGCCCAGAACCTGGCTTTGTTACATCTAGGCCTACATCCCATCTTTTTAAAAACAATCCTACAGTTAAACTTGCTTCAAAGACTGAGATTAAGGAACTATTCTAGGAGATACTGCTCAAATGCTTTACACATCTTATACTTACAGCTAAATGCAAAGGACTTTTTGTAGCTGCAGGATCAGATTCCTCAAACATATTGTTTGTTTTTTCCAGAAGCTGGGAAGAAAAAAATAAAGTCTTAAAACATTTTTACATGAGACAGGATAAGTTTCTATGGACTATAAATCTATAAATCAGCAAAGATGTATTTTGGCCACAGTAATTATTGAGGGATTGCAAAGTATTTTCAAGCTTTTCTGCACAGGGTAAGGCTATAACAAACAGTTTAAAAGCTTGTCATGAACATCCTTACACTGATTAATTATTTTCCATGAAATCCTGGGGCCTGCTTGGGTGAGAAAGGAACCCTTAAAACAATGGATTTGTGGAATAGAGCCCTCAGTAAACTTACATTGGAGAGAGATCAGTTTCATGATTACACAGCATATGCAAGCCATATCTGATACAGTGTTTTGGGTAATTCTGACACATAATTAGCACTGGGAATAATTATAACTGAGCTGTGAATCATTGATAAATTATAAAATTGACTGAAAGAACAATCTGCTCCTA
The DNA here is from genome assembly GCA_013400315.1 of Bombycilla garrulus. Taxonomy (NCBI): domain Eukaryota; kingdom Metazoa; phylum Chordata; class Aves; order Passeriformes; family Bombycillidae; genus Bombycilla; species Bombycilla garrulus. Next base: position 317,113 of record VXBU01015531.1, read on the forward strand.
CAATGACAGTCTTCCAAAATGCAGCATGTCCCTGAACTCTTACAAGCATCCAGTAATATCTAGTAACAAATTTGTATAATCCTCTTCATTTTAGGGCTTAAAACCAAGGACATTTCCATCCACCTAGAAGTAAGAGCTATGGAAAAGCACCACTCCAGAACAGGACATGAACCCTGACAACTTATCTAGCAAAGGATGCAAAGAAAGTCGTACACAGTGTCGACAGCACTACTGTCAATCCAACGTTTGTGGAGTGGCACTGCTCATGGGCACAGCCTTTTGCTTAATAATTACTCAGAGTTAGTCTCCAAAAGCCTTTGGGAATTAGAAATCAGCTTTTTACAGAAAATCAGCAATGGGAGACCATATAAAAGAAAGAAAAGCGTGACAGTTAATTAAAACTGACTTGTAATGTTTCTAAGGCTACAAGTAAATTTTCAGTCTTTTTCAAGGGTTTTCCTTTGGTTGCTTGATTTGGTTAATTTTTTTTTTTTTTTTAAGACAGTAAAGAATTCCTTAAAAGATTGAAAAAGAAGAAAGGAAGTAGGTTTTTGTGACAATCTGGACAATTTTAGGCTATGGCAACATGGAAAATTCGCCAAAGAGACCATGAAAGGCTACAGGGAGCTTGCCTGTGCTTCAAGATGATGGCATATTCCTTAACACTTTTGGCGTAACAACTTAGTCTGCAATAGACCTGTATCAATGATAAATTTATCCAAAAATCAAACTGAAATACAAATTAACCTTAATATTGAATAAGGTGTTACAAATCTCTTATTCAACAAGGACAGTAATCTGGATCCTATGGAAAAGCTAGAAAATTAGGCAGTAATTTAATTTACTTGTATATTTTGTGGCTAGCAATATGTCAAGACTATGTGTTGATAAAAATACCAGTCATAAAGAAGTAGGTGTGTATATTAACAGGTAATGCAAACTTTAACACTTCCCTACAGCTAAGGGGAACAACAACAAAACAAAACAAAACAAAACAAAAAAAATCAAGCCTCCCACCACCTCCCAGTTTCTTGGTAGGTTTGGGGCAGAGTTAAGAAACGCATTTGGTGTTGCCATGTGGAACCACCTCCAGTTAAAATGCCGTTCTTCTCTTATATAAGAGAGCTGTGAACAGGATGAAGCAGTAGCCAGCTCTGAATACACAAATGCATCTGCTTTTCTCTAGTGAGTAAACAACTCAAAAAATCCCACTAAACAAACCGAAGCACTAATCCTGTTCCCCTGCCTACCTGATACTGGCCTTTAGTCTGTGTCTGTGAAGCCAGCACAGCAGACTAATTTAATCATTTTTAATTACATTTATCATCACATGTTGAAATTCCAGGACCAAAATCATTACAAGCAAATACCACCCTTCACCTGTCAGAAGGCTCCAAAAGTCTCCTGGAACAAGGCAGATAATTGCCTTTCAAACAGATGAAAAAAACCACACAGAAAATTGACAAAATTAAGGCTCTAAAGGCACAAATTGTGGGATTGGAGAGCCCCTCACAAAAGGCATCTCTATTGCTTAGAGTCAAAGCAGCTTAGGCTGGTGCAGACCAGGCTTAATGAGCTTATTAGTCATAAGGCTGAATATCTTGTCTTGGTTTTGAACTGTAACCTAGGACAATCTCCATCACAAAGTCATGTGCAAACATGAATTTGATGGCAAACCTGGTAGCTCTCAGAAACAGCCATACACTGCAAGAGGAGAAATTATAAAGGAGAATAAGAAGATAAAAGACAGCACTAATAATGTTTTTGGCATTCCTTTTCAAGCATCATTGTTTTCTAACAATTAAATCACATGAACGATAAATATAATGTACAAAGAGATAAAAAATACCAAGTCCAAGTCACAAAGAAATTCTTCAGTTTTACCAGTGTTTCTATGGTTCTATGGATGCATTTATAGTAAATTACACATACTTGCTATAATAACACATAGAACAGTGTGTCCTTGGGGGACTCTAGTTCCATTATACTTGAAAGAAGCTATCCATAGTTGCATCTGTTCTTAAAAAGGTAGATTTATCATTCAGAATCATTTGTCCTGGCAGCCATAGAAGCTTAAATCCCACAAAGCAATCCCAGCGTGTCTGCTGTGCTGCAATCCATACCTGCCTGTGAAGCTGCATTTCATCAAAGACAGACAGACAAACAAGCATGAATTACCAACAGCTTATGGTTACTGGTGGCTGACTGGAGAATGTTGCAGCATATTGCATTTCTCATTTTCTGAGACTTTAAAAATTTGCCTTGTAGCTGACTGCATTTCTCTGTATCAACTGCTGCAGATTTCAGGTGGATGTCAGAACTGCGCCAAGACCCTGCATGTGAAACTGAGGGGCACTCTTCCCTGTGGGCAGGTCAGAGCCTTTCTAAAGGCAAGGGCACTCTTCATCTCTTTCTGCCTCTTAGGAATTCCCAGCACGACCCTTTCACTTCCCATGACAGCACCATTTAATACTGTAGGTAATTATTTTGTGAAGTCTTCTTCAGACTCAGAAACAGGAACGTGCTTTGGGAGATGAAGACTAAGATAACACGTCAATTATTCAGTTCTAGTCTTGCAAACTAACAGCACTACAAGGTTGCTGTTATAAACTCTTCCCCAGTTCAGCATGACAATGAATAACTTTTACAGTTCTCACCATTTTGTTTGTGCAGTAAGGGCATTTACAGGCATAAGAGGATCTACTGCTTGATTTTATTCTGTGGTTATAATAAATGACTATATAGCAGGATACAATGTAGGTTCCCCCCTCTTCATTTTTGGGGCGTTCAGATATGCCAGTTAATGAGTCAAGATACTTCCTATGACTGTCCTCATAGACTATAATATATTCTAAAATTCACCTCTGGTTAAAAAAAAAATTTTAAAAAATATAGCTTCATGGAGCATGTCAGTAATTTAAAATTACCATTAAATAGAAAAAGAGATAATACTTTCATCATGCATAAAAGGGTTAAGCTACACTTTTCAAAGCAAGAGTCAAAAGACACTTCAAACTATAGACAGTGAAATGACAGGCACTATCTCAAACCCTAGAAGAGAACAGAATGTGTGATCTTGTCCAAGCCATCATGCACAGGCACTTCCAGGCACAGACATTTAGTGCACTTCCAATAGTTATGTCCCAGGTTTGTGCTAACTGGCACTGCAGTTAAAAGACTTTTCTTTGAGGGTTTCACTGTTTCATTAAGGCAGCCTCGACATTCCAGCACACACACTGCCAGTACTGCTGGTGAACTGCTGCAGTTTGCTGCTATTCATGCTAACTGTAAAATGGCAAAGCATTAGACTGGCTGTGTATATTCTAAAAATGGCCTTTATTCTGAAAAGTTGTTAATCTATCAGAATTCAGAAACATCCACACATGATCAAAAGGCAATAAAGACAAAAGAAATAGTTGGACACTATTCTTCTGCAACAATTACACAGCGATGGTGCTGATCACTTACAGAGTCATTCAGAAGTGGCAATTCACCACAATTTTTAATGTTACTTTCAGAACTGAATACAAATATATGAGCTAGGTGTCACTTTGCATCTCATATTTCCTGATAATTTGCAAGAGATAATTGTCTCTGTTCTGGGAAAACATGTCATCAGCAGCTTTTTTTAAATAAAGGCTTTTCCAGCAAATAGCCAGCACAAGATTGAAAACTCTCCTCAATTGTTTCTGATAATATAGAAAAGAGCAGTAAAATGAACCTCTGTACTATTTTATCTCAATCAGGAAAGCACATTTTAAAATCTCAGAATTATTCCTGATTGATGAAAAATTCAAAGGTGAAGTGGCACAAACATATCCTCAGGGAAACAAGCAATCGTGTAAGCTCTCTCCATATTCGTAAATATGCATGATCAAATTATTTTATCAGGTTAAAGCCAATATGCCTCTTAACCTACTACTGATGCTTTCCTAAGATCAGGCTTTAAAAATCCAATCCATCAGTATTGGCACCAGTTTCCCTCACATGCGCAGATATGGGTGAAGTTAAATTAACTTAAGCAAGTTAAGCAAGAGCTTAGGCTGACTGAGCCTGAGGAGATGTGTTAGTAGCTCCGTGCAGCTCCTCCAGTTCAAAGTTTAAGTATCCGATACCCACCAGAACAGTCACCACCATGCAAACAGGACACTTACCTGGCATGTAAGAGAACAATGTTCAGGTCTTTAAACATATCTAAATCTGAAACTCGAGCAGGCCTCCAGCCCCTGGGTTGTTCTCAGCTGGGGCATTGATCTGTTGGAGCTCTTCCACTCCACACAAAATCATTTCATGTTAAGCCATAGGAGTGGCATACTCAGTGGTTCATAGGGACAGGTGACTGTCACCCAGTGAGTATTTAGGCAATGCAGAACAGCTCCAAATGAGAGTGAGAGATCACCCCCAGTACCAGCCTGCATATGTGGGTTACTCCTTGGGATGTAGAAGTCCAATTCCTTTGTCAGTCAGAGCAGAGATTTGAACCTGGGACTTCCACACTTTAATCACATATGTAATGATTCTTTCTGGCTAGAAATTCTACCTCAGAGGTTCTGAAAAACCTCACACTTTGCTTTAAGGACTCTCTTAGCCAAAAAAACTTTTGCAAGTCATACAGGTGTGCAAAAGGTATAGGAAGGCTTATATTTAGAGAAACTGCTAGAAGTTTCCTTTTCACATAGAAAATTTGAGGGCTGTTGGAATGCAGTGACAGTCAATTTTTAAAATGTGCATTTAAGTGTTGTTTTTGCTACTCTCCTCTCATTTGAGCCTCTTCTTTGAAACATACACAAGTACTTTTTAAATTCAAGCTCACTTAAAGCCACGTAATTTACATTTCTTCTCCGAAACACTTTAAAATTGGCCACAAACTTCCAGAAAACAGACAAGTGTGGTTCCATTTCACATTACCAAATGCAAAGTTACTTTAACATCCAGGGAAGTGTCATGCCAGGCAGGTACGTGCACTGGACTCACAGCTCCTAAGACTGACTGAGAGAAGCAACAGCCCTGAGCAAAGCTGGAGCCTGCAGGCAGCAGGAAGAAGGAATTCCAATGGAAGCAGAAGCAGCACACATGCAATTGTTTCAAGTACATGGCATGCTGGTCAAGAGTTGTGGTTCTTCTTCCTCAGGCTTCACCAGAGTGAATACAAAGATTTGCAAAATACTAAGTTTAAATAAAAATACACAACATGCAATCACTTTTCATTTACTCACTATATCCAATGGAGTTTTGCTTCCAATCTAATTAAAAATGTCAATTAGAATTAGAATAATTAAAGACTGAAACATTCAAGTGTAACATTAATCTGAAAATACTTCTTGGTTTATTTTTCCTGTGCAATAACTGCATTGCAAGCAGTACATGAACAGAATCAGACCTGACCCTGTGTGCCCCATCCCTGCACTGTCCACACCCAGAGGAAATACTCCTCAGCAATGACAGCACAGCCATTGCAGACAGATATCGGTTACGTTGCTTCATAAGGGAGGAAGGAAGAGAGGAGAATAATGAGAATGTTTAAGAGCAATCTCCTCAATTGACAAAACACAGATCAACAGATACATAATGCACACACACTGTGGGAGGCTTTGCTTAATGAGGTGAGATTGCTTTGTAAACCTACAAATACCAATAAACCAGTAACAGTTTGAAAGTCTGCTCATGCAGGCAAACATCTTGCCTTGGATAAATAAACCTGACTGCACCTCTAAAATCCCAGTGACCACAGCTCTTTCTGAGAGCCTAATACTCTAATGCAATGCAATATGCCATGATCAAATGTCCTTTTCCTTGGATTCCATAGATTTGAGGGAGCCAGATATTCTTCACACATAACATTTAAACACCACACACACAGACACACAGAAAAGTATTTAAGGCAACAGCAGAAGTCCATGGTCTCTTTCCTAACTGAAGGAAAAATGTTTCCTGAAGTTCTGCAGTGGCTTTGCTCTCTGTCAGATGAATGTGTCTTGCTTCTCCAACACAGGAAAATGAAAATACAGACTAAAAAAGACAAGATGTGTCAGGGAGACAGAAAATAAACCCCAGAGATGCTAAGCAATACTCTATCCTACCCAGCAAGGTGCCAGAAGGGCGTTAGGGCAAGCGGTAAATTCCTGCCCTCACTGATTTCCTAAGCAGCATTAGCTTTTTAGAAAACATTTTAAGAATCCAAATTATCTAGTTCCCAAAACATAAAATCTAAGCCAAACTGCACTTCTATAAAGTAACTTATATCAGTGTATCTAGTATATATGGGCTCCTATTGATTATTCAAACAGTGGGTACGTATTGCACAAATGCTGACATCAAAACTCAACCAATTAAATCAGTCTACCATGATTTGGGGGATTCTACAACTGACAGACAAAATAGGTGTGTTAAAGTTATTTTTGAGCACTAAGTTCCTAAGTTCTTCTCCTTTTTAGAACCACTTCAGTTAATGACTGAGTTCCCTGCTCTATGTAGGAAAAGCTCTCACAGACATACGTACAAAGTAATTCCTCACACAAGAGTTTGTTGCCCCTGGCTTCAGATAAAATGCTCCCTTTTAAGAAAGGGGGTGTTGGTTGTGGAGACAAACAGGCAGTTATGAAGGAGAAAACCCAGGTTGTATCCTTCGAATAAAGATATCTGGGCCAGAAGGAGGCCTAGGGGCTGCCACTGGATAAGCATCTGAGCCAGATCCCCATGTGGAAAAAAGGTTTTTAACCTTTTAACCTATCCCAGGCACTGCTGTGATTCACTCATCAGCAATTACCAGGGTCCTGCTCTCAGATGGATGAATGAGCACATTGGTGTTGATAGGAAACAGGTAATTAGCAGCAGCCACATCGAAGATTTAGGGAGTCTGTGATTTCAATTTCTCCAAAGGTTAAGAAGCCAAGTGGTTGAAGGCATGGCTTATCTGCCTTGCAGTGCAGATCTGCTCTGACCAAAGGTGTTCCCCAGCCTCTCCATTCCCAACCTGGCCTTGTGTGCTGGCCTGACACCTCCTTCTGCCCCTGCTCCCCAACACACAGAAAGGGATTTGCCTTTTCTTCTAGGCACGGCTTTTGGTTAAACCATGCTCTCCTCCCATCCTCAAATAATTCAGCCCCTGTGACGATTCAATTTATATTAGTCAAAGAGGGAATTACATTTGCTGATGGAATAAAGAGAAGAGCAGATTAAAAGAAAAGTATCCATCAATTCTTACAGTCAGAGAAGAGATTTCATTAGACGAGACAAGCATTTAATTCTGTTTGGCCTAGCATTGCACAGAAACCTGTTTTTATTAGCACAAAGTGCTTGACTGTTTCTCCAGAAAAAAATTTAATGTGAAATTACAATTTAAATTCCGCTCTTTTCACACCAATAAAGATCTTGTGATAAGAGATCATTTCAATGTAAAAAAATCCACAACATTTCTCTTTTTTACAAAGGAGTTTGGTGATGCGATCAGCTCTAAAATACCAGGTAGCAGTCTTCACCAGGATCACTGACTACCAACAGCAAAGTCAGCCCCAGCCTAAACAAACCTGAGTTTATTTCCAGAAGCCAGAAGGCAGGTGAGAGTTTCAGTGGCTTGCAAGCACACATGCCAACCATTCAGACTCTATGAATGGCTCCCTACAGATGGAGAAACAACTGAGGAATTGCATCCCACTCATCTCTTTTTTAGCAACATCACATCATTCATTGCAGTGCAGCTACCCCACTAATATTCCAGACAACCTAAAGGTTCTCCAGGAAAAAAGCTTCTCTTTCTGAGTTCTGTGATTAAATACATAAAACATAAATTCTGTTTGGGTCAAAGATATGATCTTTTCACTCTTAATCCTTACTTCTCCTAATACCACCCCACAAAGAAATGTAGCTAAGTTCCAGCCAAGGTATTGGGCTCACAGTAAACACAAAAGTCAAAGAATGAAAATATGTTTCCATAAGTAAAGCAGCCTTTTCCTAAACTGCATTCAAACGTGTAAATAGTATATAATGCTGAGAAACAGTGGCACTTAAAGCACAGACCAAATTGTCCAGTGAAGGAAACCCCACTGGATACTACATCTTTTTCTTTGGATTTATTTCTAAAATAAACATTTATTTAGAAATAAGCTGTTTTAGATACCTGCTAAAAAAAAAACAGGTCAAGAAGGCAAATAAAAAATAATCTTACAAGGTCTTTTATAAACTTGACATATTCTGGAACACCAAAATAATTCCCTAAGATTTTGCTGAAGTTTGGTATTGTGCATATAGAGAAATACGAGTAATCATTATTCATAGAAGAACAAGATTATTGTTGCACCCATCTTGGCTTAGTTTTGACCACAATTAAAGCTCCATATTTCATATGAACTCTTTCCTCTAACAAGTTTTAGGCCTATAATGTTCTAGACAAGATAATTTCTAGATATTTTCATTTATCAGCTATCAATAATAAACAAAAAATATTTACTCAGGGGATAAAATAGTAAAATAACAGGTAACATAGCACTGAAAAATAATGGCTTATTTACGTAATCCTGCCTGACTTTGCTTTCAGCCCTTTGCCATCCTGAATCCCAGCACTGCAAAGAAATCAGTGTAATGGCTGTATCAAGTAGTTAGTGTTATCAAATGCAAAGTTGTTAAACCCAGGACTTGGTAACTCACAACAAAAAAACTGAGTCAGCTGCTTCTGATAGTGGGTGCAAAGATGACAGATCCTGGTCCTAGTGTTGGATGAGCACAAATGCTTTCTGATATGTTTAGCTTTTGCATTCCAGAGAGAAAATAACATGCCTGTTACCCTCCAAACACCAACAGAAAAATCCTGGTCCCCACAAAATTTCCAGGCTGGCACTGTAGCACACAACAATGGTCTTGTGCATGCAGAGGACTAAGATTCATTCAGCTGTTTTTCACCATTGTACACAGAAAGCTGTGTGACTCTAACTCTGTAAATGATGCTCCTGGGTTTCCATACTGCAGCTATGGGCACAAATACAGGAAGACTGACTGGGAAAAACATGGAGCTTTTCTGCCTGAATATAGAACACTTGCTGCACAGCTGACTCTGGCCCACAGTTTGCATTTCACCCCTCCAGATTAAACGCAACACCTCTGACATGCATTGCATTGCCAGATCTTCCCTTTTGTCTGCCCAGCCTAAGCAATGCCAGGATTCGACAGCAGGTCATTGCCTGCAGCTGATACATGCAGAAAATATGCCCAGCAACAAGTACAGGAGAACAGAGGGGACCTTGCTCTGTGCCCAATGTTCGCCTCACAGCACACAGGGACTGCGATATGGAGGCTGAAAGAGAATCCCAGGGAAGATGCTCCCCCTCCATCCCCACGGGCAGAGTCACCAGAGATCAGTGCCAGGAGAAACAAGGCCAGACTCACTGCCCCAAGCAACAAAGGAGCTGTGCTATTCTAAGTGTCCTAAAAATACGTGCTTGCAGGTGGGAGCTTAAAAGGCTTAACACCCCACCTGAAATTCTGCCCCAGGCCTACCCTGGCGGAGTTACTGCCCCACGTTTCCAGGCTGCTGGAACCAGCTGCAGGGCAGCTGCAGCATTTTCCTGTTGTGGCACATGTGGTGTGAAAGCAGCATGTGCTGTGCAGAGCTCCTTCTCAATAACTAAATACGTGACTCTTCAACATTTAAAGAAAGAAAGAAACAACATGTAACACTAAACAGTACACAGTGTTCTCACTAAAGTATGAATATCTATACAATTTTCCAACTGGAGTTTATTTTTTGGAAGAAATTAAAGTCAATTTATATGTAATATATACTATATAAATTATATAGTAATAATGCATATAATATGTATTGCATAAATAATTTTGGATCACCCTGTAATTCAAGCAGTTAACACTTACCTAACACTTTAACGTTAAGGTCACATACATCTATGAACCCATTCTATACATCTCCCAAATCCAATATTTGGCTAAAAATTTTTGGCTTCTTAGAAGATTCAACTACTAATCATTCAGACCCAGAATATTAAAAAAGGAATAACCAAAAAAATAAAAACCCAAAAATTCTAAGCTGTTTTGCATGTAAGGTTGATCTTGATTATGGTAACATTATCAATGCTGCTATTGTTTCACCAGACAAAAAAAAAAAACTGCAGGTATGAAGCAAAAGTTATTTACTCCCTCAATATATATGACAGATAAAGTGCCAGGTGGATCAGGCACATTCAGTGTCATTTACCAGGAACTGTCCCTTGCTCCTGGCATTTAGGCATACACTGGGAATATTTTGATCAGACTTAAAATTAATTTGTGCATACATAAACTCCACTCAAAGACAACTCTCAGGCACCAGGTTGTTGAATAAGGACTTGATTATCAAGATAAACATATTTTTAAGATACATCTGGGTGCAAATATTTGAGTTCACTGCCGCATGTTGCAGGTTTTCACAGCTTTCTTATTATCCAAAGAGCTCCAATAGTATCCATGAGGGGAGCTGATGATCCTGGCACATGCAGTTCAGTATCAGCAGACAGAGGCTGTGGAAAGCGAGCACTCACCAGCTCCAAGCACTGCCGGTGCCCATAGGCAGCAGCGTAATGCACAGTGTTGTACCCCTCCTTGTCCTGGATGGATGGGTTGGCATCGTTCTGGAGGAGGAACTCGAGACACCTGTGGACAATTCATGGCGTAAATGTGGCCTCACAGTATTTAACAGGCTCATCCCTCGCTGCAGCTGGAAGTGGCACTGAAAAGTGGCAGTGAATCCTGTGCATTGAGCAGCACCTCAAATCACTTTTCACCAATAGCTTCTCACATTCACCATGCTTATAAACAGAAAATCCCCACTCGTCTTTGAAGATGAACTTCATGAAAAAAATCTTCAACCTAACTCCTGTGGCTACTATGGATTACAAAATTGATTTTCTATCACAAAGCCTAAAAGATTCTGTACACATGACATAAACAGCCTAGAACTGCTACTCCTCACATAAAAACTCAGGTATCAAACCATTGGCCTCCAACCACGTACTAGGCCCGGCTGGAGAAAAAAAGATTTAACTGAGTTACATGAATATATTCTCTTCTTTGTTGGCTTTTTTTTTTCAATCGTGTTTTTCAAAAGATCCCTTTTGCTCTTTCTAGCTCTTGACACTTTCCTTTATACCATCAAGATACTGTCATTTTGTTATTAGTACTTTCTTGCCTAGCCTGTAATCTGCAGTGAATGTAAGGCCATTATGTGATAAAGGGGATTTTAAAAAAATAATTAAACAGATAGATGATAATATTAATCCAAGTGAATGCATTGAGAAAGCCATTGGCTACTTTATTTTGCAGCATACAGACTACGCTGTGCATGACACTAAAGACACTTTGTGATACTAAAGTGCATGATATTAAAGAATTATAAAATTATTGAAGCTGTTCATTTTCCATTAAAAAAAACCAACAAGCACAGAAACAGAAATATCTGGGAATATCTGCACAGAGAAAAGCATGGAGCTTTTTGTCTTTAGGTTAGCCCTCACTGAAGCCAAGCATTGTTTTTAGCAAAGAAAAGAACAAGCAAGAGCAGAGTGAAAGGCTGCAAGCCAAAGCCGTGGCATTCTCCAGGAATGAAGTCTAACTGCTTTTGTGACACCAAACTTACAATGCAGCTTCTTTCTCCTTCATCTCAGTGGCTCTTTCAAGTTCTTCATCATTTTCATGGGAGTTACCTAAAATATTCTTTCTTCTTAGCACAGAGGACAGAAAAATGCAACTTATATTCTCAAAATACCACAGTGGTGATTCCGATGCAGTCTGCTACCCACCCCCAGTCTCCTCTTCAAGGAGCTGACTTCCTCCAGCCAACAATGAAGATTACACAAGTTAACTGAGTGCACACTGCATAGGTCTGCTGGTAGTAAGTTTTGAAAGCTATGGAGACAACCATAGTGTGGTAGTTTATTGTCTCACAAGTCAATGCCAGAAGAAAGAAAATTTTTAAATTCTGGTTTCTATCAGATATCAGTTTGACCATCACTTTCTAGAATCCGTCTGTTTCAACCACAGCAAAGTTTTTCACTTTTTTCCTTTCCAGAGAGTAACTCAGGATTACTACACCTTGCTTCCTCAAGCAGTAAGCTGCTAGTTCTTCTCTAGCATTTAGGATTTAGAGCAACTTTAATCACTGATACTAAATCACTCTATCTAGAGTCTGCATTAGCTGACTTGCCTCACTTGCTGTCAAATATCTTGGCAACACTGTGTGATCTCTCAGCCAGGTTCTTCTGCCTGCTCCTTAATACCCACATGCAGAGTTAATGGTGAATATTCTTTGGAATGAGATTGCCTGACCTTGGAAGTTTTTTGACATTCAGCAGGAAAAAAAAAAATTTTGCTGACCTATAACATCATGGTTTGCAAATAGCATTTCATCTATGTAATAAGGCTTCTTCCAGAACATCTCAAACTGAAAAATTTAATGAGAAGACAACATCACCACATCAGAATCAATTTAGGTTTGGACTGTGAGGACAAATAAAAGCCATATACTTATTCCAAAGTTCAGGATGTAACTAAAATCTAAAATAACTTGGTTTTGATTTTTTTTTTTTTAATAAGGGATAGAAGTAGATAGAACCTGAAGTTAGCCAAGAGCTTGTTTAAATTCAGGAACTTCACCTACCAAGAACTAAAAGCTGAAAAACACACACTGAATCATCATTCTCAACCCCCACCAAGTAACACCTCACCCTAGTAGGACAGAATTAGGAACAGCTAGTGGTGAAAGCCTTCCTACAAGGCTATGCTGATTTTCATGCCAAGCACAGACCTCTGACAACTCTGTGTCTCCTTCTTCCCAGCACTGTTCAGGTTTGAGGGAGATGGGTAAGACATTTTTTAATCAGTATTATCACAGCAAATGATGAAGAAGCTCTTGAGGCTCTGATGTGGCATTCAGAACTCTGCCATAAAGTTAAACCAAGTTTCCCCCTGTCATGGCACTGAGGAAGTGTTCTGCTGGGAGAGATGCAGCTGTACTTTCACCAGACCTCGCTATACAAGAAACCAAAAGCTAGATCCATAGTGTCTAGAGACTCTGTGAGATGGAAAAACATAGGATGACCTAAAATAAATACAGCTAACAGTTTTAAGTGAGAACTAACAGGATAATTGAGTCTGGTTTATGCAGTATGCTATAAGGAAGAGATTGCCAGAATGTTCAACTATCTGGGAATTAAAATTGCAGTCCGTAACCACAGCATTTCTAAGTTTTGCAGCTGTTTTGCCCCTTTCTCACAGGAACAACACTGCATTCTGACAAAGGCTGTTCCTCAGACCTCTCTCTAAAAAGGCAACCTGTTTGCACAGGGTAAAGCATTTTTATCTGCTCCGACAGTGGAGTGAGACTGATGGTTAGATCTATCCCACTTTTCCAACATATCTGTCAAAATGCCCAAATGTCTGTCACTGCAGTCCACCTCAGAAAACCTCTCTTTCTGCTGTCTTTTGCTCTGTCCCTCCTGATGGACTCGCAAAGCAAATGCAGAAAATGCTCCGAGCTTAATCTTGTCAGGAAACCACACAGAGGAAAATAGAAGACATAATGCTGTGAAAATAGTTCTGCAGGGCAGGGTGGCTGCAAAACTGAGTGTTCCTTCAGAGGTAAACCTTGGAGCTGAAATGCCACATCATCTGGGGATTTGGCTTCCAGTCAAAGCAACTCACTGTGGAGCTATGCATACATCTTAGAGAAATTCCTGTGCTAGTGGGATCGTTTCTTTGGCTCAAACGGCACAGCATCATGAAGAGACTAAAATGACACTGATTTAGCAAAACACTCAAAGCAGGAATTCCTCAGAGCTCTCTTACTTTCGGTCCATGTCAGAAGCAGCAGCATAGTGCAAAGGGGTGCGTCCCCAGTCATCTGTTTCATTAATATTGGCTCCCGTTGTCACCAGTGTCTCGATGCAGTGGAAATGACAATTTGCAGCTGCATAGTGCAAAGGTGTCCTGGAACATAAGTGGCAATTTGTTACCTCATATTCCAACACGTACTGAGGAGGATAAAGATAAATCTTAATTGCTGCGTTCCTACAGATTTCCAGCAGTCAATATCAGCACTTTAATTTATGAAAATTTAACAATATATTGTGTTGATAGGAAGTTCTGGGGCTGCTACGGAGTCTAATAGGATTCAGAGCATCAATCTGTGTCTTGCAAACAGCCTAATGCCTGTGAGAACCTCTGCTGTGGCTCTGCAGAAATGCTGCTTCTCCCAGCTGGGAGGAAGAGCAAAGCACAGGGTCCATCACAGCATCTTGTTCAGCTGGCATAGCAACACCCACAGCAATGCTTCCTGTGGGGGGGAAATCCTCTAGGAAGCACATCCAACAGCAGCTACCCTGCCATCATAAACCAGGTGTTGTCTCGGACATACCAGCATAAGAATTCTGGCAGTAAGAAAAAAAGAAAAGCTGTGATATTTTTAAAACAGAAAACTCAAGAGGGTGGGATGGCTTTAATGAAGCCTGCACCTGGCTGGCTGGCACGTAACTGGAGCAGCAAGGGTTCTGCAGAGAAGGCCAAACCACCTGCTTTCGCTGCCATTTTTCATAGAACATATGATTTTCAGTCTGAGGTGGCCTTTCTTCCTTGCCTGACAGATTCTTTCATTTTTTGAAGAGCTTGGTAAATTACCTACCTTCCACATTTGTCCTTCTTATTAAAGTCTGCTCCACTGCTTTGCAAGAGTTTTATACATTCTACATTACTGGAAAGAGAAGTAAAGAGAACAAAACATAAATAAAACAAAAGCTTACACCTGCATCACCCCCTATGCCCCAAAAGCGAAAGGTTATTCTAGTTATTTTTGTATTATTTGCTGTGCAAAAACAGGATACAGCCAACTATAACTTGAAATTCAATCAAACAGAAAGTGAAGCTCTAAAAATAAACTATTTTTTTTCCTTTCACTAGAAAATCTCAAACTCCTTTTCTGCAGAAAAAAAGAATAAAATTTCCAAAGAGAGCACAGTAAATGTGGTCAAGTGTGTCTGGAGACTTTCAATGGCAGCTGTACTGTAGTGCTTCCCATTCTGACCTGGTATTTTATAACGGAACTTTAAAAGAAAGTTGTCACTGGCTTATAAAATGCCAGTCTAATAATGAAGAAGTGACATTTAATGAAATTCACCCCCATTCTGCAAAGCATTCAACAGCTCAAATCCTGTTTATTTAATGAAATATTAAATCTTGTAATTACAAGAGTCACTTATAGGTTTATTTGGATACAATTTGTTGACTATTGATAGATTTAAGCCCATCTCCAAGAGCTTTGTGAAAAAAAGGGGTGTGGTTATTTTAGTGATTGTCATCACATCAACACTGCATTTATAGAAGTGGAGGAGAATTTACCACATCCTGGCTGTTTCTTCATCTTACTTAAAGCCAGGTAATTTTTTATAGAAAACAAACCAGCTGCATTCTGACATCTTTTGTAATTCAAGCAAATAAACGTAGGACTCCAAGCCAGAAAATGACATAAAGAACTGAAGCACCTTCCAAGACTGCTTGTCATTCACGGGGGCAATAAATCCATCACTTGTGCTCACAATCAGATGAGCAGACCTTTGAAATTCTTTTCCTAGCACCCATGCAACTCCCATTAATGTAACAGCAGTAACAGGCCTGTGCCAGGAAATAAACTGATGGCTTCTGTGGTTTCCAGCTACAGAAAAAAAATAAAAGGGACTGGATGCAATAATGCAATATTTTGGTGTATGTTGATTCCCAACTCTAAATTGCTGTTGCATAAGATAACTACAGAACACTCACCACAATGCACTAAAAATAAAAACACTTGCTAGTGATGACAATCATAGTAAACCACTGGGAAAATATGGTTTATTTTCATGAGTCACTTTTGCTTCTTATTGTAGCCTCTCCTCTTTAGGTCTTGCAGGATGTTTTTATTATCTTTCCGGGGTACAGCCTTATCAAAGAGGTAGCATCTAAACTATATTATAATAATCTCCATCCAAACAACTGTCATATCTCTTATATAAATGTGAGAGAAGTATCAAAATGAATAATACCAAAATAATAATAAAACCGATACTTAGACAAATTTTATTGGGTTTGGGTTTTTTTTTCCCCCAGGAACAAAATCTTTGTGATAGAGATTTTGGCCCACTGAGAAGAAAAAGAAACTTCCACAATGACTGCCAAGTATTTGCTATGGATGAGCATTTCTGCTTGCAATAACCACAGAGAATCCAAGGTCTGTAGCCAAGGCTCCATTTCAGCAGTTTTCTGAGCCATAAAGTACTCAAACAGAAGAAATGAAACTCAGTGCTTGCCAAATGTTGTGTCCTTTCACTAGATTAACTTCACAGCACTCCACTGACAATGATCTGAAAATATTTAAAATAACTGGATGCTACATTTACATCTTAAATCGAAGCATTTCAATTTTCACTTCAATTTCCCTTTTCTGCCCTTCCACCACTTTTCAGGAATGCATCACCCCGAAAGAGGGGCAGCCTTCTCACTTTCTAATTTGGAGGACGTGGGTTTGGTTTGGGTTGGTTTTGTTGTTGCTTTGCTTTGTTGGTTTTTCTTTTAGAAACTTAAACTTGAACCTGAAAAATGGGAGAGAGGGAGATGAACTACACTTGGACTGCAAGGCTGTAATCTGATGGGCACTGCTGCACAGCTGTATTTTCAGACAAAGACACGGTCCAGAGATGGAGGCCAGGAATAACTGCCCTGCCAGCAGCATCCCAGGAGCTCCGGCTCCTGCTCCTCACCGGGTGTTCCCTAGGGACTGATGCTTTCCTGGAGACTGCTGGCCCTTGGTGACTGTTGTGGCCCTCAGGGAGGCCTGGGCAAGTGCAGCACCCCTCTGAAAGCTGAAACAGCCTTCTCAGGGACATGAAAAGGAAGAGTTTTCCCCTCCGCCTGAAACCCATGCTTCAAACCAACCCTGCTCACCCTACACAAGAACAGTGGCAAAGGAGAGCCTAAAGTGACCCAAATTATGGCATCAGACTGCCTTGCACAGCAATAAATTTCTCAGTGGATAGCAAAGCCAAGCTGACTAGCCCCAAACGTGCCCCAAGAGGCCTTGGAGGAGCCCCAGTGCAGGTACTCACCCTCCGGCAGCGGCCGCGTGCAGGCACGTTCTTCCAAAGCTGTCGGGGGTGTCTATGTCAAAGCCTGCAGACAGCACGTGCTCATTACTAAACAAGGACACTATGCTATACTTTTGTCCTAGTTAAACCACAAGAAACATCGCAGAGACAGAAAAATCAGTTAGTCGGGAAAAATACAGAATGCAAGCAACTACAGTCAGAGAGGGGTTGTCATGGGAACAGCGAGAGAGCGGCTGCTCTGCCAGCAGCTCTATAAAAAGAGCTGCGAGGTTGAGGAGCGTCTATTTCAGCTCCTCCTGCAGACATCCCTGTCTGCAGCCATGTGACAGGCGTTTAGGAGACAGAGACTTATCGAGAGGACTGCGTCAGCAGGACAGGAAGACAAAACATGGAGACGTGAGGAAGAACCAGAGTCAGCCTAAACACGAATTTCATTGAGTGTGGTTGTCACATTGGGAAGAGGCTTCCAGCAGCACGTGGGGATACTCATCAAGATGCACGAGGCCAAAGGTAGCAGCCTGACAGGGCTAAATCTGGTCACCCAGAGTGTTTTCTCTTCCTATCTAGTAGTCAAGGCCAGAGCACACCAAGTCTTAATGTAATAGAGTATGATGTAATTACCATTTCTTTTACCACATTTCTTTTGTACCTTACAAGACACAAGGGGAAAAAATAGTTGTAGGACATTTCACATGTTAAGTAATGAAGGAGTTTTCTAGAAAACTCACATGATCTGGGTCAGGATTTTTTAACTCATAGGAACTCTTGCCTGTAAAAAGCAGAATTTGGGATTTGGCCACTGATTACTGACTCTTTTGAAACGATTGCATAAGCAAGCTCTGGCTTCTTCTGCTTTGGGCTCTGATGAGGATCCCAAGCCTGTTCTCTTGACACTACACTTCCACTCATTTTCTCTCGCATGCCCCCAGAGCTTTGGCCAGCCTAACTCCTTAAATTCAGATTCAGAAACACACTTTGGCTGTATGTAAAATACATCATCATCATCATCAGTCAGATGTGCCAGTGCAGACCCCAAGGAGATAATTTCACAATTACTCCTTTGTAGGCAGGGGAAAGAATCCCCAAAACAAAACAGGATCTCACATTCCTACAGTTTGGAAAGGGGTTCTAAATTCCCTCCCTCCCCTGGTGAATTAGTGTAAATTCTCTGAACGTGCCAGGAGAAAAGAGCTTTGGGCATGAACAACACGGAAGTACCAGCATGGCTTTGGGAAAGCCTTGCATGCTCTGGTGCACTGCCCCACACAGCCCGACACAGCAGCACAGGAAGCCTTTCATTAGGATAACTCACAACAGAGTGGAAAGGGGCTGCAAGCAGCAGAGACAAACGTTACTCCAGTTCCAGGGACACTGGGGGATTTACTCACCCGATGACAACAATTTCCTGCAGCAGTCTGAGTGGGCATTCAGTGCTGCTAAGTGTAGAGGAAACATGTTGTGGATCCCACACCTGAAAGGGACAACAGCTTCATGAGAAAATACAGTTATATACATACACAGCACATCAAAAGCTCATTCCAGAAAGGCAACATTTTCTCATGCTTTTCTAGGAAGATTCTTTCTTGGTACCTGCCATTATTTTTATCTGTATTTCCTTAACAGCCTTCTTGAGAGTTAAAAATATTCTGATGCAGCAAAATCTTGGCATTATGCTTTGAACAGAATGTGGCAAGATGGTTTGCAAAAATTCCAGGCGAAGCCAAGGTAAGGGAAGAAGTAAGAGAGCAGATACTGTTTGGAGTCAATTGCCCAGTGAGCTACAAATTTCTGCGCCAGCTATCCATACGGCAAGTGCCATTCTGAAGGAAATGTAAATGCCAAAATCTGCTCCATATAATTTCTGATTTTTTTTTCCACATAACTCTTCACACCTTCCTTTAGGCTGCCATGTCAGTTTTCTTCCACAGCCTACAAACTAATAATCTAATTTTCCTGTTTGCTCCAGCTACTCTCCTCACCTCCCCTTTCACTTTTTTCTCCCTTAAACATGACCCTCTTTTCAATCACACAATAAACTTTCAGAGCAGACATGATGGGTAAGAAAAGAAAGGTAGCCATTAGATTGAGCCTTTCTATCATTAGTCTAAATCCATATCAGGCAAACAAGCTGAGCACTCAGCAACTTTAACTACTATCAGGAAATCATGCCAGTTCAGTCCCTAGGCATGCCACTGCTTACTGTCTTAGAATACTTTTGGGTCTGGACATCTTGGTGTCTTTCATTCAGCATTGTTTTGTGTAAAGCATTATGTTATTATAGAAATATTATCCTACTGGCAGTTCTCCAAGTGCACATAAACATGGAGCCTCTGGAAGCAACTAGCTTGACAAGATTACCATCTACTGCCTGCTCCAGCAGATTTTTTTGTTTTTTAAATTATGAACTCTGGAACAATAGCAGATGGATTCATATCAGTCCTTCATTTCTGTAAGACAATTGGTGGATGGGATAGTATGACACTTCATGGAAGAGGATTTCAGATACAGACCCAAAGACAAAGGATCTTGTCCTTCTACCATCATAATTACTTAGGAAGCTTAAGACAATAATTAACGTGAATGTTTATAAACATATCTTTCTCTCTTCAAGATTTTATACATAAATGTATTTAACTAATTTGGGTTTGTTTGCAAAAATTTTATTCTTTCCAGAATCCACAGGCCCATTATTTCTCTGTCTCCACATATGAATGTGTCCTCCTTGCTGCTTCAGTACACTGAGTGACTTGTCCTGCTGTATAGATTTTAATTTTGCTATTAGCAGCATCTATATCTTAGAGTAAATCTATTAAGAGATGATCTGACAGCCTATTCTTTGAAGAAAACATTGCGGGCTCCACTGAGCTGCTGCATCTCTACAAACAGGTTGCATTTTTTAGCCATGGATTCATTTACTTAAGGTAACATTGGACATTCCGTATTGCTGTGCTTCTCCCTACACCCATTTCCCTCTCCTCTCCTCCACTAGTTATCTAACACAATATTATTAATCTTTTTGGTCAAGATTTCCACCCAGCAGATGTTTTGGCTGGTTTCCACCAAAATCCACTAGCTGCACATTTGCTAGCCAGTGTCCCACTTCTGCAGTGCTGTTCACACTGGTTCCTCCCATCACTTGCACACTTTCCCTTCCAGTGCATTGCCTCAAAGACTAGATGAGCTGTCTGCACTTGTTATGAACAGTGCTGCACAGTTTTTCTTTTCTAAACCTGTTAGGGGAGCTCACCCAGAGTTATTTACATGCAGCACATATTGAAAGCACATTTAGCACAGGCAATAGCATCATTTCCATCTGCCTGGTATCTCTGAGCCAACTTCTTATTTCATTTATTTCTGCTGCTGGAAGAAGTATTTTATTTGATCAATGTT
Organism: Bombycilla garrulus; assembly: GCA_013400315.1. NCBI lineage: Eukaryota > Metazoa > Chordata > Aves > Passeriformes > Bombycillidae > Bombycilla > Bombycilla garrulus. The sequence goes on from VXBU01015531.1 coordinate 337,611, forward strand.
CCAGTTACCCTGCTGCAAAATAGAAATTTCTAACTGGATAACCCTGATTCCAAGAGTGGAGTGGGCTATCCCAGTGCATCTCATTTTCCCTTAAAACCTCAGGATAACAGATAGTGACTGTCTGTGCTGGAGAAAGAGAGAGGAAAAACTTAACACCTCTATTAAGATACCAAGATCTTCACACTGGCTGTATTAATAAAATCCAGTGACACTAGCTGAAGCCTGTGGAATTTCATTTTCCAATGAAACTGCCAATTGAAGATCTGTTCCATCTTCTGAGTTCGTAGGGTGACAGTTGTACTCAGCAAAGGAGAATGGGCAAATGTGTCACTTGCATAAACACCATCAAGCAAATAAACAAAATACTGAGAGAGCTGAAATTCTCTCCCAGATTCAAACCAGTCATTTGCATTGGAAAGCAGAGTTTCCTAACTAGGTAAGACAAAAGAAGTCCCTGATTTCTACAGCAGGTTCTATGTAGAAGACAAATCATATTTTGTAGACATGTGGAGGTAATTGCCAAAACCTTACACTCATGAAATCAGATGCTGCTCTGAAACACCTGGGACAGATATCCCTCATGGCACTGCATTACCCTGATCTCATACCCCTGTGTTTATGTCCAGGTTTGCTGTTTCCTTTTGACAGACCCTAAGAACCTGACAATAACCAAACAATACTCAAGAACTCTCTCTATGTGTATATATATATTTATATCCACACACCCCCATACTTCATGTACATTAACACCACTGTCCCCCATCAATGCTTCAGGGAAAAGAGGCAGTACTTGTACAACTTGCAATCATGCAAGTGGAGACAACAGGAACTTAACAGAGTTTGCTTCCCCTCCACACTTCCTAATTGTTCATATTTTAGTCTCATGTTACCCATTGAACTACCGTGCAATTATGCTTGTCAGTTTTAACGTTCCCACCTCAGAAGGTGAGGAGCAGCTGTATTTCCAGGCATTGAACATAACACTTGATCCTTACAAAGAGCTCCACTTGAGGCACCTACTTGGCAGTGTCAGCTCCGCTGGTGATGAGGGTGTTGATCAAAAGCTCGTGTCCGTATCTTGCAGCCACGTGCAGAGGGGTGTTACCATCCTTATCAACACAGTCGATTTCCCCTCCTGCAGAAGAGATTTTCACACAGTTTAACACTGAAAAATTCAGCATGAACCACGGACAACAAGTGCTATTTGTCTCTAGCGACAGCACCATGAGCGGCCCAGAGCTGCTCTCTTAGCCCACAGAGACACGAAATTTCCCAGAGCAAGGACCAGCACACAGCAAGCTCTCAGCCATGGTCTGGCAGCAGCACTTGCACCTTCCTCTCCACCTGCACTGATGGAAAGAGTGGTGGGAACAGGATGACGTACAAGGGTCAAGTTCATTATTTCGATTTGCTGCCTATCTAAAAGGTACAAATGGGTGCCTGAAATAAACTACAGAATAATCTGCTGAAATTTTACCCTCACTGCCATTCACCCTTCTCTGCAGAACAATGTTAAACAGACTTCACTCTGGAGGCCATCAGGAACACACCGCAGTTGTGTGCTTTTTGCATATCCTACCAAAGAACAACCCAATAGAGCTTGTGTAGAATTTTCCTTTTCCAATTTAAACCTGGCATCTTGTGGTTTTTTCACATAAGCAGGAAAAACGGATTATTTCTTTAGACAGATTACAGGCAAGTCCCTGTTTTCTTTTTGGACCAATAACTTTTTCAATCTCTCCTTGCCAACCAGGTTTACTGCACTCCAACTGTGCTCTCCTTCCCCCACTCCTCTCCAGTTGGCCTGCAACCTTGTGGAAGCAAAAGCCAAAACCAGTACTACAGCTGACATCTCCCAATGCTGAGCAGAGCAAACAGGAGTACTTCATGCCTGCTGGCTACACTCCTATCTGTGCACTCCTGGGCATTGCACAGCACCATGGACTTCCATGATCCATTTATTTAAGCACCACTATACTGCTGACTTGTGGTCAACAACCTTCTGATCCTCTACAAGCCCCAGATCCCTTCTTGAGGGACTGCCACCCACCTGGCTGTTGCCATTCTGAACTTGTCCAGCTAATACTCCTGCCTCTGTGTGTGATTTTTCTTTTGCTTCACTTCCATTATAACTGCTGTCTCCAGTTCTACAGGATCATTTTTCATTCTGACTCCACCTTCTGCCAAACTAACAGTCTCTCCCAACTACATATTTTTTCTCCAAATGTTAAAAGCACATTTTCTATTCCACTATCCAAGCTTTTAATGAAAATACTGGATAGTTCCAGACTCAGAAGGGAAACGGAAAACTCCCACACTACGCCTTCCATTTCAACAACAATTCATTTATTACTAATCTCTGAATGTTATTTTACAACCAGTTATGTACTAGCACTGTAGTATTTTAATACTCGGCTGGTTTGCTGTGAGAATACTTCCTGAAAGCATGTAAAAAGTCTTGCTAACATCAGGATATGGTAATATTGACTGCATGTCCACTATTCAGAGTTGATAACAGGGCTTAATTGCAACAGGATTCTAACAAAGCACTAGACAACATGCCCTGAGAAGCTGTGGATTCCCCAATCTTGGAAGTGTTCAAGGCCAGGCTGGATGAGACACTGAGAAACCTGATTCAGTGCAATGCATGCCCTCCCCATGGCAGATGGGTTACAACTAGATGATATTTAAAGTCCCTTCCAACCTCTCTGGTTTCATTTTTTTTTTTAATGGTAAAAGAAGGTCGGTGAAATGCCTGAACAGGTCCCTGGGGCAGAGCATCCACCAGTGGAGGTCTCCACAAACAGAAACTGCACATGGAAAAGTCAGAGGACAGTGCTGGGTTCACAGAGCCTATTAAACTGCTGTAGAAGGGAATTGTTCCAGCTTCTTTTACTCATGAGAAATCTATGCAAGATAATGCCCACTTTGGCTGACCTATGTAACATTTCCCAGCATTTCTTTTCCTTCATTTCTAAAGAAAGGTATCACACTTGCAGTTTTCCAATTTAAAGGTAATCCACTCTTCCTCTACAAGTTGCTAGAGACAGCAACCAGAAATTGAGACATTGTTAGCCAACTCATTAGGTACTGCAGAATGCAACTCCATTGCTTTAAATCATTGACATTTCTCTCTTCCCAAGATCCCATGCCAATGTGGCATAAAGTCACTTGCAATGAGATCTGTGTACAATACTAAAATTAGAGGGGCAGAACACAAAGAAAGAAAGAAGTGAAACCCAAGTAAGTAGAAGAGTAAAGAGGCGCAAAGACAGATGAAGAACTGCCAGTCCTTTCACACACAAATCCAACAGTGAGCAGACAATGGCTCTAAGCCTGAGCATACTAGACCAAACAACTAAAAACTGCAGTAAAGCACAGTTTCTTGCATTTTGCCCCAACTCCTTTTTATTCCTACTATTTTATTAATCCCAGGAGAGAGATAACAAATTGCATGGTGACCTGAAAGAAGCATGATCTACTGGAGATCTCAATTTTAAAACACAATCTTGTATAAATGTGTCATTACATTTAGAACACAATTGTTCAACCATCTCCAACATTTCACACTTAATTTCCAAGTTTGGGATTTTGGAAACCAAAAAAATACCAAAAAACAAAACAAAACAAAATTAAATAAACCCAACCAATGAAAAAAGGCCACATGCTGTCTCACGTAGTGACCCAAACTGTGAAGCCTAAGTAAAGAATCAATAATAGCAACCTCTGTCATTCAGAAACAGCCCTCTGCCAGATCTCCAATAAGAATAATTCTTATATTCTGTAGTATTCTTGGACAAAAAAGATGCCTGAAAATGACTGATAATCAGGAATCCTGGCTATGCCAGAACAAACAAGGTAGTACTGCTCCTCCCTCCTGAGTACATATTCAATACTTCATGAAGACAATGGTAAGGGATGAGCTAAGAGAGGTGAGCAAAGCACAGCTGCTGAGTGCAGAGTAGAAGAAATGGCTTGAGCTCTAAGAACACCAGGGCTCCCAAAGCAGGACAACTAGAAAATTGTGCATGCTTCTCAGCAGAGAAAAGACCTAAATACACCTCTCAACTCTTGTTTTCAGGTTAAGAATCTGAATAGATCATCTGGACCACTGTCAGCTGGAAAATCATGGAATTTTGTTAGCAAGCAAAATCTCAGTTATGATGATACGATGGAATGAGAGCTGTCAGTTCATCTCAAAGGCAGAAGTTCATGGAGTTGCCCTGTGGGTCAGAACAACTGAAAATTGCAACAGTGGACATGCCTGACCTCTTGGAGAGCCACTCCAGAGGCACAGAAACTCACCATTCTGTATGAGGGTCTGTGACCGTGTGAACCTCCCATGGACAGCTGTCATGTGCAGGGGGCTCTTTCCATCCTTACTCTGACAGGAATGAAACACAGCAGTGGTTTAGCATGTGAAGGCTTATGAAAGCAAAGGTACAATGAGTACAGAGCAATGTATTGGGTTTTAGAGAAAGAAACTGAGACAAGGAAAGTTGAGCAATGAGAAAATAGCATGGGAATGGTACCAGCCTCTACTCACATCACTTCATGTTTATTGGCATGAGGTTTCACCTTCATTGGCAAGCACAATCCCTAACTTCTTCTTAATAATTCTGAGTTTAAATAGTGCACTGACTATTCACTGATCTCAAGGGACTTGCCAGAGGTGTTAAATGCTGGAAGTTAAATGCCAGTTTCAGCGATGGGAAACAGAAACACAAAGAGTTTTAACTAAATTAGTCAAAATCTTATATGAACTCAGAACTCCTCCACACTTCTGATACTTATACCAGTACCCTCTGTTGGATAACAGCAAGTTCCTTTCAGCTTCATCAAGATGTGCAAGTTGTGCCTTCAAGAATATTCAGATATCCTAAGCAGAATCAGACTTTGAAAGCTGGGGCTCTAAAGCAGATAAAAAGCAACTCCAGAAAGGGAACTTTTTGGAATCAGGTTTAATTTTGTCCATATTATATGGGGAAGAAAAACACTAAAAAGGAATAGTTTTTGACTTAGCACCATTCCCTGAGATAACATTTCGACAGAGCTCCTGGGACTATATTTTAGTATTTTGTTGTGCCTTCATGAAAGTGGCTGGCCTAGAGTTTAGAGTTCTCACTGTATTCTCACCCAAACAGCTTCATGGTCAACATTCTCAGCACCACTCCATGTCCTCAATCAAGGATTTAAAGCCATGCTGTACTTGTTGTTACAGTTTCCCCCTGAGATATGCAAAATAGGATCAAGTAAAACTGTAAAGCTGGTATTGAAGTTTTACCTGAATATTAACATCTGCCCCATTATTCACTAGTAGTTCAAGACACAGCGCTCCATGAGTGGAGGCAGCAGCAAAATGCAAGGGGGTGAATCCATTGTTATTAGGCTGATTTACATTAGCACCATAGTCAATCAGCTCATTAGCAACAGAATCCTGACCATTGTAACAGGCAATGTGAAGCGCAGTATTTCCGTAGATGTTCATCTCATCAATCTAAAATGAGACAAGCAGACATAGTTAAAATTACAGACATCAGCTTGGCATTTTACATAATGCATCACACACTGCAAATGGAAATAGCTGGAGGCCTGAACTGTCATAGGGCATAGTTCTCACCAGCACATTTCATCGACAAATTATACTCCCAGACAGATTCACTTGAAATGCTTTACCTTTCCTATTATTAACTTTTTATCCTACTGACAATTTCTAAAACTTGTGTGAAGCTTAAAGCCGAGAGCAGGACTATGTCATGATGATAATGATGACAAAAGTCCAAACAAGCTGGAAAGCTTTTCCATGTAACTGGAAAAGTGGGATGAATAAAAAGCTCACCATTTTTATAATTAAAAAGATTACAACGGTGTGTATTGAGTTTTTGTGAACAGAACTAGGCATAAGGGCTGTTTCCACAGTTTTATTTTGGATAGGGAGTGAAGGTATCTGAGTGAAAGCAATGTGAAAGTGCACAGACATTTACACTTCAATAAGAAACCACTTCCAATAGCTCAGTATTATAAAGATGCAATTAAGATTATGTTACTTCTTGATGACCAACTTTAGTATTCAACTGCTGTTCTGTAAAATAGGATGAGACAGATTGTACAAAAGACTCAGGAATGGCATGAACAGCCTTCCATGAAATACAAGCATCTCAAAGATCATATCCCCAGCGGTGTAGAATGTGGAACTTTAAGGGACGTATTAGCATAGCACTGTTAATAACAGGAAACAGCTATTCCCCTTCAACTTCACAGCCAACAGCATGTGAACATGAACTTCTGACAATTTTCTGGCAGGTCAAGTCAGCTGAAAACGGCACAGCAAAAGCAATGGCTTTATTTGACATCTCTGATTAACTGTCTGGTTAGGCCTCTCTGGTCATCTCACCACTGCTTTGAGGAGTTGACGATAACAAGAACTCTGTGCCCTGAAAAAAGTTATTTTCCAGAGTGAAAACAATCTATCAGCTTCAGAGGAAATACAGGTCTATAAACTGAAACAGCCTGAACTGCTGTTTAGTAACGTACACAGTGCATATGTTGAGAACAACCAGTCATCATACCAAAGGAAATGATGACCCAAGGAAAATTTCACTACTCCATCTTCTTCTGCAGGAACAGGATATATCTCCTGATTCCTTCAGCAGAGTGGCCTGGAATTTACTGTCCACACCAGACTTTCTTTAATACTGAATGTGTCCTGACTCTTGAACCAATAAGTCAAATGAAGCATGAGGTGATCTGGAAAATGGGACTCCTTTTCTTTAGAAGTCACTGTCTTTAGCAGCATCCATAAGAAAGAAGAAAATACTATCTCTATTTAGAGAGAAATAAAGTGCACATTACCACATACCTCCACCCCCAGGTTAAGGAGTTGTTTCACAATGTTAATCTGCCCATTGGATGCAGCTGCATGAAGTGGGGTGTAACCCTTCTTGTCTTTACAAGTCACTTCTGCACCATGATTAATCAGTAAGGCAACAACTTCCAGGTGACCTTCAAAAGATAAAAGAGTTATCAATGAGCAGACCATCCTACAGCATGACTTGTCCCAGATTACTGCTTTCTGGCTAACACATTGCTGTTTCACTGCTGTTTCAAAGTGCTCCCACAGCTTTACAAAGGAAGAAAAAGCAGTTTCATAAATGTTTCTAATCCTAGCTCCAGGCCTTGTGAAGAAATCCATGCATTCACCTTTCCAAATGCGTCAAATCTCTCTTTACTGAATTGATTTTCCAGTTGCCAAAAGAACAAAACCACACACCTCTTTTCCATTTAGTTCTCTTAAGCTAACAGAGTATGTTTCATTCTCCCTCTTACAGAGGATAGTGATACAGTGAGCATAGGAGCATGGCAATGCAAGTCTCCCAAAACAGCATCCTATTGATGTCACCTGCAAGCACAACTGCTAATACTTCTTGGGTTTTGTTAGAGATAAAAAATAACCTTAATAAGTTATAAAATGAAGAGGAACAGTCTTATTGCCTCATGCTGAGACAGAACTGTCTTAGAATTAAATATTTATTATGTCATTATTATGTCAAACTCTGCTCCATCTGAGTTGCACAGCACTTTTGTGACAGGGGCAGCTCTGGTCATGTGCAGGACTTAGGAAACCATATGTACAAAGTCCATAGACAATTAGTATCCAAAAAAAAGGGTTTACAGCTCTCATCTCATGACTTAACTTCTGTCTAAACTGTACTACAGGCTTTGTTGCTAATTCAGGCCTCAGATGTTATCTAAATACTTTAAAAAATACATAATGAATTTCTGAAAACATTTAAGTGAAAAAGAGGCGTGGAATTGCACAGCCGAATGTAAGAGCCTTTCAAATCTAGTGAAGTTCAAAGCTCATTAGCTCAAAAGCCACATCACAGATGTTGGCAAGAGCCTTTCCATCTGTGCCTGTGTATATCAAAAAAACCACACAATATGCTTTTCTCACAGTTGGAAATCTCCTATTATCTCATTTCTAAAAGTGCCAGGATTAAAATCAAGATTTCTGACAGGTCAAATGAAAGAATTCCTGGCTGAGGGCACGCAACTCCCCACAAATTGTAACCTGAAATATACAACATGACCAACAAAAGCTCTTGAACAAGCATGACCGCTACAACAGGCAATCTTGTATTTTTAAATTATCATGTCCCACTGTAAGAAATTTGCCTTTAACTTGAAAGGAATGATGAGGCAAACTGTTTGAATTAAGCAGTATTTGGTAACACCACTTATTTTTTGAACAGACATTCGGTTGCGCTTGTCCACTATGGAATAAAAGGTGACAATTTGCTCCTAACAGGAAGAAAGTGCCTATTGTGCATTTCCTAAGAATATCATAACCTAGCTACTTATAAACTTCAATAAACAGCAAAATTTATGAACATAGTTACCTGCATTCATTGAAAGTACTTTTTAGCAAAAACTGAAACAAATATAACCAGTTTTTTTCCTACCACATATATAGTCCAGACTTAGAGTCACAATAAAGAGATCAAAATGAAAAAGCAACACAAAAAGCCCACAATTAACTGTCTTAAAAAGGAAATCACAGCCAAGATCTCCCTAGCTGCAAACCCATAAATGGACAGTGTTTATCTAGAACAGCTGAACCCTTCCCTCTTCAGGGTAATTACAACCCTCTCTTTCCATGGCCAGGTCTGTTCTTGTCTATTTTAAGACATGCTATCCCAGTTTGTAAATAGAAAATTAAAAAGAAGGAGCAGCAGCCCAAGTCTTACCCATGTATGCTGCCCAGTGAAGAGCTCTTCTGTCCTTTTTGTCAAAAGCATTGATATTTGCCCCCTTGGCTAAGAGCAAGTTCACCATCTAGAAGTAATAACAGCAGGTAAACCAACCCTCCATATCACACACTCAAAGGTTTATAACAAATCAATCTTGCAATAAAGCTGGGATCACAAAATGCTGCATTTGAATGAGCGTTTCTGCTATTCTCTAATAAAAAAAAATTAGATTATGACAGACACAGGCATTACTATCTCTTTCCTACAGTCCTGTGTTTTAAAGGCCAAACAGCATCACCATTTTACAGGAACTACAATTCCTCTTTCTTCTTTTAATTACAGTAAAACTCATCAGCTTACATTGACAGAAGCTTACTGTTCCAGCCTAAGAGTTTTTATTCCTCTAGGACTTGAAGTGTGGAATGGGAACATGAGGATCCTCAATCCTTAAACCCAGATCTAAAGCAAAATCTAGAGGCTTTATTTACTTGAGTTTTTTCATATGGTTAAATAATAATACTAGAACGGTTTGCTTGTATAAGTAGGGAAGAACAGAAGCACATTTTCTAGAAGGCCAGTTAGAAAAGCAGAGTGACTGGATCTCGCACAGCTGCACGTTTCTTCAGTATGAAATGAATCCACCAGTTTTCCCTTCTTTCCATTCTGCCACTCTTATTTTCACAGGCAGTCCAGCTCAAAGAAGCAGGGAGACCCCAGAGCTGCTGGAAGCGGTGGCACAGCCAACTTTCCAGGAGTGCCTGAAACGCACACCTCACTGTACCCTGCCTCTACACAGGTACCTTCCAGCCACTGCTGCGTTTCTGCGGGTAGGGAACACGTCCCACGCTTTGGGAAGCAGCCAAGTGACAGGAACCCTGGGGGTCAGGGACATGGGGCTCAGTCTAGATGCAGCCAACAGCTCAGGCAGGCAGTGCAGAGCGAGGCCCCAGCTCACCTCGATGTGGCCATTGAGCGCGGCGTGGTGCAGCGCCGTTCGCCCGCCGCGGTCCGAAACGTTGACGCTGCTCAGCAGGGGGATGAGGATCTCGGCACACTTCACCGCCTTGTTGGCGGCTGCCACGTGCAGCGGGGTCTGCCAGTTCTTGTCCCGGGCATTGACATCGGCCGAGTGCTTGATGAGCACCTGCACGGCTTCCTGCAACGGCAGCACAGCCCCGGCCGTGACCCAGCAGCTTCGGGAACGCACAGCCCCGCTCCTGACTGGTGACTGGGCGTGTCACACGCAGCACAGAGGCCGGGAGGAGGCATAGAGAACAACACCCGTCCAAACCCCCTCCCAGGCCTCTGGAGTGGCATTGTCCATTCCAATGCCCCAGCACACATCACCTCTGCTGTCACTGAAAGCAATGGCCTCACAGTCAAAACTTGCCAGATGGATTTGAGGATACAAAGCTGCCTGTGCAGAGAGCCCATCCCGTCTGGTTGATTAACCATCAGTACCTCATAGCTGTGCTTTCCGTGAAGTAATGAGCTCACTCGAGCCATTACTGCCATCACTGCCATCACTGATGGGTTCAGCCTTGGCCGGCAGCAGGACACTCCTGGAGCTGCCTGGCACTGCCTCTGTCAGACACCAACACGCTTCCGGCAGTTTCTCAAAGAAGATGCCCCTACTACCAGAGCCTTGCCACACAAACCCAACACACACTGCTGCAAGAATCATTTACACAATGAAAAGCACAGCAAAGTGCTGTGCATTTTCTTTATAAACAGGAAAAAGAGAAAATTAAGAAGAACTTGTGAAAACAAAATTTTAGCTTTGCAAAAACATGAGAATGCTGGTGTCCCCAGCTTAGCATTAACATTCCTTTCCTCCCCAAGGCCTAAACGTAGGCCAAGGGTCTTGACTGCAGTATCCATTCTGTCAGCCTGAGACCAAACAACATCTTTTAAGGTTAATTTTGTTGGTTAAAAGTAAATATTTCCCAGTGAGAAAATGTACTGTTCTCTCTTGAGAGTTGTTCTTCCTGGAGAATACACAATCAGTTCATTTCTGCTTCTACTCATGCATCTGCCATTAAGCAAGTCAGATAAAACCCACAAATTTTTCTCAAAATTGCATTTCTTTTCTTCTTCCTTCCCCCCCCCCCCCAAACAAACAAAACACATAGGAGCTACTGGGACACAGTAGCATTCAAGCAGCCTTGTCTGATAAATACAACTCACATCTGGTACATGGGAGAGCCCTAGTCCTACATACCACTTCATTCTTTTTCCATAAACTCTAAAGTTTTCTGTTAAGACCAGCCTAAATTTTATTCATGAATAACAAATGCATACAGTATCTTTACTTAGTACNACACAGTAGCATTCAAGCAGCCTTGTCTGATAAATACAACTCACATCTGGTACATGGGAGAGCCCTAGTCCTACATACCACTTCATTCTTTTTCCATAAACTCTAAAGTTTTCTGTTAAGACCAGCCTAAATTTTATTCATGAATAACAAATGCATACAGTATCTTTACTTAGTACTTTTATATCCAGAAAGTCCCAGGAGAGTGCCTGCAGTCTGGATCAACATTACATACATACTGAGTGTTTTATATCTTTGTCCTCAACTGATCTCAGCAGTTTCATTTTCTACAGGCATCTCACAAACTGTCCTCTAACAGATTTGTTCAGTGAGTGACACTGCATTTCTTACAGCACCAATAATGACATATGACTGTTGATGTCTCAATAGGATTTTAGTTTTTAAATTGCAGGCCTACTATTTTAAGAGTCATTTAAATGTAATTCACTGGAGACCTACCCAGCTGGGACATGAAGTCAGCAGGAAAATTCATGCACTCTTAGTGAAAGGAAAAAAACGTTAAGGGAGAAATTTTAGAAGTAAATAACAAGGATTGAATACCCAAAGCTAAAAATAATTAGATTTTACAATATAAACATTAACACATTTTTTTTTACATCTGCAGTCTGCTGCTCTTTCAGATTTGGGATCAAAAGTTAAAATCCTTATGGAAAAGTTTTAATTCTATTGTTTCTGAGAGTATGGGTTTTACCCTTTTATTATAGTTTCTCCATGTGCATGCAGTGCCCAGCTATGGTGTAAGCCTCTGTGCCACAGGCACTGACTCTGCCAGAGTCAGTGTCTCTAGCTATCCCAAGTTATCACAGTGGAATCTCTTAACTTTTTCAAAATGTTTAGGGCTGGAAGCTGATGTATCCCATTAACAGTCCTACACAGACACCCTAAGGGTTGCTGATTTGTAAATAAAAATTTAAGTCCCTAAAGCCCCTGAAAAATCATTAAGACATAAGTAAAGAAGTGTCCATTATTTTAATTAACATATAAAAGAATTCAAGGAGATAACTTCTGGATTCTCTGAATTCTCTGAAATCTTCATAGTAAAAGATTGATAATAAAACTTAAAATTTGTCCATTATCATTCTAAAAACAACTGTGCTCACAAGAACTTCCAGAACTACACTGAGACATACTCTTCAGCTTCTGGACCACTAATTTATCTTCTTCTATCAATGGGAACTCTGAATTCACCTACTGCTCTATTACCATCACCATTAAAGCTGCACATTTGTGTACTTCTGTAAGGTAAAAACCAGCACTGCAAGAGCCTCAAAACTAATGAGTCCTGTTTCAAAATTGTTACCAGAAGTAGCAATTATTGTATCAATAATGAATTAAAAACGCCAGGAGAAGAATGGCGAATGTGTTGATGAAATATACCATGAAAAAGGATCAAAGGCTGGTGCCTTCTCCTGCTGGCTCACAAATGCACCCGGGTACTCACTGAGAGGTACCAGAACTGCAGCACATTTTCTCATTGTACTTCAGCTGACAAAGAGTTAAAGATGAGACACAAAATCACAGAAAGACATACATTTTCTGTTAGGACTGTCATTGACAATAAAAATTATGTACTCTGACACATCCAAAACCAAAAACCAAGCAGACTGCCATTCCTGCATCAGAAAGACTGTGGCTATTTTTTAAGCTTTAAGTCTGATCTTTGTTTTCCAACATGGCTTTTTGTATTTTGCCTCATTACAGCATTCATAGTCTATCAGATATTCCTTTCAGAGGCTTTCAGGGGATACCAGCAGCTGGGAAGCTCAGCCAGCAGCCAAACAATGCCTGAGTTCAGAAGCAAGCCCAGGGTTCCTGCCTCCAGGCTTGGCAAGCGCTGGACTGTTACGGAGGTGATTCAAGTCCATCAGGCACTGGAAGACAGCCACCCTCTGTCTCTTCTACAACCCCTCCCTCATCCCCAGCAGCCAATTCCATCTGCAGTTGGGCTCTCTCTTAACAAAGTATTGGGAGGCTAAAAGTAGACAGGGAGGTCCTCAATGGAAAGCCAAGAATAATGGTGCAGTTGAAAACAGAGCTGCATTCCCGGTGGTTATTGCTGCTCCTTTTCAAGATAGCAATGGAAGAGTACAGTATAATGCCAGAAGATTTCTATTTGTCAAGTAGAAGAAACATGAGCAAACCCTCCCTTCTGCATGAATCAAATGCATTAACAGAAAACCTAACGGATGCCTTGAAATGTAATTAACCAAAATAAATTATGTGGTAATGCATGTTGGATCACATCCATATCCACCACCTTCTGGTACACACAGCACACACACAGCATGCACACACCCACAGGGATTTATTCCTCTCTTTTCATCACCTGAAGATGATGTGGGCACTGTAGACCACTGTGGACCCTATCCTATGTGAGTCCTGCTCACTACTCCAGGTGTGACTTGCTATGGATATGTAAAGCAAGGTGGAAACCAAGCACATGAAGGCTCAAGAGCAGCTACAGGTCACTTGTAAACGCTGGCCTTCAGCTGCAATGCCCTGCATGCAGGACACACCTTCCCTCTTTGCATGCCCATGCCACCTACCATGGCTGTTCAGGGTTTGCTTTTCCCCTAGCATGTTGGTTATGTGTAAAAGCAGGGTAATCAAATCTTACTCACTTCACTTCTTGAAGCAACTGCTCGATGGAGAGGAGTCAGCCACATATTGTCCTTGGCATTGACACGAGCGCCTGCAAATAAACAGCAGAGGTTACATGCACGCCTTGGGTGTGACACTGAGAGCCTTGCCCAGCTGTTTCCCAGCAATCAGAGCTGAGTACGTGGTACTCTCAGTTCTCTCCAGGACTCTCCTGGCACCATGTTCACCTTGAAAATGCATTTCCAGATGTCAGATAGATAAAGCAGAATTTGGAAAGAAAGGAACCAGATAGATAGGACTATTATTAGAGATTGCTTTGTTCACAGTATACAGAAGAAGCAAGATTTGTTGGAAGGAATTACGTATGTATGCATGTACATGTTCGTCTATGAGATGCAATTTTTTAGATCAGTTGATACAGTTGGGGGGAAGAAAAGCTTTGCTCAAAGCACTTTGCTCAAAGCACTCTGCTGTCTGCAGATATACTGAAGGGAACTAGCCTGATAAACCATCTCTTGTTTCCAGCTCCATCAGGCAGACCATCAAAAGATAACCACTTTCCTGCTTCGCAAACCCTGATGGGATCAAGAGAACAAGACGACCAGGAAATGCACAGGTTGGAGACAAAACTGGGTACTTACTACATCAGGTTCTGTGGGTGTTACTGGGCAAACAGCAGAAGAACAAGGATGAAGACCACTCATCTGCCTCCTGTGCAGTTCAGTGCTAACAGGTGCTCTGACAAGGGCAGCTGGACAAGAGGATGGATTTGGGCTGGCTTGCCAGAAAAAAGGATAAAGGAAGAATATTTGACAACTACGGTGGTACTGGCTGACTGCAGACCCAAACGTTTTTTTGGTTGGTGTTGTTTTTTGTTTTGTTTTTTGGTTTTTTTTAAAGGTATCTTGTACATTTGTGTGATCAAAAAGACTTGTTAGCAAGAAATACTAAAGCCATTCAATGATGTGGTACCTCAGGAAGGAAATCTAGTGATAAAAACTAGAGAAACTAATTTTTAAAAGGGCTTAACCTGAAAATATTGTACCTCACAGATTTGCAGGTAGCAGTATTAGCCTGAGAAGGGTAGCACATGCAGAAAAGAATGTAGAGAAGCACAGGTGTCATGTGCACAGCCTGGGTGAGCCTCTGAACCTCATGAACAAAGGGATGCTTAAGCTTCATTTTGTACCCTAACTTAAGGGCTGTAATTAATAAATCCCACTCTCTGAATCACCAGTCCTTTCTGAGAGCTGATTCTCAGGAATATTAAGATGCTTTCCTGTGAATCACAGTGGTTATTGGGAATCATGCGAGATAATCAGAGAAGAAACAAGTTCTTGCATATTTCCAAAAGTGCAGTTTTTTGGCTGCAAGAAAAACAAGGCACTTTCATAACCACTGCAACAATTAGAGGCAATCCTCCAAACTCACTTCAGAACCTAGTACCTGGTGGTAAAACCTGCCCTCTGGAAAACCACCCCTTAGAAAAGACACAGTTTCAAAGAGTTTTCAATTATTCTGTCTAAGCAAGAAAGCTTTTGCCTTCTTTTGTCTTCGTGAGAAGGCCATTATGGTTGACACATTAGCATCCTGCCCTTTGCCTGCACTGTGTGAGGCTCTACAGAACAATAAAGCAGTAACTTTTCTCCACCATCAGGAAGCCCACAGGACTTGAAGGCACCTTCCATTACCCTGATTTGGCCTGGTAGGGGTCTTGGAGATGGAAACTGCTTACGTGAATTCCTGGTGATTGACAGCCAATACCCCTTTTTGGGTTTAGAAATTGTTTTTGTATTTGCCTTGGCGTTTTGCTTTATGTTCTTAACTAAGGTTTCTTTTGTTTAATCTGTACCCATTCACTAACAAGCAGACCGTTACAAATAAGAAAGGCTAATATGCAGAGTAGCAAAGCATGACCAACGTTATTCCTCAGTATTTAACAACTCCAGCAGCACTGGTGAAGATGAAGATGATGAGAAAACCTAGAGAAGTATCTCCATCAGTAGCTATTCATGCCCTTCACTGATCCACTTACCCTTTGAGAAACTGAAATAGTTACCAAGAAAACAACTGAAGAAAATAGTAAAAGGAAAACAAGACAAGTATAAATAAAATAATACACAGCATGCTATCAACCTTTTTTTTTCTCAGCTGTTTTCTACATCCCTTCACCTCTTTGTGCCTCTTTATGTGAAACAGTGAAATTGTTCTTAGGTGTCTAACGCAATGCATCAGTTCAATACATTTGTGATTTCTGTTTTTCAGGAGCTACACAATTCAGCAGTTGCCTGTTACAGAACCTGCTCTTGTCCATTTACTGAGATGCACATCTTCTGAAGAGATGTTTCAGAACATTTCCTCTTGTAGTGCCATTTCCTTCACCAGAATGCAGCTTCTAGGTTCCCAGCAGTTCTTTGCATGCAATGGTTAACGAAAATTAAAAACTTCACCAGCGCTGATGCACTTGTTTGGGAACAGAAAATATCTGTTATTTTAAGGATGATCAAGCAGAGGCACTGGGAGAGCAATGCTCATCTTTTCAAAGGTGTCCTTTACACTCCAGGAACTTGAGGCCACACCCTGTGACAGTCCTGAGGACACCCTTTTGAAAGCAGAGTAACACAGAAATACAATTTTAAAGACTAAGTGCTCTAGAACATCCTAATACATTAAAATGGGCTGTGTACAAACCACAGAAGGTTAAATTTTCAATACCATCCTGCAACACACCCTCAAAGTAAACCAGAAATTCAGTGTCCCTCTCTTCATTCTGGACCAAGTACCTTAACCACGTTTCAGTGCATTTCCTACAATACTCCATGAGTTAATCTGTGTATCTATAAGGACAAAGAGGGCTGAAAACCACTCAAATTGGTGTAAATTGTGTCACTGATAGCACAGTCTTCCTTGAAAATATAAGTTGCTTTATAGATTTCACTTAAAATCCTTTCAGATAGCCACAGCACACACCCATCCTATAAAACATCTACTTTAAAAAAGAAGCTCTTCTGAGTAAAGCCTTTTCTCAGCCTCACCTTCTCCACCATGCTTTCTGAGCCTGACAGAAAGGCTTAGCTGTAGGGATTTGCTTTGTGAGGCTGAAGTAGACATATAGTAACTTAATATATAATGTTACAAATAAAATCAACAGAGAGGAAACTTCCTGTATTCTACTTTTCTTTAATATGACTGGTTTGTAATCTTTGCCATTTTTCACTCTCAAATTCTTCTGGGAGAAGAATAAATAAATCTTAAACTTTGTTCTTTTGAGATCTGAAATAAACAACTCAATGCTGGCTTTCAGGAATAAAGTGAACATCTCTTTATCATAACCAAAGTACAGTTTTCCATCCAGCACATCTGCCAAATCCACATCTCTAGATTCCTCGGTCTAAATCTCCAATATTAGGGATAGTCAATGGAGGAAGAAAATTGTACTCTTCAACCTACTCCTTCTGTGAGATAGTTACCTTGCTCCTTCTCCTTTCTGACAGAAAGGAGGTGAAGAAGTACTCAAAGCTCCCTGCTTTCAGGTAGCCTGGAAAAACAAAACCACACAGCACCCTTCCCCAGTTTGAACCATATGATTATGGATCAGACCTTGGAGCTAGGGCAAACCTGTCTGGCTCTGACATTTAATGGGCCAGGGTGACTCACACCAGCTGAGGGATCTGGCACTCTCTCTCCTGTATCAGTTCCAAAAAGACTTCTTTTCAGTGGCTACCTAGAAAGCCATTCCTGGTCTGCCTCCAACCACCTGGGCAGAAATTTCATTCATTAAGCGTTACATTTATTTGTGCCGCCAGCAGTTTATGGACCATAAATCTCAAAATGTGTGTATTTAATTTAATTTATCTCCTGAACACTGTACAAAATGAAATGTGTTGATACTCCTCCTAGCTTCTGCTTATGCTGAGAGTATTGCTTGACACGAACAGCAAGTGTTTGTTGCTTTCTCTCTGTGAATACACCATCTCATTTTAAGTCAGACAAAAATGCTTTCCTGTTTATGTAACTAAATGTTATGTTCCGATTAATATTTTACGATACACTTTTACTACTACCATTTGCTGACTGAAGAGGTGAAGCAAAGGAATATGCTGCACTTGTCTTTGCAGCCTAGCTCATGGAGAGATCACAGTCACAAAGAGGTTTTTATAACAAGTCATGAACCTGCTCCTCCAAGCCTCAGAAACCACCAGACATGCTCTTGGATACAAGTACTCATTCTCATAATGAGTAATGATACTTCAGATATTAAAGAACAATTAATAAGTAGAATGTACAACATAAAATTAATATTGACTCATGCTGAGCTAGCTGGGAAAGATCTACACAGTTCCTGCAGACTGAGCCCTAGCACAGTCCCACTGACACAAAGTTACAATTTTAAAATCCCACATTATAAGTTTTTCACACTCACTTGGATATAAAAAACTCCCCAAGATGCATCACCTACATTTTATGCTATTGATCAGACAAACCGTATAACCTATGGATGACATTTTGGCAGTGAGGTGCTGGAACTAAGTGTCCCAGAGGAACTCTAGAAAGCCTTCTTCCCTCAGCAGGAATGTTCACTGGGACATTTTTGGATGCTGTTAGGGACAAATGGCCAAAACAGTTTCACCTTTCTCTTTATGAGAATATTGCTTGTGCTGCAGCTCACAAAACTTGAAAAAATACATTGCTCCTGCAATCTCCTCACACCACAGTGGAACAGCAGTATGTGACAAACAACACACATTGCAAGAACATATGTACAGATTAAATTTATTAACTCCTTCCTCCCAAGGAAGAAAATCATGCTTGCATTTAGCACACTGAAAACCCACCCAAACATAATGTGTCA
Organism: Bombycilla garrulus; assembly: GCA_013400315.1. Taxonomy (NCBI): domain Eukaryota; kingdom Metazoa; phylum Chordata; class Aves; order Passeriformes; family Bombycillidae; genus Bombycilla; species Bombycilla garrulus. The sequence goes on from VXBU01015531.1 coordinate 356,152, forward strand.
GCAGAGCACTGTTCTTTTCAACCATTCTGCTGCCACCAGAGGTAGAGCAGAAAGATCTGATGTATAATATATGTCCAGTTAGCTACCCTCACTGAGCAACCCAAAATTCCCCCAAAATGAAGAGAGGAAACACATAGCTACAGCAAACTGACTTCTCATTTTCTGACTTCTCCAGATCTGGCTAGACTGGCAAGCCAAAGAAATATGATTGTGTGGTCTGCATGTAGCCATCAACAGTATGATCTGACTTTGAAATTTGCTGCTTTAAGCAGGAGGCTGGATCAGGTCATCTCTAGAAATACCTTCCAGCCTGATTTATTCTAGGATTCAAGGCTGGAAATTAGAAGGTGCCTTGTAATCAAAGGGCTGAGAATTCTGAAATAACTTTAAAACATATATGGAATTAATTTGAAGAAGCAGTCTAAAAATTCATGAAACCAATTGCATAGCAAGGTTGCTCACAAGGGGTTAGAAGTTGGTACCATAAGCTCCCTTTCAGTCCCACATTCTTAAATCCCCATCAGCTTTACTCTTAGCTCTCCAGCTTAGAAAAACACTGCCTTTGAAATCTGCAAGCACATCCAGGAGTTGGTAATGAATTATGCTCCCTTTTTGAGAAATGACTGCTTTACTCTTTGTTCTGACATATTTTGATCATGTTTTCTGTCACTACAACAATTGGGAAACTTTTTATTTCTTTTGTTTAGATGCTTCCTACTACACAGTTTCTAATATCCAAATAAACTTCTCGACTCTTAGAATCATGCTTCTAATGTAAATAGCACTTAAAATTCATTGAAGCTATTTATAATTTTTTGCTATTATTCCATAATTTCTGCATAACAGGAATTCTTGGATTGCACTCCAGGATGTGAAGCTACATTTCAAATATGCACTTCAGCAAGTTTCTGAATCAAAAACAGTCTAAGTTTGAAGGCTTTATAAGTTGTTAAAAGCTAGTTACTTTGTTTATTAATTCTGCTCACTCACCGGGAGCTTTTTATGATTGTATCACCAAATTTCAATATATTTTCTAAGCCTGCAAGAAATGCAACCACCCCTGTGAAACTCAGAAATAAATAATGCCCAAAAAACTCCCTCATACACACTTTGCTGGGTATTCCTTGTAGCTTTAAAATTACCAGTTAATAGCAGTGAGGGACTGTACCTTACCTGACAAAATGAGAAGCTCGATGATGTCTGCATCCCCCAGGAATGATGCAACGTGAAGAGGGGTTCTTTTCTCGGCATCCTATAAAACCACAGATTGTCCAGTTATAAAATATGGTCAATAAGTGCAGACATTGGTGTTAAAGAGCAAAGGATTTGTATATAGTTATTTTTCTGTTTGTTATTAGAAATGCAATCTCAGACAGTAAAAGAACAAAATTCAAGAACTCAACACACTTCCTCCCAATAATCCTCTATTTCTTATTACTCATTCCCACCAGACCTTGCAGAGACATTGCCTTTACTCTGATATCCTGTTACAGGTAGATGAAATCAAAGCTAAAATGCACAAAGACAGCATCTCTAGGTCTCTTTCAGAAAGATTTTCCACTCTTAGGTATCACAGCAACAGAATCCAGATGCTTCTGGATATAAGACTTTGTAATGCAGTTTGCATCAAGAGTACAACACCAGAGTCATCAAAAGGATAACTCAGGAGAATTATTTGGAGCCACACACAAGGTCAAGATACAAACTCCTCTTGGTCTACAAAGGTTCTTGTATACCATAGCCTGGATATCTACAGCAGCCCAAGATGGGCATGTACACCTTGATTGACCTTTAAACCTAAATAAAGTATTACCACTCAAATCTGTCTTTAAACTTAGAAGAATTGCTAAGATATATATATATATATAACTTCTGAAGTTACATATATATATAACTTCTGAAATTACATATATATACAACTTCTGAAATTACATATAGAGTTTTTTTGATTTCTGTAATTTTCCAAATTAAGGAGTCTATTTTAAAGATTTTTTTTTTATTATTATTTCAAGGGGTATAAATACAGTGTTCACAAACCCCCGCTATTTTATTGCTTTATTCAGCTGGTTCCAGAACACTGGACTTTAAAAGAAACTGCTAAATATTACAGTATGGGCAACAATAATCACAAGAATTGCTAATACTGCTCATTGTGCTATTTGATCCCTGTTTCCAGTCCTAAATGTATTTTTTTTTTGTTTCTGGACCACAAAAATAAGTTCTAAGAGACGTTATCAATCAAACTTATTGCAACCTACTAGCATTAAATATTTTAAGCTGGTAACAAATTCAACATTTCCTGCAGAAAATACCAACAGAGAAATCCTACCAATATTTACACTCTGTCCCTGAAAAAGATCTCTGAGCTTGTCATGAAAAATATCCCTTTCAACATGCCCAAGCGGTCATCAACCAAAAGCTATTTTGGAATGTCTTCAAAGTACGCTATAAATGCGGACAAATCTGTGTAGCAGAACCATTCGTCATGGGAATGGTGAAATTCGTTTTTCACCACTGAGAAGCACAGAGCTGGTGATCACCAGAACAATTTATGTTTAATTTTGTGTTTGTATACATAATGTACGTAGTCCTCAAATTCTGCTGCACTGGGTATTGATCTTACATATTGGGCATGCACATAAAACTCTCAGAAGACTGCTTACATGAAACCCTGATTGTCACAGGTCAGAGGGGAAGATCTCTTACAGGCTTTCAGTTCTCACATGGTAGGCAAATTAAAAGAATATTAAGCAGTGTCCATGCGGCAGAGTTCACTCAGGAACCAATACCACACGTTACTTCATATGCTTCCTTCCTAACACCAAAGAACAGCTTCTACAGGCTACATAAATGCATGTGAGATCTTCCATAGTGGTCATATTCCCTAAGGCTACCCATGGCAAAAAATATACTGACCGATCAAACATACATGTAACAGTAGAAACAGTTTTATTTTTATTTTTTAGTTTGTTGATATTAATGCATGAAACTCTCTTTAGTACAACACAGTACTTGTAATAGCCATTGTACCTGTCAGTGCAACACAGCCAAGTTGGCAAGAGCGGAGCAGTTTCAAGTTGAATGCTAATGATACAAAACCAAGCAATTTTCTGTATCATGGAACCAGGGCTACCCAGTGCTTTGTTGATTATAAGCAATTTTCTGTACTGAACTGTGAATCTGATGCAAATTCCATAACTGAGGGAGGAAAGGACATGAAGCAGAAGATTTTACTCTTCTGCAACAGGAATAACTAACTCTGTAAGCTTTCTAACCTTTCAGTTTTTAAAATCAATACAAAGTCCTATCATATTGAATGTGAATCAAGTTTTCAGAGAAAGACATGTTAGTCAGAAAACTGAATTTTACCTTTATTTCTCCAAGAGGAAAAAACCCCTAAAATTTCTCCATTTATCACAACCAGGCACAAATCAGCGTTCACTTGCACACAGAGCCCTACAGGCAACATTTTCAGGAGTCTGGCAGGGAGAAATTCACACACTACACCCGCAGCCAAGCGCGCAGCTGAGTTAACTTACTGGAGGAACAACCTCGAGTTCCTGTTTAGGCTGTGCACAGCACTGATACCAAAACAGAGGAACTGAGGCTTCTCTCTGTCCCACCACAGTCATTGTGTCCCACTCGGAGCCGTGATCCCTCACAGCCACACCTCCTTACTCGCTGGCTCAGTGCCCAGCCAGCACCCCCAACATTCATTCAGCTCCAGACGTCCTCATCCTGTGCTGCTGGTAACAGGAGCACAAAAGTAAATCAGTAATGATCTAAAGACTGGAGGCTATACACAGAGAGAGGGATAAAAACTGTCCTTTCAAGGAAAGGCTTGGCAGAACCCCAGATCTCAACATACATTATCAAGGCAAGGAAAGCAAATGGCGGGAAGAGATGATAACAGGATTACAAAAAGCATTAAGAGAAATAATCAGACCTGCTTCAAGTGCAGTTCTCAGAAGAACAAAAGGTCAGCAAGAGACATAAACAATGGCTAGAAAATCATGCTGAGATGAGATAAACTCTCTTTCCAGTACCTAAAGGGAGCCTAAAAGAGAGCTGGAGAGAGACTTTTCACAAGGGAGTGTAGTGATAGGAACAAGGGGAAGTGGCTTCAAGCTGAAAGAGGGCCAGTTTAGATTAGATACTGAAAATAAATTCTTTACTGTGAAGGTGGTGAGGTACTGACACAACCTGTCCAGAGAAACTGTGGATGCCTAGTCCCTGGAAGTGTTCAGGGCCAGGCTGGATGGAGCTTTGGTCTACTGAAAGATGTCCCTCATGGCAGGAGTTTGGAAAAAGATGATCTTTAAGGTCACTTCCAACCCAGAGCATTNATTAGATACTGAAAATAAATTCTTTACTGTGAAGGTGGTGAGGTACTGACACAACCTGTCCAGAGAAACTGTGGATGCCTAGTCCCTGGAAGTGTTCAGGGCCAGGCTGGATGGAGCTTTGGTCTACTGAAAGATGTCCCTCATGGCAGGAGTTTGGAAAAAGATGATCTTTAAGGTCACTTCCAACCCAGAGCATTCTGTGATTCTGTGAAAACTGTACCAGTAGTCTATATTAGTTCACAGAAAAGATGATGCTGCAGGTTAACATTATCTGAACACTTTTTTTTTCTTTAATACAGATAAAAGAAACTATGAATCTAACAGCCAGACAATCAGGAACAGAAGGCTTCAGCAGGAGAAACACTCAACACATGCTTGAACTGTTCAAGTGATCACAGTGGCACTGATAAGGTCCTCACAGGCTTAAAGTTAGACTAGTCCTTAAGTGCTTTATTGGATCAGAGCCTGGGGCACATGAAGATTGGCAGAACAGTGAGCTGAATGAATCATATCAGCACACGTAAAACAATCAGGCACATTAAGGAAAGGGCCTCCATTTTATCCTCAACACAGCCTACATGTCAGAGGAAATAATGGATTTGAATTTGATGTCAACTGCAACTGCTCAGATCAGGTGATGCTTAAGACAGAGTTATTTGCTACTAAAATGTAAGTGCAACTGCTGCAGAAAATAAATATATGTATCCTTTCTTTGTCACCAAACTGACTGAGCAACTAACAGGAATAGTTGGAGTTTACAGAATGAGTTTAATCCACCACAGAAACAGAGTTACTGAAGCCCTTGGATTCTCACCACAAAATGTGCCTGTGCAGCAGAATAAAGCACATTAATGGCTATAACTTCCACTGATCAAGTCTAACCAAAATAATGACAGAAACAAACTTTCTGCTCATTCACTTCATTTACAGTTGTTACATCTGAGTATATCTCATTTAAATAGCACAACCATTAAAAAAAAATTTCAGATACAAGTTGACTTCAGCAAAATTAAATACTGGGAACTGTAAGGAACTACTGAAAAGGCTAAAAGCATATGAGCACCTACTTCTTGGGCTATTTACAACTGTTCAGGACCAAAAACTGATGGTGTACCAAGAAAATGTCTGCTGCTTCAAGGATTTCCTCCTCATACATTCTTTTATTCAAACCAGTAATTCACAGAGTAAATCAAAATGTTTGACTGTGAGCACCACAGGTGAAGGTGAAAGTCAAGCTGTGTAACTTATGCTTTGTGCTGTTTCTTCTGCATGGTAATAGAAATTCCCATCTGAAAACGCAGATCCTCATTCCAGCACATTCCCATAGTCTTCAGTTCAGCCTCAAAAATAAAGATTTTTCTCGACTGAGTCTTAAATTGCCAAGTGCTTATGAAGCAGAAGAGGCAAATATTTTGATCTTCTAGAACAAGAAAAATTATCTTCTTTCTCCCCCCTCATCTAACAATTGTCTTCCCTGAGGCTGACAGCAATATGTATGCAAGAAAAGAGTAACTTTAAAAATTAATTACTTATTCCAGATTGAGGCCATCAAAACTGTTATCCTAAGGAATGGAAATATTTTGATGCTTACAGGTATTCACTGTAAGACTCAAAAGATAGACTTAAAAAACTCCATTTTTATAAATACAATATTGACCTTGGATGGGGGTGTTAAGGCATGGGAGCACACATCACTCAGGATGGGAAAAGATTTTAAAAATTCAAGTATTTCAGGCTGATATTGCTACCTTTGAAGACAATAATGCAGTTACAGCCAAACCCAGGCATGAGACTTTAATGGTCTGTATATCCCCCACTGCCTCAAACTGATGAGAGGAGTCACCAGCACAGATATATATAACATAGTAACCATTACTACACCACCACGCTGTTGTGACGCAACTCGGAATATTTCAGACTCCCAGTCTCTCCAGCAGAATCTTCCTCACAAAAATTTTCTTTATAAAGTATTAAATAAAATTTCTAAGCCAAACAAATATTTTATCTAAACAGAAGTCATGCTAGTTACCTTGCACTGCGAACATCAGTGTAATTTTATATTCAATTTTGCTACATAATGGAGAATTGTTCACAATTTCTGCAGGAAAAAATTCTCCTTCACTTCCCACTTAAATAAACAGCAATACTAGAGGCTAAATACCACTTCAGCTATCCCAAACATGCAAAGCCTTTAAGATTTACAACCCTAAATATGTGCCTATTTGTACACTCACAGCACCCCCAAAAACACGTTTGGCAATACTACAGGAATATATAGAACTTGTGTGAGCGTGGGGAGACCTGGATGAGGCCTGAATCGTCCTGACAAAGGCAGTCCTGCAAATCTATGCCCTTCCACAGCAGGGTAATGAGGGAAAAAAGTAATGACCTACACACATACATGTGTCTCCATAATGACTTCCTTCCTGCCCTCCTTATCTCATAATAAACCACCCTTGAATGCATGGTCCTGCATGTATGGCCCTGCAATCTCTGCTGCTGCTGCCTGTTCCTCTGCAGACACTCTGCAGCTGGAAATAGGGATCTATCCAAGAGAAAACACAGCATTAGGGAATAAAAAAAATTAAACCAGAGAGAATGAAATTACTTGTAAACAACACATCAGTTATGGAGAAGAATACTGGAAGTTTTTCTAACTTTTTTTTTTTTTTTTACTTTGGATATTTTGAAGGGAAATTAAACTGGAAGACTGAGATGAAAATAGAAATTTCACAGGAAGGATTTTGGTTTATAACAGCGCACGCAACAAACTGGACTTTGCAGATATGAAATACAGCACATGTATTATGAATCCCAAATAAGATGGGGTAACAACTGGATCCAGATTAGTCCCTAGATGCTGGGGCTCATTCTCTCCCATTCTTCCTAAGTAAAAACAGCACCCCAAAATATCCCCATCTACACACACACAGCACGATCACCCTGCTGGCTTTGGAATGTACCAATCAGCAAGTGTAGAAGATGTTTTTCTGCAACTAATCTGGCAGTCCAGATTGTCCAAGTGACATCGCTAATGTCCTGGGAAAACAGAATGCTGAATGCTGACCACACTTCTCGTGGACATAGTGTGTATTCAGTACCCAGGCAGAGGGAATTGCTCATTTCCAGCTAAACAGAACAGGGTCCATGCCCTCAGGGTGCACAAGTGGCATCCTATGCCCCCAGAGCACAGGGAGGGACTGGAGAGCTCAAAGTAACCGTAAGGGCGGCAGAATGAACAAAAAACACATTTGTAATCCAAACAGATTTCACTTTGTTGCAAAACAGAAGTCACAATTATAGCAGTATCCAGAAGGTAGTCTTTTCCATTAGCAAACAAGTCCTTGGCTTGGGAATTTGCTGATTATTTTACCAGACAAAAACCAAAAAAAACAAAAAAACAAAAAACCCTAATCTTCTAAACTTCTGATTTCCTCCAAGCTCTTTCCTGAATTAATTTTCTCTTGGGACGTCTGCACACTCATTCCCAATTTTGTGTTGTTTCCGCACGCACTTTTTCTTCTGTCTTCCAAATACTTTAATGGAGATTAAAAAACCCCAATTTTTAAACTTCAGAAATTCCCAAAGCTTGCTGTAAAACCAGACTTTTACTTTGTATCCCTGAACTACCTATATTTGAACTATTCCAGTGTTAACACAGCCAACCAAAATGATCAACAAAGGACAAATCTCTGCCGAAAATTATCAGAGTTTCCTCTCACATGAGCACCCAAACGCTAACATGGAAGTAATTAAAAACACCCTTAAAATAGAAACAGAAGCATGCAATGCAAATTGCAAGCTCTCAGCACAATGAGGGGGAAATATCTTCATCTTTTTTCAATGATATTTTGAGCAATTGACACTTCCCTGCAGTCACTATTCAGAACACAACCTTCAGAGTTTGTGTTGACGGGTATCTTTCTGATTAACTCAAAGAACAGCTTCAAGTTTTGCTCCTAACGAGGCAAAGCATTCTTGGGTGGATTTTTAGCACTGTAAGCAGTATTCCGGGCAAAAGCATTCAATTATTTTTTCTATTAAGTGCTATGGGACTCATCTGCAAAACACATATGCTTGATCTAATCTTGTACCTGACAGCTGAGAGCATCTCGCTAGCAACCATCACTAACACACTTGCAGCCAAAGGATAGAAAAACACTGGAGAAACCCACAATAACCTCATACAGAAAATACTATGTTAAAAATACAGCATGAAATACTGAGAAAATTTTGGGACTATTGAGCTCATCTACCTTGCTGAGGGGTTATTTTGGGGTTTTTTTTGGCTGGGTTTGGTTTTTTCCTTTGGTTTATTAAGATCATCAGCAAAAAACGAAGGAGAAAACTCAAGGGAGATGATTCTTTAAAGATGCACTTTTAGGAACTTGCAGGAAAACAATCAGGTACTGATAATCAGAGGGAAAGCTTAACATCAAGGTGTTGGATCAGATTTAAAACAATGGCATGTCTTTCCTTCCATTGAACAGCAAATGAGCTGGCCCCAGCCAAACAGATCTGCAGGATGAGCTCTCTGGTTCCTTTTGGCAGCTCTGAACCAGACAGTTGGGCCCCACTACCTTCAAAAGCTGCAGTGCCATACCAGACCAACTGCTGGAGCTAACGATGAATAAACTGATGGTTTTACATCACAGAGACGTGAAGAAAAGGAAGGTTGATTCAAAAGTCCAGGAAACACCTGGAAATCATAATTCTGCTTCTGCATTATATTCTTACCACTTTGAGAGGTCACAGATTGTATTCAGGATTGGGAGGACTGGTTTCTAACAGAACGGAAATAAGTTAAAATCAAAGAGGGGAAAAAATCCTCCCCAATTTCTGCGAAAAAAGACCAAGTTAATTTGGAGATATTTTTTTTCACTGCCAAAGCACTCAACTACTACTTGTTTCGAGCTGCTTACCATTCTGGCTAGAATAAACCAATCTGCAAAACAGTAATTCCTTTGTGGGAAAATTGTGGCCAAGATTCTGCTTCCTTACTCTCACTGCTGAGAATTATAGTGAAGCTCTAGTTTAAATAGAATCAAATGTATAACAGCTCCTGATCTGCAAAGACTCTTCATAAAAGGAAACCCTACAGAGAGTAAAAAAATGCAATTTTCAGCTGTTTTTATTCATTTTCTCAGTAAGAGAAAAAACAATGTCCCTGACTGACCTGCACATTTGGAATAATTATATACTTGGAATAATTATATACTTGGAAAATTTAAAGTCATCTGCTGCAGACAATTAGATTGACTCCTCACTGCTTAGGATACCACTGAAGCCCCAAATCTCTTACTTCTTTCATGTGTTAATTAATGAGGACATTTTTAATACTGTCAGTGCCACAGTCCCCAAGCACAGTGCACAACATGCCAAGTCACATACCAAGGCGTTGACATCCTCAGTTTTGTAGATCAGCATCCGTATCTCTTCTGGATCACCACTAAAAATTGCCTGGACCAGTGGTGGCTGTAAAAAGAAAAGAGAAGCAGAAGCATTACAGGTTTGTTTATTTTCTATTTAAACAAAGTGCATTTCACTGCTGCTAACAGTTGCTAAGGCTGCCCAGAGACATGGTGTGACCTCAGTACCAAATCACCAGGAATATCTCAGCAGTAAGAGGTATCAGTTTGCTTGAGGATAAACTGAAATCATGAGCATGTTTGTACCTATAATGAGGGTGCGTGTGCACAAACAGGGACCCCCATTAGAATGGCAACTTTTGTCAACAACCCGCAATTAGCCCAGATGTTCTCCCTGGCATGTAAGGGGAAAACTAATTACATCAGACAGTGCTGCATGCTTGCTCTTGGCACAGATTAATGGTCATGCAATACACATTTAGAAACAGAACATTATGCAGATAATGAATTTCTGGGCAATCACTAAACAACTTGTATTTTCTTACTGAATAAATACGCAACGAGTGCAGTTAATTTTAACCACCCAAGAAGCTAAATAATTATCTTATTGTCTCAAGTCTGTTATTATGCCATTATGAATCGGAATGCAGAAATAAATAACCAGGCCCACAGGAGAAACAATGTGCCACGCTCGCTCCTCTCCAATGCTGGCGTCACCGCCGGGCAGCAGGAGGGAGCTCTGCGTGCACTCACCGCTCCGCTACTCAGCCCGAGCTGCTGACTTCAGCCCTTCCGACCACCTGGGCAGCACATTTGTGAGTAACAACCAAACTGGCAGCATGCTAAACTAAAAGAAGATAAACCATGCTGCTGGAGACTCCAGAAAAAAGGGGACAATTCACAAAGATCCCTGGCCCAAAAAGCATGTAGTTGAAACAAGCCCCACTTTCAGCAGCACCCTCCTGAAGACAAAGTGTGCCCACCTAGTCTCACTCCCGCTTGCCTCATGGTCCTACTGGCAAAAAAGAGTTTGTGGTGCCACGGAATCACCAGAATCTAAAATAATCCTGTAAAACAGCAGCACTCAAGACTATTTAAACATATAAAACCACAACAGCTCTTGAGATTCTACAGAATTCAACTGTATTGTAAACAGGCTATCTCAAAATTCACAAAACAGGCTGAAAGAACAAAGAAAATACCATTTCCTCCCTATCTTTTCTTATTCAAATGTGGAAAATACATTTCTAAGTTAATGGTGTCTATTTTAAGACATATTAATCCCTTATGTCCTTGAGAAACATTCCTACTGGAATTTCATTCTTGCCACTCCTCCATAAGTGAAAAGGACTAAAGCAACATCTTTCTTCACAACTATCTATGTTTTACATATTGTAGTGGATGTGTGAAAAAGAAAGGGAAAAAAAAATTATTTCACTTGAACCATTTAGCATGCTCCCTTCCCAGCCATGTCAGAATGGGCAGAGAATATTCCCCAACAGAGGATGCAAACACCAGACACAAGCCTGTTCCCTTCTCTCCTAAAACTAACAGCTATAAAGAATCAGTGAATGTTTGTGAAATTATGATGCTCACATAAAAATATCTGCATTTCCTGCATATTTATCATAATATTTAAATGAAAAAAATTAACAGGAAAGCAGAGAACTCCTGCATTTCAAGCTGAGTGGCAACATAATCCAGTAGCCAAGAAACAAATACCCCCAGCATTTTAGATTATTCCCTGAACCTATTTGCAGGTATGCCCAGCACCAAATGAGAAGCATCAGCCAGACTCTGGTGATATTTAATGTGAGACCTCAGACAGGGGTAAGAGAAAAAAATCAAATTTCATATCTATTATATTAAGACAAAAACAAAACCAAAAAACAACCAAGTTCACGTGCTGCTACAGGCAATGTTTTTCTTTAAAAAAAGGAGGGAATAAAGTACTTTTCATCATTACATTAAAAAAAAGGAAGGTCTGCAGTAAGACATTTTGACCCTTCTCTCTGCCAGAAATCTGACAGATTTCTCAATCCTGAATCAGACATTTTACAGGAGATGTTTGACCTTTCTAATTAGCATCAGCTACTTAACACAGAAAGCAGCTTGAGAATAACATTGTGTTCTTTAGACCTGGAACACACAGAAGATCCTCATCTCACCATATCATGGTCATTGGTCATATCATTGGTCCACCATATCATGGTCACATCATTGGTCCACCATATCATGGTCACATCCACCTGCAGTTCCTTAGATCAAACCCCAGCATTTACCATGCCTCTGAAGCGGGTTATAACTCCCACCACTGATACACATATCCCTTTGCTGACAGGAGAAAGTTGCCATATATCCATTTCCAAGGTCCCATCCTTCAGACCTTTCTCCTGTGTAAGATTTAAATTTTATAAATTAATTACGATAAAATCTATCTCTGCTAGTTGAAGCAGCTAGAGACAAAGATAATGGAGAACGATCAGAGCCTGCAAACTGAAAAGTGGAGATAAAACCAGTACAGGTTAATAACCATCTTGGGTTACTGCTGTGCAGCCTGCTCCAGCTGGCCAGTTTTCTAATTCACTATTATTTTACTTTATTTTTAAAGGTATTAGTTTTGAAATGAGAATGTATTATTGTTGAGGCAATTTTATTACATATTGAGACCTGTTTCTGTGTAAGATGTGAAGTCAAGTATAATGACCTGCCCAGAAAGTAGATGTCAGAACTATGCTGCAGCATTACTGCTCAGTTTGAGGTCACAACTGAGAAGATGCATCTGCATCCATCAGCACAATGGAAAAAGTATTGCTGTATTCTGACAGGGATGGAATGGAACTTGTGCAGTTACACACACATTGATGGTGGATGCCCAGTGACCCAAACAGATTACTTTCCTGACCTCCAGTGATAACTATATTCATGCATCAATGACTTCAAACAACTTTTTTTTTTTTTTTAATTCTTAATTCCTGAAAGGTAGATTCTGATCCTTCCTAATTATCAAATGATAGTATATTTTTGCAAATAATTTCTAAAACTTGTGACATCATTAATGGGTTATTTCATTAACAGAAATATTTTGCTTTAAAAGTCTTCCAATTCAGAAGTTAAACTCTTATAATAAAGGAAGAAAAAAGCACAAGCACAGAGCAGATTATATATAACTATTATTAGAATTAAGCAAGGGTGCAGGTTTTGGAATGATGAACAACTGTTTCATCAGCTCAGCTCTCCGTAGCTTCCAATTTCTGAAAGAATTTCAGTTGGGAGTGTTCACATTTTTTTCTGAAAATAAACTCCAGCAGCTAACAGAACCTTTCCATGTTGCTTTTCCTACAGAGTTATTATGACAAGTATGAAACTTACCAACAAGTTTTATTAGAGGTTTCTTTACTTCGTGCTGTAACAAGCATTTTAGTAAAAATAAAACTGTGTCTGCAGACACCTTCCAGTGTTGCAACATATTCCTATCTTTACTGAATGCAGGGCAATCATAAGCTGGACTTCTTCCCACCAGATAAAATTAACTTGTTCAAGTGAAGGCACAATGACTTTCTCAGCAACAGAATTTAAACCCACATGGAAGAATGTCCTGTGGCTCAGCTGGATTCCACAGAGCCAAGAAGCCATTCCAAGAGAATAAGTCTCACATTGGGAAATTCTCCTCCACTGATCTGACAGTTACCAAGAGGCATTGGCAAGTCTCTGACTCCAGAGGAGATGAAGCATTTAAGGGGACTGTCCCAAGAATATTTTTAATTACCATGTCCAAAGCCGGTGCTGAACCTCCTAGCAAACCACCTAGTATTTTTGTTGAGTAGCTAGTAACTGTGCCGTATACTGAACATTTTGCCTTGATTTTAGATATCCTGACTCACTAACCAGGACTTAAGCCAGTTTCGTTTGACAGGAGGTAGAGGCAGACAGGGAAAGGATGATGCCATCCCATGGGGAGGATGACTCCCATGCCCATTTGATCTCACAGACTCCCATTTGTTCCTGGGAGTGAAAAGACAGTATATTTTGATCCTTTATTAGTTCTAATGCCATTACATCAAGTTCCTGGACTAAACACTTGGATTTGTCCATGTATTCATGTAACAAGCCAGGCAATGTAGCAAGATGCAGAATCATGTAAAAGTGGTGTTGATTCTGACAGTGTTTTGTCAAACACCTCTTTTTTTTTCTGAAGGTACTCCCAACTAATCAAGATTACAAGGTTGTCTGCTATGTCGCATCACATTGAGCAAAGCAAAAAGGCTACAAAATTAGGCTAGTCCTAATTTTAGTGTAGGACTTTCTCTCTCTGTACATACAGCACATGAATATCTGAAATGCTGTTTCAACTTACAAGTCTGTATTAGTGAACAGCCACTAACTGGATTTCTCTTAATTCTTATAGTGCATTTCCCTGATGCTTAGCATTTTTACAGTTCCATGTACAGAAATTACTCAATACTGATAATTTTTAACAGGCTTTGTAGTCTATTTCCCTTGCATCAGGGGTTAGCCTTTTACTGTTTTAGGAGTGAATTGCTGGGTAAATACAAAAAAACAGATTGCTCTTAATTTGTTAATTCAAAGGGTGCAATCCTGTTGTAGGAATTCCTACACACACTTCTGACAGCAAAGTACTTTCACAGAGCTGGTATTTGGAGAAGAATGCCCTTGGGATGCCTGCTAAGAGGTGTTACAGAGCAATTACAGATTTTTACTAAGTGACTCTTAAGGAATACTTGTCCAAGCTACTCCAAAGCCAGTAGAGAGAATCAAATCTGTAAATTATGTGTACTGGTTCCCTGGAAGAACTGTGACAAAGTAACAGCATTGTTAAGTGTGCAAATGTACTTAGAACATTTATACTGAGCCGATCAATAAATACCCTGCACACTGCAACATTTCAAACACAGCAGAAGAAGAAATTTCAATTCATTTAATTCTATCTTATTATGTCCTTCCCTTTATTGCAGACTAGCCCAGCGATTTAAGGATTGCACATCAATCCTCTGCAAGGACAGCATGCATGCCTACACATTGCTATTTATTTCAATTTGTTCCACTGTGTTTGAATTCTCAAGGAACAACAAACTTATATGACACACAGAGGTATCAAAAAAACACAAGTCAACACTCCCAAAGCTAAAAAAGAACCTCTGTGTGACAGAGGCACCTCCAAGCTGAGAGATTTTTATGTTGTTTTTAGGCCAGCATTTAAAGGATGCAACTGTGCTCTGACACTTTCCCTGGATCAATGGCTTTCCAACTTGCTGCCATGCTGTGCTCTAAGTTGCTTAGAGGGATGTAATGGGGCATTTAAGTTTTATTGCAAGAAATGTCGGGTTTCCCTGTAATGGCCCCCCATTTCTATTCATGTCATTTGTAATAGCTTCTCCAAAGCCTCAGGCTGTGTTTGTCCTTCAGATCATAAAAAGGACTTCACATCAATGGCACAAGGCACACAGGAGCAGAGGACAATTATCACTGCTTCATTTGCTGCTATGCTCTCCTGAGAACAGGTAAAAAATTAATAAATTAACTCCAAAGAGGACATATGCAAAAGCAACTTTTACCTAACCTTTTAAAGAAAGAAGAGCTGGAGGAGGATGTCTGCAGTTGCCTGCACAACACAAGTCCACAGCTGAAAGCTTCTCCCTCCAATGCTTTCATCAAATGATGAATGGCAACTTCATCCAAACACCACAAGATGCTCAGTGACCAAATGGAAAATACCCCAGTGCACAACCAAATGGAAAATACCCCAGTGCACACCTGTGGCTCCCAGTATGGTCTAACCCTAAGGGACACGTACTGAATGGCACCCAGGCCATCAGGAGAGGATGTCTGCAAGGCCCATCAGGGTGGTACAAACAATGCTCAGTGTGCTTGGTGCTTTTTCCCCTCCCAGGAAGGCAGTAGTGGTTCCTAAGTAATTGTTCACAAGTGTCTGAATAATTCATGCAATGCTAACACGGTCCATAGGTAGTTACACATACGCATACACTCAGCCTTTCCCACAGTGGCTTCCCAAACAAAGACTTGAACATTTACAAAAATATTTGCTGCAGAATTAGTTGAAATGCAGATCATTAGTTGGATCAGCAGATATTGCCATTGCTATTAACATTATGAAAACCTGAGATTAATCACAGGTGTACATTGCTAACTACGTGGCAATCACAAACAGCAACAGAAACAGAGCAGCTCCAGCCTTATTCTTCTGGACAGGCAGGCAGGCAGCTGGTGCAGACTGCAAAGCCTCGGGGCAGCATGGCCCAGGGGAAGACCTGCATCCCACTCCTCCAGCTGAATTCAGCTGGGTGCCTGGTATCCAGTATTGACCAGGTTCAGAGGCTGGAATTACAGCCTACCAAAACACCCTTCTGCATCTTCTGGATGGGAAAAATCACATCCTCATCTTTAGGTGAATAGGTACATTTTTCAAAACTCCAAGTTCCCTAATGACGTACAGTAGCTGTAATGAAGGAGGAAGGGAAAAGCATGATCACTGGAAAAGGGTTAAAGTAGTAGCAGTAGAGCTGTCTGAAACAAGATTGTCTGAGGGTAAGCTCACAAACACATTCATCAAGGACTTTGTTTTGAATGTTGCTTACACTAGGTTTGGAAAAGAACAACCTGAACTGCTTAGAGCATGGCTCAACCCTGAAAAGGGAGCAGGGCTGTCACAACACATCCTGCATCACCTGCTTTTAAATTATTTTCCCTCCAACACAGCTAAGCCTTTGCAAAAACAAACTGGGCTTGGGATTGGAAATTCAGGCTGCACTCCCACAGGCTTCTGGCTCCCTGCTCCCACCCAGCAAGGCCCTGATGGCTTTTGCTTACACCCCACCCACCAAACTCCCTGAGTCCGGCCAGACAGAGGAGACAATAGATCTGATTCTATAATTAAACACAATCACAAATAATCATTTAGTAAATGATCTGCAAACCAGACTATACTTCATTACACTTTCCCAGAAGCACACATCTTGTGAAGAAACAAGGATAAACCAGCTAAACCCCTGCCTCCCCACCACCTACACCCTGGTCTTCTCTGTGCTCAGCCCTTTCCCCTCTCCTACTTGCTTTCTCCTAGGGATTTAAACCTTGCTCTCTCTCTCTCTCTCTCTGCTGCCCCATTTCCACGCTGCTGGAGCAGGGGAGCTAGAGTTCTGGGGTCATGCACACTTGATCACTTTTAATTGTAAATACACACTATCAAATATAACACTTGTATTTTGAGCAAGTGAGAAAGAAAGCAAGAAAACATCTTGAAAGAGCTTAAACTTTAACACAACATTCATTTAGCCAAGCTTCAATGATACTTAAAAAGGAAAATAATCAGGATTTACCCTGCTTGTGCAATACTGGACCCAGCCCGGTATTTCTGTTAGCACAATTTGTGATATGCCATTCTAGACAGTACAAAACAAGCCTCTGGCAGATCTATTTTTGGTGTAAGCTTGCCTCCGGATTTTGGCTGCCTCCCATTTTTCATTAGGAAGCCTATCAACTGCCCCAAGAATTGCTTATATTTCCAGGTGAAGTGAAGGTTACATCCTGCTGTTCCTGGAATCCTGAAATTCCTCTACACACTGAAAAGTGCTGCAAGTTGCCTATGTCTCACTGAACTTACTGGGCACCAAAATAACTCTCGGCCTGTTAAATTTAGATCACTTCTAAAAAGGAAAAGGGCTCAGACTGTTTAATTCAGCTTGCCTAGTGTCCTCTCCTTCATTCTCATTACTGGAGGCTGTCCACCGGTCTCGATTTAAGTGCTAGGATTTGGTTTTAGTTTTGGCATTTAGGATTGGGGGTGGATGGGGTTTTTTAAGTGCCTCCAGATCAGAACAGAAAATTAGTTAATAATTACTGTCCTGAAGTTACATTAATCAAGTGGAGACAAAGACTCAGCACAATGCAGACTAGTTAAAATAAGAAAGCTTTTTTAAAGGAGACAAAAATAAATATACTAGCATAACATTTGTTATATTCACCAGCATTTGTTACCCATTTTAGTAGAAAAAAGTCTGTCACAGACAGCATAATCAGATTTGTTGGAATACCTACAAAGATTGAGGATAATCAAATACTACCCTGAATTTTTCTTGTCCTCCTGAATTTGTTAGTTCAAAGTTTCTTGGGATTTTGTCTCGATACAAAATGTGTATTGTGTAAAATCTCACAACAGACATGTCAGCAACACCATTAAATAACAGTCATGCAATTGTAATGGCAGTACTAAAAAAAAAAATGGATCCAATTTCTTTTATACGGTCTCAGCAGCCTGTGCTGCACCACTTATCTATGTGAGCACTTCTTGTCACATCTATATTTTGTTTCCCAGAGCTTTTGTCTTTCCCCC
>VXBU01015531.1:374242-422347 GCA_013400315.1 Bombycilla garrulus
CCCCCCCATAATCCATCAATCATTTAGTCAGAAGCAGGGAAGAAGTCCTGGCACCAAGGCAGCATTTCTGAACAAGAGCATAGTACAGTGTAAAATCTCTGGGGGCATGAATTCCAGCTGGTGTACATCAGCTGAAGGCATCTCCCAAGTGGGAGACCCTGTGCCATGTTACACCACCTGCTTTCCAAAGGGCCTGCACACTGTCCTCACCAGAAGCACAGTTGAGAGGTGGCCAAGGCAGCGTGAGGTTATGAACCTCAAGAAAAGCTAAACCATCGGCAGCAGAGCAGAGCAACAGCAACCCCACTAACACATCTGCTCCTCACCAGAGATTTCAGAATAAAGCAGTTATGGGAGAAACTCGCTTGAAAAACACCAACCCTGCCAAAAGCTTCATTTCCTGCTCAGTTGTCTTCAAACATATTTCAAGCAATTTTTTTTAACCCATTGTTTAGGTGTTAAATTCCACAAGAGAGAAAAAAAAACAATTAAAACCAAATCTGTGTGGAGGGAGGAATGCTCTGAGGGTTGAAGTGGTTCACGCAGCTGGGCAGCTTAACCTGAGACATCTCCTCCATTCAGTGGCCACAAATCCTCTGGAGACCACTGATATCCTGCCCTCGCCCAACTCTACCAGCAGCAATGGCAACCAAGCAGAAAAAGGAAAAAAAAAAACGGAAATGCTGCAAGTTTATCTTCCTTCAGTTTATCACTTATGAAACTATGACTTACCCGTCTTCCTTGCCAAGGCAAGCACGTGTAAAGGCTGCTACACACACTGCAGCTGGCTGAAAAAAATCCTTTCCACAGTCCTCTTTCAGAGCAGCAGCATAGCAAGACCGGCCTTGCATCTGGCAGCCTGGGCACTCAGCAGGACAAAGCAATAGTCCAGTCCACTTGTAATTAAGTGCTCTATCTGATATACGCAGCACACATTGATACTCATCAGACACGCTAATAAAAACCCTCTCATTTTTAGAAAATTAGTCCTGATTTAGAGAACTATAAAGTAGCATCTGATCCTGTAACATCTTACTTGGTAAGATTGGGACTTCCGCTGGCTAACGGCGTCTGTTTTATATTACTGTACACACAAAGAAGGCAGCTACGAAAGAAGAGAGTGCCATAATAAATTTGCAGATACTTCGGAACTACAAGAGACTACACAAGGACATTGGAGGGCAAGATCAGAATTTATAACCACCTTGACATATTATACAAACAGCCAGGCTGGAGGAAGAGTAGGACACTGCTCAGTATGGAGGAGGACACAGCCTGCCTGATAGTGAGAAATCCAGGGTTGTTACACAGCAGTTCTGTGTCAGAAAGAATTTGGGACTGTAATTTACTACCGGAATGTAACGGAACAATGTTCTGAAAGAGGAAGAGACTCAAAATAGGATCACGACTTGCAAAGCATACAGTGGTCCTTCCACACTGCTCAGTACTGCTTAGGCTGACTGGAGTGAGACATTTAGTTTAGGGCACCACTTGACCTGAGGACCAAAACAGAGCTCTAAAACATGATTTGCAGGGAAAATCTAAACAGATCAGAGCTGGTCACAAAATACAGAAAACAATTTAAAGGAAACATGAGAACTATTTGTAATACATCAAAGGTTGTTATTAGAAGAAATCAAATGTTTTCCATATCCAAGACATACAGAGCTTGATTGGCTGTACACAAGGAGGATGCATCTCAGCTCCATTAAGGGCAACACAAACCAGGACACTGATTACCAATTTGGCTGAGTTGCAAACTGTGAACTGCAGAAGACTGTATTTCAAAAACAGATCTAGTCCAACAATCACTGAAAGTCAAAGGTACTCTTTTCTGCAGGCTTCAGTGGGCAAAGAATTGAACATACAAAAGCAAAGGAGGCCACACAAAGTTCACACCACTCTTACATAAAGGTTAATGCAAAAAGGGTAAGCTACAGTAAAAATGAGTAAAAATATATCTTTCCAAAAGTTCAACGGGAGTCTAGTGCCTTTGGGTAGAAGCACACTAACACATCGCAGGACTCTGGCAGAATTTCAGACCCCATCTCATTCACTCATCAGAAGATAATTTCAGCTATGGGGTTCATTTCACATGAGCTCATACACATAAGTTCTATTAAGGACAAATCCATTTTGCAATCACAATCTCATGTGTTTCTGAACTTCAGCTTCCTCTTAACCTGCAACACTTCCAAGGTCCTGCTGTCATGGGTATCTAAACCAAGCCTCAGACAATAGCAAACCTCCAGGATCATGAAAACAACATTAGGGAGGGAGAAGACATTTTCGGGATTTGAGCAAAACCTGAACTATTTGATTTGTTTGGTCTTACCACTATATTTCAATCATACACACAGCCTCGCTACTGCCTGTCTCCTACACACTACAGTACAGCTCATTCCTCTGGTCAGCAACTGCCACCCCCAGAGCCACCTTCCTGCCAGCTCCAGAAAAACTCAGAAAATCTCCCAACTCGCCTTCTCCTACACAGCCAGAGTCAAATATACTTTAAAAGACATTAAAGACTAACATTGATGTTTCCTGATTTCTCTTAGAGGACATGAAGTTCACAGTGGTCTTCAAGAGCACTACAGTCGGTTATTATTGTTTTCATAAAATATTAAATTCCTTTGCAGATTTCTGTCAGTGATATTTGCTTTCTGCATAGATGATATAAAATTTAGATTAAAAATGTTTAACTGCTGAGGCTGATGACAGGGTTATTTCCATTAATAGCAGAGTAACTATGTGTGAACATGAAGATGAGTTCATAACATCACTTCATCTCTTTCTTTACATTAGGCTTGCTACAGTTGGCATGGAGCTCTGCTCAACAACCAAAGCAGATGTTTTACCTCGATTTTGAATCTGGAACAACAAAGTTAGTTTGATTCAACATATTGTGATAATATCCTTATTCTCAACCTCACCAAATTATTAAAGCTGACAGGAGTTAAAAAAAAAAAAAAAAAAAGCTTTGCTGATGAGTGCAATGTCAGACAGCCAGGCCAAAGAAATTAAACAGAAATTTAAAAAGGTTTCAAATTGTCTTCACTTCAGAAAACAATTCAGGATCTTCAGAGCATGATACATCTGACTGTGACAAATCCAGCAGTGTCAAAATGCTTTGTACAGATGCAAATTAAACAGAAAGATGAGCTGAAGAGTTATAATGAGCTATTACATTCTTTCTTCCAACAAGTTACCATTGCAAGTTATGAATAGCTTTGTCTGAATACCCTCTGAAAAGCCTGCAAGACCACTGTCATAGTTCTGAGATTCAGTGTGAGCCTTCCCTTCATCACACGCAATCCCACGTATCAGATACATCTCGGTATCTGAGAAAAGCTAACCTTGCACGTGCAACACCAGCCAGAAGGGTAATTGTGTGCATTCTCATAGGCTGAGGAAATGGGATGCAAATCTCCCTCACTCCATTTCTTCTCAAACAGCTTCCAGTCATTACCACAAGCTCTTGCTGAAACTCTTCAGCACTGACAAGTAAGGCAAGACAAGGGCTCAGCATCACAGCTCCCAGCACTAACTGATTTTTTACATGCAACTGTCTCTCCATGCTTACTTCCAGTTCCTGTCATACAAACCAAGCCGTAAGGTTGGCAGTCAGACACAGCCCAGCTCTGTTAGAGACCCTCTCTCTGCCCATGTCACATCTGGACACGTTGATCCCTCTGGTCTGGGATAACCATTGTCCAATTGGAGCTTCCTGCTCCAGAGAAAAAGGCTCAGCCTGGGGGAGCTCAGCCACAGAGTGAAGGTACTGGCAAAGGCAAGCCCCCTCATTCCTGAGCAATCTCATTAGAGCCTCTTTGCAGCAGAGGAAGGCAAAAAATCATCCAGTGAACAAAAGGGAACACAAGAGAGGGACAGAGGGCAGCCATTTCAGATGGCCCTCTGCAAAACGAAGTGCTCAGAAATACCAGAGCAGGGGAAAAAAAATAGTTTTTACAAATGCATTTTTAAGCCTAAAGTGTAGCTGCCATCTGTAACCCAAATCCCACTTTATTTTTGCTTGAGAGGCCATAGCTTATTAAGGCTGATAGTTAATTAGACTTGCATAGCTTAACACTTCAGCCTCTCATTTACTTTCTGTGAACTATTCCACTTCAACAGAGAAAAGCTTACTATTCTGTGTTGTTGTTATGCACCCTGAGTCTGATACCAAAAGAAATGCTTGCAAGAAAGAGCACCTAAGCTTGCTAAAAAATAATTAGTTGGGGCTTTTTTTAAAACAGGTTTTATATTAAAAACCAACAAATTTCTATCTTGAGTCCCTAAACACAGCCACTTGGTTCTTTCGTGAATACTCGTGTATTAGTCTTGTCAAATTTAGCCCAGCAAATATGCAACTTTACTACAAAACACCCCTTAATCAGCTAACACATGTAACTGCTGCTTGTCAGGGCAGTGGCAATGTGCTTAACATTCATGTTTTTCTGTGCTGTTAAGCAGGGCATTATTTTCTACCTCTCTAATGACAACAGCAGAAAGAGCTGGTGACAGCTTGATCAATTGCCTAATCAGATCTGGAAAGCTGAATTACAGTAACCTAGCTAAATGATAAAGCCAAAACAAACCAGAGGATTTCCTAATCTAGTCTGACTTTACAGTTATTTTGCGATTCCTTGGCCACCCACTTTGGCCACACCACTGTGGATGCCTGTGGTATTTGAACACTTCCTTCTGACAGGGAGCTCTTCGAGTCATGTTGCCCATCAGAAAGGAGGATGTTTGAGGAAGAGCTCAGGGAACGTCTATACTGCCACTGCATAGCCCAGATGTGGTCTTGGAAAAGGGGATGTCTTTTTGCAATAGTGTATATGAACCCCATACATGAACTCAAGAAGAAGCAGGTGTGAACCTTACAGTTTTCATTCTAAATCCCATGTATATTACAAAACAGAGCCTGCAGAACTAAATTAGTAACCACCTCCACTAATTTTCATAGATTTGTACAAGTGACTCAAGTAATGCATGAGAAGCTCAGAGCATCTAAGCAAAGCCCAGGCTTAGCCCTTCACTTACTCAACCCTTTTGCAAGGAACTGGTTTGGTAAATCACTGTCCTATTTTGCTGCAAGATTTAACCACTCTCAGGCTACCCTGCCCCTCTGATCTGCTAAACAAAGCAAATCTCTGTGTCTCATAGCCTCCTGCTCTTAGGCCTTCAGAAGCTCCCACCTGTTTTTCATGGCAACAATCCTAGTCCAAGACCTGTAGGTCTCCTTCTCTGATGTTTTGTTTCACTGGTGCAGCTCACTCCAACGCTTCAGAAAAAATACAGAAAAGCACAGTCTTGCTGTGTCACAGACCTTGGATTTTACAGAACAAGATAAACCAAATGCATTTAAGGGCCACCTAATACTGTTCACATCTAAGTTAAGGGCAGAAACTTTCAAACTAAGCTAAGAGACTGCATTGCTATCAGAGGGCTGGGAAAGGTAGTGCCGTCTCACCATCTTAAGTTACCATGATTGCAAGGAGTTAAAAAAGAAAACAAAACAAACTGAAGAAGGAAACTAAAAAAAGGAAGCAGGCTGTTCCCAAAAGCCTGTCATACACCGCTTTCACTGAGAATTTTGCATGGGGAAGTCCAGAACTCTTCTGCTTGCAGCCACTTTACGTAGGGTCCAGAGTCCCTTCCCCTCTGGGGTAAGAGGAGTAGACAACAGCTTCTCTTATGTCATCTGCAACCTCTCCCACACCAACTGAAACTACACTGTAAATGGGGCCTGCCCAAAGGGAATTCAGTCCCAGTGCACTGAGCTAAAATGATGGTTGGCAGGGAGCTTTAAGCCACAGGGGAAATGGTGACATGAACAAAAAAGGGGGATATACCTTTCTCCATCCCAGTCATAGGCCTATACAGATTATTTCATGTTCTTTCAACACAGGCAGAATCTTGAGTAAGTAACCAGAGAGAGGGGAAGGAAAAGCAGCAAATTCTTCCTCATGAGGACAAGCCACCCCTGGCACCTGCCCCTCTGCTTCAGATTAGCCATCTCTGTGGTCTAGACTTTAGATCTGACTGGACCAAAACTGGGACTGCACTGGTCCTGCCCTCCAGGCTTCAACAAGAAGTTACCTGTATGCTTTGAGTAAGGCAACCTGCATTTTCACAGTCTCATTTGTAATCTAATTCTGATTTCTAAATCATAACCTGGATATCTTGTAAAATTCAGAGGGTAAAATCCATACAGGCATAAGCAGCAGACAAAACACAGGAAATTTCTCATCCCTATTCATGCCACAGCAGTGTGTAGGCCGGGGGGGCAGACTGCATGTGTCTGATGTATTTTAATTCTGGTTCCTGAACTAGAATTCTCACCACTGAAACTGTCTGAATCCTAAAAGCATTTTAAATAAATTTATTTCTGTCTCTACAGGAAGAAAAAAAAAATCTCAGAGTCATATTAAATATTTGAACAGAATTCTGCAAACCAAGAACAAGACATTTCTAATCTAGGTCATCTTATAAAGACATTAGTATCACCATGCTAAATTTCTACTCTCTTGAGACAAAGCTGCCACTAGTTAACTTGCTGCACTGACACAGATTCTGAGAAAAGCCTCAGGAAATATCTTAGGCTGATTTCTGCGAAGAAAGAAAAACACAAATCACATTTTTAAATGCCTGCACCCAGCCCCACCAGCCTGCTCAGTTTCAGATAATGGAACCACACAGCACAGCTTGCTCTTGTAGGAAGTAACAACTGATAACGCACCAGCTTTTTTGCAGTTTTTCACTGCACTGCTATGTGACTCCAGCTTTCATTCGGTTTTCTGTATAAAAAGAGCATAAGTTGGCCACAGTGCACTCGGAGTTTCTAAGCAGTGTTTAACAGAGACAAGGGGGAGCAAATCACAGGGGGATGTCACTCACCAGTCTCCAGCCACACTCCACTCAGGCTGGATATGTGCAGTTACATTCAATCCTGAGCCAAAACATCCTTTGCTGTGCAAATCCTACGTTTTTCCATCTCCACAAATTGCTATGCCTTTCTTATTGACCAAGTTTCTCTTCCTCTCCCAGCAATCAATAAAGAATCATAGAATTAAATTATTTGGATTGGAAGGGACCTGAAAGATCATCTTGTTCCAATGCCCCTGCCATGGACAGGGACACCTTTCACTAGACCAGGTTGCTCAGAGCTCCATTCAACCTGGCCTTGAACAGTTCTAGGGATGGGGCATCCACAGCTTCTCTGAGCAACCTGTGCCAGTGCCTCACCACGGTAATACTGAAGAACCACTTTGCTGGATGTCAAACTCCTTCCTGCTAAGCTTCCTGAAGGCTAGGGCAGCACAGGACAGGAAGAGGCCCAGGAAGCTATGATTTTGTGGGAAAGAATCACTGTTGCTGAAGATAAGTCAGTAATAGACATTAGAAAGTAAAGAGGAATTAATACTGTGTTCTCCCTCATTTGCTACAAGTGTGAGTGCTTGTAGCTATCGCAAACATACAAGCTCTCTGAGCATGTCCTCTGCAGCTTCCCTCCTGGCTACAGTCTCAGAGACACAGGCTCCACCTTTCCAAAGCAATGTCACTTGAAAAAGATTTGTCCTTTGCATATAATACAGCAGCTTTAACTGGAAAAATGAAGGACAGATTACAGGCTCACTGCAACAAGTTAGGGTTTTTAATGATGAAGAATTCTATTTGTACAAAAGTAAAGTAGTCAGGTTTAGAGCTACTGAAAACCAAGTCCTGAAGTGCAGAGCGTAAGGAAAGCTCATCGTGTGTACAGACTGAACTCAGACCTATCCTGCCTAGCAAATCTGTACCTATTAATTATTATTTGTGCCAGCAGCATCAATGCACTGTGATTCAAGACTGACAGTGTGATGCTCTCTTGTTGTTATCATGAAACATGACTCAGTTTGCATGCCTTTGTGAAGAGCTGACTGTGGACAGCTTAAAAAAGAAAAATAACTCATGGCCTGTCATGAAGGCGAAGCAGCTTTCCTAGAACAAGAACAATTCCAGTGCTGTGCCCACAAGTCTCAACTGGAAATTCAGGAACAACATAATGAAAAGGAGATTAAGAAATTTATACATTAAAGATCACACAGCTTTAAAACATAAGCAAACTCTTAGAGCTGTCAAGGATGGATTTACAAAAACAGTGGTATCCAGCACCCAGAATGATCACTTCAAACCACTCCACAGTGATTTTAAAACCTCTAAAAAGTCAGGAATTACACCCTGAATTACAATATTCAAGTATTGCCTGTAGCTTGCCCTGTGATGGTGATGTTCTCTGCACATCACTGCTTGCAGGTTATTTTAGAGTCTCTAATTTGCACTATTTTCTAAAGAACTTTGAGAAAATTTCTCAGAAAGACTATTCTCATACTCAGAAAGGCAGTTCTCACATTCATTTCTCCAAATCATTTCTCACAAATACTGCTGCTCAAACACCCTAACATGTTTAAAATGTAATTAAGATGTTCTGGAGACATGAACAAATACCAAGTCCATTTGCATGATGAGGGGAAAAACCCCCACTGAACAAGCAGGAGGTTCCTGAAGCCTATAAAGGGTAATTTTGCTGATCTACAGCAGATTGGAATTGTATTACCTAAAGTCTATTAAAGCTGACAGGCAAGTGAAACACTGCATTTACAAACTTTCACTAAGATGACATTGACAACTACAATTAAATCCATAAATCAGAAGAATCAAGCGGATTCATGCTTCTGCTGTTTTGTTCTGCCAAAGCTAATGCAGGTGTCTCAGACCATGTTTTAGAGGCAGTATGTGCTACAGCAGCTGAGCAGAGGAGTCGGGAAGCACTTCCCCCCAAGCTGTCCATCCCCAGGACTTGGCTCATCAAGGCACAGACACATCCTGCTCCTACTTATCTCCACTTCTCATTCTGAAAAGTGACAAAAGTCATATTGGTGCTGGTAAATGTGCCTGGTAAATGTGTGTGCTGCTGCCTTCAAACGAAATAAAATACTCACTGCCCTTTGTGGGCAAGCTAGACAGGCAGCAGAAAACCATCCGGACTGCACATGGCAAAAATATACATCTACAAAGAATGGCAAATTTGCAAGTGCTCTAAACACATCTAACACCAAAAATGACCCATGACTTGCTTCTTCCAGGCACAGACCTTCCAGCCTGAGCTACTGAGCAGCTTTGAATACTTGCTGCATACTGAAGGTCTCCCTTGTAACAATTCAGTATCTCAGAAGAAGCCTGAACTCACCTGCACTGGTACATCTGCCTTTTCCAAACTGGGGCTCAGAGCCACCACAGTTTGCAGCCCTTCATAAGGGTGGATCCCAACTTCACAGATCAAGAAACAAGCACAGAGAAGCATGTATAAAATTGTTGTAGGACTCATTCTCCTTTCAGGTATTTTCAAGTTTTATGCTTTCAACTTTTTTGAAGCACTGAAGATATATTTCCAATATTTTTTGTTGAGTGACAGCATTATTAAATTTCCTAAATTAATTGGCATTTATAGAAGAAATGGTGATAAGATCTGTAAATGAACTCCCAGCACGTTAACAAATGGAATTACAAGAAGCTAGGAAAAAAATGTTTGTGCTCTCCTCATCATCGTGTTCCACCCACGACAGGCATTCACATTAATAGAGAACCTGGCATTCATAAACCTGTATGGCATCACAGCACTGGCATCACAGCTGCATTCCCACCATTCATTCAAAAGGCAAGAATTTCAAAATCCTTGCTTGCGCTTGGTCTCTGCGATGACTTGTTCATTCTCACTCCCAGTTGTCTTCTTTCTTCCATGGAGGCAAGGGTTGAGGCTGTGAACATCAGTTCCAGTCCCTTTCCAAGGTAGGTGCCATAAAATCAAGTCAAGGCTGTATGAAAAATGCCACCTAGCTCTGAATCTGGTTGCAGAAACAAAGATGTACATACTTAAAACACTTCTCAAAGGCTGTCCATCAGGGCACCAATTGGACACAAGATTTTCAAAGGGAAAACACATCAGTGACTGAAAACCACATCCATATCAAAGAAGCACAATCCACTGTAAGGGAGTTTCACAGCTCAGGCACTGTGAAGAGGGTAGAAAAATAGGATGAGGGGCAGAGAACTCCAAGCTGTTCAGGCACCTCATCCTACACAGACACAGAGCATCCTGGTTAAATCAGAGGAACCTAGGGGAGTCGAGAGCCCAGCTGGGTTAATCACAGCTAATCAAGAGCCAGGAGGGAAGAGCCAGGCACCGAGGAAACAAAGATAAACTGCTTCGGGGAATGTTCATGCACACACTGCTTCTACTGCCAAGGTAACACTTGATTTCTGTTACCCTCATCTGGATTCCTTGGGCATCACTGCTTGTTCCCACACTGGTCTGTGCTTTGAAAACTCAGCCTGAAGGAGAGCTGAGTAGCCCAGGCACTTGTCTTCCCTTCCTTCCTAAGCAGCTGGCATTAGTCATGAAATCACCCCAATAAACAAACTGGATCAGTGATTGTTCCCTTTCTAGCACTGCTGTCCCATATCCCACCAAAAATCCCACCAATGCCCTCAGTCACACAGATGGCACAATAATTAATGTAGTGATGGGGGGAAATTCTCCTCCCTGCCCCTTCTCCCCATGGCACTGGTCTATGCCAGCAGAGTGGCGAGGTGGGCTGCAGCCCTAGAACTCACACTTTGTGGGGTCCTTAACTCAGGTACCAAACACCACATCTGACAGCTGCCCAATATCCCCAAAGGACAATACACACCTGATATCTGGGAAGGGAAGGGAAGTTCAGGGAAGGGAAGTTCAGGGAAGTTCAGGGAAGGGAAGTTCAGGGAAGGGAAGTTCAGGGAAGGGAAGGGAAGGGAAGTTCAGGGAAGGGAAGTTCAGGGAAGTTCAGGGAAGGGAAGTTCAGGGAAGGGAAGTTCAGGGAAGGGAAGGGAAGGGAAGTTCAGGGAAGGGAAGTTCAGGGAAGTTCAGGGAAGTTCAGGGAAGGTCAGGGAAGTTCAGGGAAGGGAAGGGAAGGGAAGGGAAGGGAAGGGATAGGCAATTTTACCATGCTATAGGTACAGAAGATGAAAAGCACTTAGTGCAAAGTACAAAGCAGAAGAAATAGATTCTTAGACTTCAATATCCAAAACCTCTGAAACTTAAGTTGTTTTTTTTGTAACTGTATCTCACAGAGCCATGGATTCAGCAGTATTTCCAGGCTCAGAGTGTAGCTCTGAAGCAGTACATGGTACACACACAGTTTGGACACCAGCACACATCCAACATGAGACTGGCTGTGAGCATCACTGCACTGCCACTTTCGATCCCTGAAAGCCATCCCAGGCAACAGCCTCCTTCTGACATGGGATTCACTGATAATGTCCCTCTGTGGGAGAAGAAGGGTTAACTAATCTCTTCAAAGAACTATAATTAGTCCAACAGGAAAGTAAATTCTGTCTTCCTGATTCAAGGATAGTGAGTGCCAAGAAGTCTGAGCACACATGCAGGGAGGGCAGACACACACAGCTTCCAAACACAAGTCTGCTCTGACACCTGAATTTATATGAGGGACACAGGCCGATTTGTCTTTAGTAATCTTGTTTATAAAGTATAATCCTTTACTGGGTTTTGTTTGCTTTGTTTTTTAAATCTGTCTAGGAAAACCAAACTGTGCCATACCTGGCTCTTTTGCACCAGTGCTGCTTGAATTTTAAATACAGATGATTCGTCCTTTTTCCTTCTTCAAAAGCCAAGTAACTCTAGTATTACACAATTACAATAAATGCATTCTAAATAAGACCGTCAAAAATTAGCAGTTCCTGTAGTTGATATATACAGCTTGCTTTGTAGATCTGGTTGACTAAAACATTAAAATGCAATACTGAATGAGTTTTTACACTGCTTTTTTTTTTCCTCTCATGTAAATTTAATTTCGTTTATCAGTTCAGCCTCAAGTCAGGAGTTCAATATTTACTTCCTCTATTTAATTATGTTTCCTTTTCATTATGGCCATTTCTAGATAAATATTTATTCAGGGTGTTCACTGTAATATAAAAATTACTGGAGTGCAAAGAATAAAGTAGTAATGTTCTCATCCTTACATGCAACATCGTATGTTAAATTCTAGAATGTTCTTTTAAAGAGGGCAACGATGCCAGTGGATTAAGAACTCAATAATAAGCCCTCAAGGAGAAAAAGAGCTAAATAGTGGTAAAAATGAACAACCAGAAGACTAAACCATCATACCTTTTAGAGAGTATCAGTGAGCCATTCATGCTTTAATAAGGTGCAATAAAAGCAAAATAATAAACTGAAGTTCAGTGCATGCCAACTTCACCCATATGATACCAGTGACTATCTAAATGTGCCAGGTTTGGAGGTGGAATCACCAGTCCACATAACAGCAGTATCAGAAACATTACCTGGCCCCATCACTTGTTCACCAGGTCAGAGATTAGAAGTCTAGTCTTTGTTATTCCAGTACAAAAACAACAATTTTTCATCACCCCAAACTCTTCTGTTCTGTAAGAGTGCAAGAAAGGACTAAAACTTGTTTTTGACAAAGTCTGTGTGCAATTTAAGTGATAACAACCATTGCTTCTGCTGTCATCACTGTTGCCCATCTTCTACTTTGCCCACAGTAAATAACTTGGTTTTCTATGATTATTCAAAATAAAACTTGCTATAGGCCAAACATCCTGGCTGCTAGAGAAGAGGCAATTTTACTCTAAAACCTGCTGCATAGAAAATATCTTTCCTATGTATTTCCAGGTTGTAAGTCCTGGCTATGGCTAGTTGTGTCTGGTTTTAAGTTCTGCCTTTTGGACCTCTTTTCCTTTGCCGTGGTCAGTCACCGGTGAGTCCATTTCTTCCTGGAGAAATTACTCATTTTTAACGGGCACCATCAGTCTTCTGTAACTGCCTTTGCTTATTGTGACCAGATCAAACTTCTAACGCTTCTTTTTTCTAGGTCTTGTAGAGACATGTTGTTCATCAAACCCTATCTACAGAGGAAGTTTCTTTTTAAACTAGGCAGGAGGTAGCTGCTTTGCTTCATAAAGCATGATTTATTGCTCAGATTTTTCTTCTTTTTTTCCCCATTTGCTGTCAAATAGTTTTTGGACATTTAAACTTGATGGAGCCATATAAATCCTCTGAAAATATATAACATTAACTGCATTTTTAGACAAGGCTTCTCTAGGAAATGCTGTAAGTTTTTGCTATCTATCAACATCCTCCATTTAGTAGCCTAAAGAATGCAAAGCTTCAATTCTTTCTACCTTGTCTTCTGTGCTTTCCAGAAATTAAAGCAGAGAGCCTTACCACCCTAAATTGGGAGCTGTCAGGTCACAGTCACACAGACAGAGGCTGTTACGAAAGTTCAACCACCTTAATTTTCACGGACTTGAAAAGATAAAGACTGAAACCAATTTAGGGATTGCCTCTGTTCTGGAGATTCGAACTGCCAGAGTGTTTCAGCTTTTCTTTTTCCAGGTCAAAAACTCACACAACTTAGGGTTCTGGCAAGCCATGGTGGGGGGGAGCTGTGACAGCCTAAGGTGCTGATGTCCCCAAGCAGCCACCATGCACCTCTCCAGGAGATGAGAGGTCAGAACAAGGCACGTACCACCTCTGCAGCACAGCAAAGCTATCCCGGGAGAAGGGACAGTCCCACTTCCCCCAAACCTGCTCTGTAGCCACCAGCTCCCCTACAGATTCCTCTGGCACGCATGAGGGCTACAGAACACAGTCCTAGGGAGCTGAATCCTGCTCTCCAGGAGGCAGAGAGTATTTTTCTGCTGGTTTGAGTCTCAACAGCTCAGTGAGCAGTGGTGTGCAGGATGGGGTAGGAATGCAGGGCAAGAGGCAAGCAAGGGCCCAGGCCCATCCCTGCCAGGCAGCCAGCACATCAATGCACTGCCCATGTGAACCCTTACTGGCACCTCAGTTGGGCTGTGCCAGCAGGGACAAGCTTTTGCTACAGTGACAACAGCACTGGCAAACCACCCCTTCCGTTCTCACCGGTCTTGGGACAAAATCCACCCGAAAAATGTTAAAGGCAAGCCATGAAGCTGTAGCCGAAAGGAAGGAATTCCTTACACTGCAGTCAAATCTGCCAGAACTTGTCCATCAGAGCCCTCACATGGGCAAAAAGAAATTCCTCTCTTGCAAGGATTCAAGCCAGTTAAAATGAGTGTTGAGAAAAATTGAAGAACATAGAGTGCTGCAAATGCCCCATGCTGGATTGCTGTTAATGCTTTCAAAATCAACACCGAGGTTCACTGACAACTTTGCATTCAGAGTGTAGCTTTGAAAAAGGGGAAACACTTCACCAGGAACCTAAAATATTTTCAAGGACTAAGATCCAAACAGAAAGTAGGTTTAAGAACTCTGTTTTCTTAAAAACACTTAGACAACAACATTTTGTTACTTTGATTGCTTAAAAAAACACCTGCCATATATGGATGCAAATTATATATAGATTTCTTGTAAAGATAACCTCAAGTACCTGGAGGAATTAAAGACCTAAGGATGACTGCTTAGACAGACCTAGCTCAGGGCTGTCTGGGACAACTTTGGGACAATGTTTCTTTTCTGTGTTTATCTCATTTGCTTCCATGTCAGCAACTCTCTCAGTTTCTCTTGAGATCTCAAAAAAGATTCAAGGGAAAGAAGTCAGGAGAAAGATATGCAAACAAGCATAAAGCAAAAAAAAAAAAAAACCCAGGCAGTAGTAGTACCTGCAAAGGACATGCATCTCATGAAAGTAAAAGCCCCAGCCCACTAAACTTTAGCTTCAACAGACTTCACAGTTTAACCCCAAAGAGAAAATATCCAGCATATGGCATGAAAGGCAACAAAAAATCACTGAGCAGCAGTTTGCATTCTTCTCTTCATATAAGCATAAAGTCTGGACAAAATAAAGCACATAAAGTGCATTTTTGTAAGTAGTGAAAATTAATTTCCATAAAGTAACTAGGAAGGCACAAGACAGATGTTACAGGACACTGAGCTCTTCCCTGTCAGAACATCCAGCTTGCATCCAGCCCACATAAATGACAGACATTTAAAGGTTACCCAGTGACCTGCATCAGCATCCATATTCCTAAAAAGAAAATCTCTTTGCAGATAATTCAAACCAAAATGGTGCTTAATTTATTAGAACAGCAAAACATGGAAAATTAAAAACCATGGTGCTGTCTCTGCCTGCTTGTGACCAATATAAACCATGTCTAGATGCAATATCTCATGTTTAGGTGACTTTACAGCCCAAGACCACACAGCTGGCATTGGTCCCAAGCACTAATCTCATTTTCAAGAAATGACAATTACTGCCACACACTAGTGCAATTCTCTTAGGTGGTAGCTAAATTTAACCAGATTTCTCCAATATGAAATAGCTGAATAAACAAAGCAGGACAGAAGAAAGCAGTAGAATGAGGAAAAACTAAGTTTTTATCTGTAGAAAAGATTGTTCTTATTTACTCATCTATTACAAACACTCCAAGAATAAGCTGTGCTGACCATTAAAATACTGTGAGGCACTGAAGACAATAATCTCTTATGTATGAACCATTCAGCTGAGGAAGGAAGAAAATCAGTTTTGCTGATGTGACTGCATAAATGAAAACATCCTAGTAAAGACATAGGGGAATTGAAGAATTTTTAATTGTTTTGTTGGGGCTTACTTTTGATTTTAGTCTGTGCGGTTCATTCTACAAACTAAAATATAGCAGCACTAAATGTGGGAGGCCAAAAAAGAAAATTTTAAATCAGAAAACCTCCACGTGCCTTGGGCTGACATGTTCACAGAAATTTCTCATGGAAGCAGGGTATCACATAAATATTGTAATTCACATGTTGATACATGCATATGTGGAAATGCACTGTGTAAATTCACCCCATTCTATAGAAGCATCCTAGCCTAGACAGCTGAGCTAAAGACAATGGAGCAGGATTAATCTACAGGAAAAAAAATCTTTACTTTTACTTTTACAGAAACATGTTATTCCTCCTCAAAAACTTACACTTCACAGCCCAGAACTGTGATTTACTGCTGGCCCAAGAAAAACTCTTGTACTCACCAGCCCCTCAGGTCTTAAATGCTTTATTTGGATGCTTTTCAGAGCTGGAGGAAAACCCCTGGGACAACCGGTAGAAAAACAAACTGAGACAAAGGAACTGTGCCCAGAAATGGCAGCAGACTGCAAGGGTAGCAGAAGATGTGCAACAGAAGCCAGACACATCAATACAGAGATGTCTGCTGTTCAGTCCGACACACTTACCCAGCACCTTTGTACTATTTGCATATGCTTGGTGTGTCAGGCATCCATCCCTTTGAGTCTCCCTCAAGTAACCCAAACAGCTCAGACTGTGACAGCTTCTTCCAAACTTGCCGAGGACATGCATGTCAGATACCAAAGTTTCTCTGCAAATTACCCTTGTGAGCACCCAAGCTGAACAAGATTTCAGATCTGAACCAACAGCAAATTCTGCCCCTGAAAGCACTGAGACAATAAACCCATCAGCTCCTGGGCCTCAGGCTGCACATGTTGGTTGACTGAGGAAGATCAGATGAAAAGCCAATGCTTTTCAGAGCTGTGACTCACATCGCTCACCTCATCCAAGACAGTCCTGACAAAAACATCACAGAAAGAGCAAGTAATCCTTGCTCATCACACAAAATAGAAAATAACAGACACAGAGATCTTATGTTTTTTAAAAGAGCATAAGACTGCCACGTCAAAGTGTGATGCTAATTACTCTATTTCAAGAACCCTTCTGAGTAATGGATAGAAGGGAGACAGGAGAGAGACAGAGAGTAATTAAGGATTCATAATTATTATTTTTATCTGAAAGAGCACTCAGTTGCAGGTCTGAGCCTCTCCAAGGCAGCTGGGGCTCCTCGGCAGGGAGTGCTGGAGCTGGGCTCAGCCAGCCCCACCTCCAGAGCAGCGTGGCCCAGCTGGGCAGCAAGTCTCCAGGCCAGCCCACAGAGCGGGAACAGGAACCTGGCACATGGCCTGCACCGCCTTCCACTACACTTACTATAATGCACCACTGGCACAGCTCCTGCAGCCGTGGAAAGACAGGAGGAAAATTAACTCAGGTTTAATAAACACTGTAGGGTAAACATAATTTCAGATAGACACCAAATACAAAGACCAGCTTTTTCTTAAAGACACAGTTAACCTCTAGGCAACAGCACTCAGACCTTAAAGCCATGAGGTCTCCCACAGCCTTTCCTTATGTCTAAGGTCTGAGGACGAGGTATTTTTCCTCCCATTTC
The DNA here is from genome assembly GCA_013400315.1 of Bombycilla garrulus. Classification (NCBI taxonomy): domain Eukaryota; kingdom Metazoa; phylum Chordata; class Aves; order Passeriformes; family Bombycillidae; genus Bombycilla; species Bombycilla garrulus. Next base: position 391,495 of record VXBU01015531.1, read on the forward strand.
AAACACAGGATCACAATGTCTCAAATGACCCTAGAACAAAATGAAAATAGAGGTAGGTGTATTACTGAAGGCAGGTATCTGTTACAGCCCAGCCACTGAGTATCCTTTGCACCAGATAACCTTTCAGTCAAGATAAACAGCATAACCAGGGCAAGCGTGTTTGTAGGGTCAGGATACAACCAGAAACCCAAACAGAGAGCTTGGAAAATGTCACCCCTCTGTAAGAGTGCTGCCAAGAGCACCCAGTGATGCAACGGGCCTCAACTGTACAAATCAGAAGAATAAACACATTTCCAAGTTGCATGGGTGATGAGCAATTTCTACTGCTTTTGCTTGCTTGGAGCCTTGCTACTTTGGCATTGCAAAATACGCACAAAGACTCTCAGACAGAAAAAAATTAATAAACGTAACCAGAAGAGAAAAGCGTATCAGGACACCTAATTATCACGTTGTCTTTAGAGAATAAGAGACAGTCTCTTCCAAATAGAAAGCAAGAAATTACAAAAATGCAGCATCTGAAGAAATAGCAAGGTAAACCTCAACTTACAAGTTTGGCCCACATCCTAGATTTCGTTAATATGTTATAGGAAAAGATATTCTGAGCCTTAACCATGTCTCAAAATCATTGGCAATTTAATCTGTTGTGTAACACCGTCAGGATTCTCCACTCATACAAGTACCCCTCTCAGAAGGCAGTAACGTTAATCCCTTGATTTTGACAGTTTGGCAGTAGAAAATTCCTGCTATAAACTACACTTGCTGTAACAGACAGTGCTATTCCAGCCCAATGTTTCTCCCCAGCATGTTGTTGGCAAGGTAACAAAAATGCATCCACTACTCAGTTTAATGCTTCCTTTGGAGTGGCAGGATGAACTGCAAATGGTGACATCTCAGAAAGTTTTGGTGAAACAAGTGTCAAAGAAAACAGTCCATCACACCATAAACTAATATAAACCATATCAAAAGACAGAAAGTAGTACAAAGGGACAACCCATCCACTTTGCTCCAAAGTCCTGTCCTGTTTTGATGGGTGTGGATAAGATCTAGCAATCTATTTCACAGAACAGTTTGGGTTAGAAAGGACTGTTAAAGGTTCCTAGTACAATCTTCCTGCAGAGATGTCCTCAACTACACTGGGTTGCTCAGAGCCCTGTCCAGCCAAACCTTGAATGTTACCAGTGATCAGGTTGTACCACCTTTCCAAGCAACCTGTGAGAATGTTTTACCACCCCCAAAAAACATTACCACTACAAAAAATAACTTCTTCTTATACCTAATCTAAATTGATCCTCTCTGTTTAAAACCATTACCCTCTGTCCTATTGCAACAGGCCCCAAAGGGCCTTTTGGAAGGGAATAGCAGTGCAACAGGCTGACATCCAAATAAGTCTCATTTAAAGTAAGCCTAAACTCTGAAGACAAGGAGGGAATAAATCATCTGAGTAACTTCGGGCTAAAGATAAATGCCAGGACATTTCACAGCATAAAACAGTCAAAACATATACAAACATTATTAGAAAAAAAAAAGGCATGAACGGAACAAGAAGAGATAAAGGAGGCCACAGGAAATACTGGTCTTGCTTCCAAATAGCATGGACACAGGCTATGGCAGAACGGAACCAAAACATCTTCATACTCCCAGAATTCTGCATTAAGCAAAGCCCAAAGATGAAGACATTGCAGAGAGGAATCATGTGAACAGCAGAGACCAGTTCTATAGTATCTGCTGACAAAATCACACCTACAGGAGCTATTTACCTTGAGCTGGTGAATGAATCACAGTGAGAGACACAAACCATGGGTCCCCCTGCAACAGTCAAATTAACATCAAAAAATATTAATACCCTCCAGGGAATTTCCACTCTGCACATGCTTCCCAGTTACTTTACCGCAGCCATTTTTCAACACAGAGCAGTAAATAGACAAGAGGGCTCTGTCCCAGCTTACATTCATATTAACACATGACAAGTCTGAAGATTTTAAATTTCTTTAAGGTGTTCATGCATGAATAAACCCACCTGCATTCCTACAAAAATACCCAAGAACATCCAGGGCATTAGGCTGGCATCTGAACGCTCCCATAAACACTGTGTCAAAATGAAAGCTTTTGCCTTGTTAGCTTTGGCCCAAATAATGTTAGCAGAGCATCCCACTGTTCAACCTGAAACTGAATCCAGGACACTACCATTACCAGAACAAGCAGATCAGTTTTTCATATTCACAGATGCACAAAAATCTTAAGAGAAAAACTTTTTTTTTAAAGAAAGGTGACAAGATAAGATTGATCAGATCACTGAAGGAAACTCACCAACCCGCACAGCAACACTTGTATTTGTTATCTGTCACAATTATCAGACACCTTGACAATTGCTCTTTGCCATTAAGCAGCAAGACAGTATTTCATGAAGGGAAAATGCTGACAATGAGGAGATCTTGCTGGGTGATGAATAAGCAAGCTGTGGCTGAGGCAGAGGTTCTCCAAGAGCAAAGCCACCTTGCATTCCCATCTAGAGTGCAGCCTTGCTGTTTTCCCTGCCCTGAGATCCTTTCTGTCACACGTGCTTCACTAAGTCCACATTAATTTTTCTCTTCCCTCGTCTTCCTGAAAGAAGAACCTAATCTTGTATTGGTAGAGACAGGCTGTTATTATTATCTACAGGAAAAACAAAAGATACTCATCTAAGGCTCAGCGTAAACAACAGGTAAGGAGAAGGGAAGCAGAGACCACACAGCAGCGCTGCCATGCTCTACAGCCTTTACAAACACCAAAGGTCTGAGAGCCCTGTCCCCTTTCTGCAGGCAGCGAACCACAGAGCTGAGGATGGGACACTGTCCCAGGAAGGGTGAAGGCAGAGCCCACCACCCACAGCAGGATCTGCAGGCAGCACTGCCTGCGCAGCCCAGGGTTATCTCAAGCAGTGCTTCGAGACATGGAGATCAGCATGTGAATGAAGCACAGCTTCCCTCACATAAAAAAGACAAAACCAAAAATGTTTGCCATTCCACAGGTGAGCAATTTCAGCCACACGACACCCATATGATTTCAGCTACAGAGACGGTGCGCAGTCAGACACAGCCCAGCCCAGATCCAGGTTAATTGCTTCCTCAGACGTCGCCAAGAGGTGCAGTGCTGTCAGGGATGTTTACAGCACCCTCAGGAACCTACATTAGGACAGAGGCACTCGTCACGGCAAGCAACAGAGAGAGAGCAGAGAGAGAGCTACCTGCCACCCTGCCTGTCCCACAACACACACTCCTCTCCAGGGAATAACGAGCGCGTCCTGCTGGGAGAAGCTCTCGTGGTGCTTTGTATGTGGATGCCAGCTGGCACAGTAACAGCCTAATTCACGATGAGGCCATGATACAACAAACTGTCCATATTTATTTGTCTGTTTTCCCTAAAAAGAAAGAAAAATCTGTTGCTTTCTCTACAAAATAAAATGAAAAAAATCAGGCAAACTATGTTTACATGGACTTTTGTGCAGAAACAACTAGCTAGGACATTATTTCAAAAGAGAGACAAAATCTTGGATGTAGACCCTTGCTTGACAACTGTTTTACTTATTATTCTAAATAAAACAAAAGCACAACAAAAGTTCTTGTTGAAATACAAAGTTACTTGATTCTGAGGTGATGGAGAGAGGACTTAGAGGACAAGAGAAATCTTTTCTGAAAGGCCACAGGGAAGAGCAATATGTTAGTGTCAGGTTAGAATTAAATCAATTATTTTTAATGGGAAAGATGGGTGTCCAGAAGTTCAATTGCTCAGTAAGCTTCAGCTGCATGGAGAAAATGTTCAAGATAAACAAAACACAACAATTTTCCAAGTCAAGTTCATGAGGTGGATCCATTGCTTCATTATGCTGGAAAGCAGCGGTAGGAAAGACGTAGTAATTTCTAAATCTCTTGCCACCACTTCTTGCTTGACAGCACAGAATCACTTTTCACAGGCAGCCATTTCAGACCTGAAACAAAATTAGATGTGCTGTAGCCAGAATTTTTATTTTCTTCTGAAGATCTTTAAGTTGTTTCCTTCCAGCGCAGCTTGGCTGGCATAAAAAGAAGGATATGCTGCAACATATAGTCACATCTACTTGCAATTATCTGTTTGCTTCAAAATATTAGCAAAACATCTTGGGTGGAGGAAGGAGGTGACAAATCATCTAAAGGGTGGCAAGAGGAGGATGAGAATTTCCATTACAAACTACTTGTTAGGTTGTCCCACCCCAAAAACGTCATGATGCTATACTAGGATGTGAGAAAAGAAAGCTCATCATTTGTGTGTATCAAATCGCAAGAGTAACATTCATATTATTTTAGGGCAGGCTCACATCCAAAACCCGCATGAACACCATCAACTCCTAAAATCCTTACAAGTGACCCTTGTATTTCAGTCCAGCTTGAACAGAACTTTAGATCAGAGCTTTATTCTGTCATTGGAAAAGTCTTTAACAAATATTTTCACACACCATAATCTTTCTTATTTTCACTCCCAGCTATAGAAATGGACCAGGAAAAAGTACAAAGTAGTTTTTCAAGTTTTTTTTTAGTCTGGTAGATGCCCTGTTAAAAACCTCTCAGTTCCAAGAAAGTCTAGAACAAATACATGACTTGACTTGTAGATTAGATAACCATAAAATATTTAAGGATAAGAGACACTGACATTCACCAAGAGACTTAAAACAAGAGAATCAAGTCAGGTACTCTACTTTACAGAGGCCACAATTTGCTGTCTGGATCTCTAACCTACTTCAGACACAAGAAAAACTATCCTTCATTTTTCCAGATGAAATAGTTTTTTGATAGAAGTTAACAATCACTACTTAGGAAAAACTATTTTGAGCATATAGATTATGTTACACACAAAGTAACCTACACCTGAAATCTTGTTAAACAAATTTTTTATTAAATTCAGGCCTACCACTACATCACCTGATCACATACATTTATTCTTTTTTCCTTCAGAAACTGAAATCATAGGAGAATTTCAGATTCTGTCTCTCTTTTAGGGTTCATGCATGAATTAAAAAAAAATAAATAAAAAAAAAGGGCTGGTGTTAAATTTTAAAATTTCATAGAGTAATGCCAGGGTAGATTCCAGCTTAGTAAAGAGTTACCAGGGAATGCAAAAGACATGTTCACAAATTCCCTCAGCAGATCCAGCATGCCAAACAAATGTCTGCAGATCTCCACTGACAAAGATAAAACAAAAGCAAAAAAGTAGTAAATTAAGCTATGCTTAACTTGATTATGTTTAGCAAAAAAGCATGGGTATTTCCTCTACCAAAAATATCAGGCATTCTGATAAACAGCAAGCAATGGCAACTAGCCAAAAAATGCATTGTAAATAGCAAGAGCATTTTTCACTACCAGAAGACAACAGTGAAATGAGTTGGACTCCAAGAATCCAGCTGGGAAGAGGTTTTACAGAACCATATCTATGGCTTTTTAAGTCTATAATTTCAAACGTATACATATGAAAAGGTTAATGTTCTCCTGTTTCCTCCCTTCAGAGATCATGAAGCAAGCGAAAATAAAGCACTCTTTGATACTATCACAGCCTACAAGGAGAGGCTATTTGACAGTATGAAGCTGTCTGGAGACAGACTAATTTTCTTTAGAGCAAAACCCAAAGTCTTCCATGAACTCTTCACATAATAAACATCTATTCCATATTTTTCAAGACAAAATCTTAGGAAAAAAGTCATTGCTCCGAAGTTTCTAAGTCCTTGAATTCCTGTGTTAAATAATGAGAATTAATCAATGTTTCAAGTTAAACATGAAAAAATATTTTTAAGAAAACGCAGCTTTGTAGCCTTTCCAGATGAAAGTGCTTGGGTTTGTGCTTGGGTCTTTTCCCTCTCCCAACACACACATGAGCTTTTACATCCCAGCAGTAACTAAAATAAGTCTCTAAAACAGAATCTTGTCTTGCAACGTGTTCAGGGGAAAATGGCAAAGTTTCAAGATAATAAGAAATTATGTGTCAGGATGTACGTTTCCCATAAAGTTTAAGCTTTTCTGTAGCAAAATCTCATGCTACCTAAAGTTTCCATCATTTTCTGTTCCAAATACTGGATGACATCTCACACACACTAATTCCTACCTATCCCTACTGCACAGCAGGGAAACCAAGGACCTGAAGGACAAGCATGTCACAGGACTGTGAAGAGCTGAACTGTGAGACTGTTATTCATTCTATGGCAGAGCCAAAAATAATTCTGCATTTCACTGAGACATCACTGTGAGAAGAGAGAGCACCCCATTCCCCTGCAAGTAGTGGGGTGTTATCTAATAGGATCAGTATTTCAAATTGGGGATTGCAAACACACTGATGGGTTGGTTTTTTCCACTTCCTGCCCTGTTTGCCGTGGCTGCCAGTGGCTGTGGGAAGTGTGTGTGCACACTGCACAGAGCAATGCCTCCACCCCAGAACAAGCCCAGCCTGAGCAGCAATGCCAGGCTGGCAGGTCTGCTGAGCTCCCACCATGTCACAACTGAATGGCCCAGGGTTCATGGCCATCCAAGACCGTGGTCGTGGTCTCGGTTTCAGCTCTCCCGAATCCCATCAGAAAACACAGGAGAGCAAAACAAACACTAGAAGAGTTTCCCTCTCTAGGAGGCAGGCAGAAACCAAAATATGGCACAGGTTCAGCTTTTATCCCTTGCTTATTGAAAGAAATTCCTCCCCACAGCCCTCTTCATTCACCTCTAGTCCTTGGGCAGCTCCATTTAGTTGATGCCTGGGAACTGGGCTTCATTCAGCACCCTAAAAATCTGCTTGCTCAGACTGCTCCTTCAGGCACTGGAAAACTTTTTAACTAATAAGCACTTGCCTGTTAAGCTGAAGATGGAAATACTTATAAAATGAATTACGTATCTAATACCTTGCTGGTTGAGCTGGCTTTCATTAACATGTGGAAGAAAGGCTTGGTAGCAGCTTGATGTTTTTGCATGTTTCTGTGCAGGCTGTGCAGCTCTGTCTGGAGAGCTGGGGAGGATTATCCACAGCCCTGGGCACCCACAGAGGCCAGCTCTGGCCACCAGTGACCTTCACAGTACAGGAGGAGAGATGGAGTGTTGGCACTACAGCCTGGGGAGAGCAGTGGAGTGTTCACCATGGCAACCAGCATGACGAGGTTTTTACCTGATGAAAGATTAATGCCATTGCAACTGTAGTGGCCATTTACTTACCCCTGTGTTTTTACTCACTAGCACTTGAAAGAGAAGTAAGAATCAAGAGGGGAGGGGAGAAGAGAAGATAGGAAGGGATGGAGAAGTAAGAGCTCAGATCTATTCGCAGGTAAATGAAAAAAATACAACTCTGTTCTGGTGAAAGAAAAAAAATAGAGGAGTTATTTCTACTTCTGTGTGCATTCATCTCCACACAGTAAGCAAGGACTCCCGACAATTCTCTAGGCAATACAAGTCTACAAATTGCATGTGTGCTTTGAAGCAAACACTGAGTTTACAAGGCAGACAGAAAACATCTTCAAAGTCTCAAATGAAAGGCTTGAGTTTTCCAGAGTTAAAGGAAAGTAAACATGCATGAAGTAAACTTTTTCTCTGGAAGTCATGCCTTTTTCCTTTTGCAACTAAAAAAAAGGATCAATATTTTTAAAATATGAGTAAATGCTCACATAAAGCCTATAATACTAGGATCACAACAACGACGACATTAACGGAGTTGGCATTTTAAAAAGAATGGGTAGAATTCCTTTGTCATTTTCTTGTATTTAAACTAAACAGCTGTGGCAGCATCTCCCCTTAAAACAGAGAAGTAAAACAGTATCAAATTAGTAATTTACAACAAAGTAGCCTCAAGAATAACAACATCAGGTAATTGCGACTAAGACTGAACTACAGGACTTGGAGTTGCATTGTTTATTATTTGGGGGGATTTTAACTATTATTATAATTAATTTCAGCTTTAGCTAATTATTTTGAAGGCATGTGAAACTAGCCAATTCTACTGAATGCTGCTGAGAGTTCATTGTCAATTGAACTCATATAGGAAGGAAACAATGAAGCATCTGTCTCTCAGGAAGTATGTTAACCTTTAACATCCACAGCATGACCCTCCTCCTCCTGGCACAATGAAGGGGGATCAAAACACTGGTTAGGACTTCTGAAGAGCAACAATTAACAGAGCAGAGCACAGAGCAGCTGTACAAAGGCCATATCCCACCTCATCACTCCCATACACTTTCCGTGTCTGCTGCGCCGCTCTCGCCTCACCACAGACAGATCCTCTGCCCACACAGAGCCAATTATGAGCTTCTTAGTCACTAAGAAATGATCCCAAGCAGAATTTACCCTGCAGCTCCCTGCTGGGGTGGACGACTCAGCTTCTCTTTCAACATGGACAGAGGCAGACAGTTTTGAAAACTGCCAGCTGTGCTTCCTTAGGTCAAGAAATTTGCTGTATCTAGAAGTCAAAACTTTACCAATAACATGTACAACACTTTATACATGTACATATGTTATATATACACAATGTGTTATATATACCACAAATATATTTCCTAAAATATCTCAAAGCTAGATTTCAGGCCTTAATCTAACTGAAACAATTGGAGCATATGAGAAAACTTTAGTGGATGGGAAGATCATCCACCATCTGTGCTCTCTCGGCATCCTTGCACCCTTCTCACAGTTTCAGAATCTGACACCTACTAAGAGTGGAACAAGGGATTAGAAGTGGATCCAGTGCCACCAGATGGTTCTTATGCTCTTTAATCCGTGAGGGTTTTTGCAGAGAAGAGCAGGGGCAATTTTCTGGGGGCAGGCTGTTTGGGATTTCTTCTGCCAAGTCTCTTCTGGGACTTCTGTCATACCAAAAGGGTAAGGATGGCTGAAGGGAGACTCAGAGGTATGACACTGTCATGTCCCGAATGGTAGAAAAAGGCAACTGAACCAGAAAACTGTGGGTTTCTGACAAGAGAACCATGATTCTGTTAAAACAAGCAAACTGTGTTTGCATACATATGGCATTGTTAAGGCTTTATTAATGCTCTCTGGTTTTCAAATTTGATCAGTCAATAGGTGAGATACATTTCAGCTAAGCATTTTATCTTACTGATACTTATACTGCAAAGACAACTGGAAAAGACAGCTGCAGTGAACTATTACAAATAAACACCTTATTGTAAAATAAAATCACATACACCCTCTTCCTGTGAAAAAAGTACGGGTTTTGTAGCAAGTATTCAAAGTGACAGATTTTGTTCTGCCATAACATCCAGCAGTGGATTAGGGATCCCATGATTCTGCATGGCTATTTCATCACAACAGAGCAAAGACAATATAGTAAAGGGTACATATAGTATACAGTATTCAAGGGAAAATAATATATTCTCATTTCACTACATCACAGGCATAACATATCATGACCATGCCAGAAAAACTAGCTTGGGCTGCACCAGAGTGTGTCAGTGCTGCTGTTAAACAGGCAGGAAGGAGCAGCTCTGCGGGTGCTTTGGGCACTCAGGCTCCCTCCTTGGTCACAGAGCAGCCAGTTCTGCACCAGACACTCCCAGTCCTCATTGCCTACAGGGCAAGATTCACAGACTGGTCCTTAGGGCTGCCCTTCCCTAAGGGCAGACTCAGGTTTTATGTGCCTTTTTAGAGATGTCAAGGCTCCCTGACCAGTATTCCTTCTACAGACACACAGCATCAAACTCTCCTGAGGCTGATGCAGGGAAATCCAAAAACTAGTAAAATACACTACATTTCCATACATCTCCCACTAAGGTAGTTTTCTTGTTTTGTTTCTTTCTTTTCTGAGAACAGCAGCTGAGCCACTGTGAAAGTCAGGTACCATGCAAAGCCACTGAAATGCCGGAAACCCAAAGGCACTTTTTACAATTATTCTTAAACAAGCATAGCAGCATAACTAACTCATTTTATATCCTGTGCTGGTTAAACCTAAGGCTATTGGTAAAGGCTAAATTGCTACATCAGGAAAAAATTACAGAAGACACAGCACTTTTAACATCTATGCACCTGCTGAAGTTCAATGACAAGTCAAGCCTTGCTTATGCACATATAAAGATTTAAGAGATTGGCATGAATGAATACATTCATTGGGATGCACCAGGAGAGAAAGAGGAACTATGCTATTTTGTCTGGGATAGCTTTAATAACCAGCTTGCTCTGAAAAGCAGCGACAGAAACGCAAACCACCTGGTTTGGCTGGATGCCTGCTTTGCAGGGCACTTGACCCCAGGACTTGCTGAGCTCCCTGCCACACTGGATCTCCAACAACAGCCTGGATGAGTAACAGCCCAGCAACACTGACAGGCACCACCGGGGTTACAAACAACTTCTCCTCTGCTGAGACATCTCCTGCTGTAATTACAGCTGAGGTGAGCAGCAGGGGCAGGGCACACGAGCGCCCTGCGTTCAGCACCACTTACCCTCTGTGCATCCATTAACTATCCCAGACCAATCCTGCTCCTCTACCTTTCCCCTCAAGTAACCCCAAAAGTCTCTTTAGCACAAGGCCAAGCAAAGGAAAAAAAAAATACTGGGAAGTGGAGCAAAACAAGATCGTCTTATTGAGGTTTCTGGTTTACCTACAGGCTTCTTGCTCATCCTTCAAGAACAGAAACCAGCAGAGCTCCCAGCCACAACAGCCAGGCAGCTTAACAACAGCAACCTCCAAACAAGCAAGGTAAAATCAAATTAACAGCTTTGATGTCTGCAGCAGACCCTGCCCAAGCTTTTGGTCAGCAGCCTCCACCTTCCCCCATCACGGCTCATCATCTCCTTTCTGCATCATTACCTCTCGCTGCTCCCAAGCTTCCAAGCTGGAAATTACTTGCTTGTACTAGCTGTGCTCCTGCTTGGCTCAAAAAGGACCAGGCAAATAGTCTGTGCACAAGAGCATGAATAAAGTATCATATAAAACGTGTGGAAAGAACAAAAGAGAGGTTTCCCCATGGCCTACAGCACAGGTACATAATAAAAAAGGGTGCAAAGGTAGCAGGACTTCAGCCACCAACCCCACGACCCCACTGAAGGCAGTGGCCATGCAGGCATGAAGTCCACCCAGGTACAGAAGCAACAGCCTTCTTAGGAGCCAGCTGGAGTCACTGTCCCCAGGTAGAAGCAATCTGCAGACATGCAAATTGCTTTAGGAAATTAAAATACATTTGCAGCTACAATTCAGCCTTAATACCTCTTTTTAAAAGCTACCAAAAGTTGGTTGGGGATTTTTTTTTTTAATTTAATTTTTTTGGTGTTGAGGGTTTTCTTAATCTCTATGCCTCATGAAAATGAGCCTACAAGCACATTTAGTATCAACAATAATTGGGCAGTATCATTGTTGTTTAATGAACCCTAATAAATCTGGAGAAGAGAGTCACAAAGACAGCATCTCTCTTATTTTTGAAGGGTTCAGCAGGTAATTCATAGTCACAGTCAGTAACTTTCATTATTCCCCATAATAGAAAGAGAACACCATTTTGCCAAATTTATTTGGGAGAAAGAAGGTGGAAGCAGCTTTAATTATAAAACTGTTAGACTGTAGCATGGAACAGATTGACCTGCCAGACCTTCAATTATCCAACTAACCCTGCCAAGTTTAGAACTAGATATCTTCCAGTTTTTCTTGTGAAAGTCAAGATTTTCTCCCATACTATTACAATCCCTATTTTAATATAACGATATAATCAGAGCTCCATGCTCTTGCACAAATATAGTCTATTTTGTTCAACCAAGATCCTGAAATATAATTGAAGTTCTAGGGGTGGGCACAGACAATTTGTTTTGATAATGTTTCCTATTTATAATAATCCTAAATTTCACTATATAGAGGAATGAGATTATCATTAAAACATGGAAGGAGGGAAATAGAACGTTCATAGCATCCAATTCATTTTACCTGAGCTTAGAGACTTCATCATTTGGCAAACCTTGAAAAATTCAATCTGCAGGAGCACATAGAAAATGCAGACAGGACTGAAACGTCTCTGCACAGATTAAAAGCATCACTCATTTTCCAAACCTCATCTTGTAAGCATCCTCTGAACATGCTACAATGACAAGTCAAGCCTACAGAACAAGGAAAAGAAGAGAGAGTTGAGAAATTTTAGGAGGGAGAACTCACTCTGAACACATTTGAAATTTGTTACAGGCTAAAGAATTATCTTCAAGAATTTATCTCAGCAGAAAATAAATTGAGTATTTGAAAGCTATGCTGCACCATCACAATTCTATAATGATGCCTGAAACCCAGACTGACTTCCAACCTCAATCCAGAAGGCAGAGGTCAGCTTCCACCTGCCAAAATTAATCACGTTCTCAGAGATCAGTCAGATCAAAGGTGGGATCTCTCAGCACTTTAGAACAGGAAAGACAGAAGGACACAACAAGAAAAGCTCAACACTTGAACAGAACATTCATGCATTTTTCTGAATTGCTAACTATTTTCAAGATAAAAAGCCTCAATCTGTGCAGCTTAGTTTGTGACTCCCATCTGATTGACAGAAGAGGAAACAGCAGGAGACAGTAAAAGTAGTTTTCAATTCAACTGGAATAACAATAAGTGGGGTGAAGCAGAGAGTCTCATTCACTTTCACCAACTTAATGTCAAATCCAGGCCACTGCTTCTCCTGCCAGACATTAGCCCACATTATATCATTCAGTTCTTTCATTATTAATGAGGCACAGCAAAAGAAATCATGGCACAAACACTGCTATGCTGCCTTATCTTTGGGGCCCTGACTGCTGCCCACATGGTTTGTTTGCCTTTGTATGGAAAATTTCCAAAACCTACCCACGTCAGCTATCCTGTGAGAAAGCACAGCAGTCAACCTTGCTCCTTGAACACAATCCCTTTCTGTCTTCCCAACACTGTTTGCTTTGAATTCATGACATATTTGAGAATGAACGGCTGCAGCCCTTAAATTCACACATCGTTATTTCAGCAAGGTCTGCTGACTCCTGAGCTTCTTGGGCTGCTGGTGGGAATGTCCCACTGACTAAAAATAATAGGATGGTTCTTCTCAAGAGAGGGCAGGGAGAATTCTGAGTTCTTCTCAAGAGGTGGCAGTGAGCAGGGAAGCAGGGCCTGAACCTACTCCTGATCAGCAGTTTATTGATGAACACGTGCCACCGAGTCAGTCTAAGACTTTCCACTGCATTTTGCTGGGGCCTGAAGAAAGCAGTAAAACCTTCTCAACAGCATGGTTTAGGGAAGAAACAAAGGTTATACCAACAGGCACAGAAGCAATAGGAACTAGTGAGACAGCTCATATAAGAGTTGATTTAAGATGTTGTAATACTGTTTTCTAAATCAGAAATACAATACAACCTTTGAAAGAAGGCAAGCTTAAGCTTCTGTTCATACCTTGATGTGTGACAACTTGCTCACACTATTGCTCTCTGTAGAAAATTTCCAGTCTCTGTTTCTGTTTCATCTTTTGTTGTACTAGTCCTGGCATCACTCCAGCTGTATTTTGACATACATAGTGTAATATTAAACACAGCATTTTGAAAGGAGCTTCAAAATCTTTTCCATTTGCAGCAGAAGCACAACACAACATTACACTTGAGAGTTGTAAACTGGATCAGTTAGGAAAGAGTTTACTCTCAGCTCACCAATATTTCATGTAGGTGCATATGCTGTTTACAATACTCTTCATTCTTAAAGATAACGTTAGCTGTCACATGAGGTACTCATATGCTATATTTTAATTTTGTACAGAGTATTCCAAAATACAAAATTATTACTGCTCAGAATATGCAGAAATCTGCTTACAGTTCTTTTAAACCGACCTTGCTAAAACTACACAACCTAAACACCTGTATTTTCACTTCAATATTGTGGAAGTCATTAGACAGGAATTTTCACTGTTCCTGCTAAACATTGGGCTTCTCATTCTTCTTCTGAATTAGTAGCAATCCATCTAGAAAAACAGGCAGCTGTCACTTTATTATCTTTATTTGTACATCTAGGCAACCAGGACAAAATGTCGTGCAGCGTGTCACGTTAACATATAATGAAGGTCATTTCCAGCTGAACAAAGGGAACCAAAACCCTCTACCATATTGTATTCCCCAAGTTTGTCACAGAAAATTAGGTAATGCTAATACACCAAGAATAGCCATAGATCTGATTTCATGGACCACTGATCCCTCAATACTAGAAATTACGGTGGTATATAAAAACCTATTTATTTAAAATTGTCTGTCACAGTGCAGAATACCTCAATTACTGAATGTCCATGCTATTAAGTGTAGCAAACTGATATCTAGTTTACACGTAATTGAAGACAGCAGATTCATTTAAACTTGCAGCTAACATAATGAGCGTGACATGAAGAAATATTTTTACTAATTACAAAATCAGTAAAACAGTCCTTGGTGTCTAAAATAATACAGTTAACAAGTAACTAGTTGGCAGCTATATTGTGTTGTCCCCTTTCTTATTATGTTTAGACTTAAATAATTAAATTCACATTACAAGAGCAGATTCTTGCAGGTACAAGCCTTGTTGGGAGGAAAAGAAATCCCTGAACTTAGTCACTAATAACAAATTAAACTGAATCTTATGATCATAAACAAAAAGGAACATTTCCTAGATTTGAACCAGGTATACAGAATAGAAAGGACAGTAAATGTCAGTTCCAGTCCTGTCTTTCAGGAAGAACTGGCATTGTTTGTGACAGCTGTCAAATATACTGATACCAGAATAAAGCTATTCACAGGGATTTTAGAGGGATATAAATTATTCTAAACATGGTTGGGTGCAAAAAGACAACTGTGAAACAGTTGAAAACATCATTGAAGAGATCAGGACAGAAAGCAAGAATCAAGAAGTACTTAGAAAGCAATAGCACTGCCATTGCCACAAAAGATTAGACAGAAAATAAGGATACTTCACACACATGATAAATACTATTTACCAAAAGAACACCCTTTTCTTGTGTCCTCCCAAATGCCCAATGCATGGAGTCACCAGGAGGATAATGAATGCAGCAAAGCTCATCACATTAAAGCAAGAAGTGCCAGCCAATTCCTGAACCTGTGCCACGTGATACACCCCCACGATTTTCCATTCCATTCCTTCCAGCAACATCCTGAAAACCACTCTGGTTGCAGGCTGTTTCAGCAGCCACAAAAAAAGACAGACTCAACCACAAGCGAAGGACTGTGTTCAGAGTTTATTTTTTCCTTCTAGCAAGGGTAGAAGCTGGTGCAATGGCCCAGCAGGAGCTGCTCGACCCAGCAGTGGAGGACACCTTGATCACAGCCATGGCACTAGCATGGAAATACCTGGTGCACAGGGAGCAAAACACAGGTGCCTTGGGAAAGAGAGGCAGCCCGTCGGGATGGAGGCACGGGGCAACGCGGCAAGGCTGTACCTGTGAGTGCTGTGCCAAAACCTGCCTCTGGCACGGTGACTACAGAAAGTACCAAACACCTCTGAGAGCAGGGGCATCTCCTGAACATCCCACAACACAGCAGCCACCACAGCAGGGTCACAGCTGAGCCTGGTCACTGAGCCAGTGCTGCAGCCAGGACAAGCGCTCGGGGACTTGGCCACCCCATGACTGTCATCATGTGCCCAATCAGGGGTGTAGGCCAAGCACAGCCACCACAGTGAAGCACCTGAGAAGCTCATCCCAGGAGGGGCCAGCTGAAAAACAGAGCAATGGGTTTTTGTGCCACTACAGCACCACTCAGCTCATTTCTGTATCTTTTCTCAGTATTACCCTCCGAGCAAAAACTTACTGGTGCCTAGCCCAGTCTTTTCTAGGGGTAAACTCCAAATGCCAACTCTTCAGCAAATCTTTTCCACCCTCTCCAAGATGCCCCATGGCCAGCTGCCAGCACCAGGGGGCCTCCGCCAGCATGCTTTGTTAACATAAGGAAATTACCAGGCATTAAGTTAAAAGCAAGACTAAGACCTGTCTGTGATGTCACTATGCAGGCTCAAGTCACAGTCAATTTCAACAATCCCAGCATTAACACTTAAATTGAAGACAAAGTTAGAAAATAGGGGTGATCTTCCAAAATTCTAAATACAATCTGCATTAAATTACTGATCTGGATTAATACTTCAGTATGAAACCTCCAAGAGATGCTCCAGCAGCACAGTGATTCCAGCCCAAGGAGCTTGTGCCAACAGACACATATGAAACGCAAACAAGGCTGTCTCTTGAGCACTCCCAGGATCAGGAGCCAAAATCCAAGGGGAAAATGCTGGTCTGCTCAAGGTAATGGCAACATGCCATTCTGGTGGAGCCAAACTTTTATGTCTGCACATCTAAAAGTTAGTTCCTGAATGGCAATAATATTTGCCATTATTGTTATAGACAACTAACATAAATCCAGTAAGTTGTGCTGGGGGTAAAAAATGCCAGGAAGGTTTCATTAAGGTATTTTGTGAGAGGTTAATTGTGAAAAGCAACTGACATTCAAAGAAATTGCTTGACAACCAGAGAAGAGATATTTCTACTTACCCCACAAGCAAACAAAGATATTTTAAGTCAATTCTGCAGGGTTGCTTTCTCTGCCAGCAGAAGATAAATGTATTTCTTCTGCTTGCTGCACATTTTTTCTGAACCTGCACATACTGTATAAACAGATTGTAGAGCAACAACACATATGCAGAGAATTAATACCAGGCCTGCAAAACAGATGGCCCCACAAGTCCCAGACAGCCCTCCAAGCCATTACTTTGTCCTGCCATGTCATCTTCACCTTGAAAGGTAGAACGGGAATCAAAGAAAACGAGCAATGAATGTCTTTCAGAAGATAAATATTCCCCATGACTTGTTCCTCCACATAAAAAGGAGTCTCTGCATGCTCTGGTAGAGTGCCAGGCCAGCTGGTGTCTGAAATCACAGAGTGGCACATGTTGAGGCATAGGTTATTCCATGGAGCAGTTCAGACCAAGGTGCTCAGAAGCAGCCCAGGATGCAGCACCACTGCTCAGGAGGGCAGAGCCTGGGTCGAGGGGCTGGCAGCAGGGCATCCAAGCTGCTCTACAAATCATTTCCTTTGCTGGCTGTCAGGGTCACAATCAAGCTTAAATTTACATACAAGTGTCCAAAGGTTGCAAGAGATACTGTGCCAACTAAAATACTGTCACCTTTTCAACACAGCCTTCAGGGGAAAAATAATTGTGATTTAAAGGAAAGGGAAGACAGACATCAGAAATAAAACAGATAGGACCCGTTAAAGTGAGATCACAAAGCTGTAAGGCATCTTGCTAGAGCAGCTATGTTGGAGGATCGCTCAGTTTTGGGAGTTCCTTTGGCAGGCAATGCTTGAGCCAGCAGGGAGAACTGATACTCATTTCCCTGGCCCCTAGGGAATAGGGAGCAGGAGCCCTGGCTAGTTTGGGACAGGCAGTTTCAGATAATCCAGGTCTTCTGTGCACTTCTATGCACGTCTATTCACAGAACTTCCTGCAATGACATAATAAAACTCACAGGCCTATCGCTGTTTTAGTCCTAAAATAGTGCTATTTTCTTTTATTACAGCACTCAGGGATTGAATTTTTAATTTATATCTGTATATTGAACACATTCTTGAACATTCAATAACACTTACCTTTTAGAGACAAGATATGGCTTTATTGCTGTTTTAAGCCACACACCCAAATAAATTCTTTTTAATAAAATAGTCAACATTTTTAGAAACCAAACTGCAGCTATAAATGTAGGTGCCTTCTAATAGCATGACAGAGTACTTCACACACAGATTTTAGCACCAGATACTTCAAAGCCAGACAGAATACAAAATACAAGGCACACTATTTTATGGCCCTGTGATAGAGAATGACTTCCAATGAAGAATGTCTTTGCTGAAACAGTTTCAACCAGGGGAAAGTATCCGGAAGTTTCACTGTTCACAAATTACTTGGGTGTAAAATAATCCCTGGCACACGTGCAGTCAAACACCTGGCTGTGCCTTGCCAGACCCTCCGTCTGGGTGCTGCTTTTAGGGACACATGTTGAGCTGATCCCCTGGCCACAGCAGCTAGCCCACAGGCCATCTGCAGAGGCCTGCTCTCTCTACAGAAACCCTGCAAGGCAGCAATGGTGCCAGGAGCATTAGCCAAAATCACAGCTAGCAGAAAATAAAGCAAAAAATAGCTCCAGAAGACAAAAATACAGCAGCAGAAAAATTCAAAGAAAGTAAACAGATGAAAATAATTATGGGACAATTTCAGAGACAGTCTTTGGGTGGTTTAAGAGGAAGCAAGACAAAGTTCAGGAAGGGAAAAGCAAAGGCAGCCAAAGGGTCTCAGCTACTCTGATAACAAGGAAAGAAATGTCACAGGGGATCAACACACTGGATTTAATAACCATCTGGAGCCAGGATGAGGTGGGAAAGATGGTGTTAAGTTTTTTATGAGATTCAAGCGATGGCAACACAAAGACAGTAACTCCAAATAGTGAATACTGACTTGAACAAGCTCTGGCTGAGTAGAGTAAGAGAGGAAGGAACAGCACCGTTCCTTTTTGAACAGCGAGAGCCACACAGCTCCAGAGCTGCAAACACTGGAGTCACTGGCTGCAATGGAAGCTTGCAGGGAGGTCAGGGCCTCCTTGAACATCAGGGAAGTGTGGATGCTTGTGTGCAAACCTACACCTTTACAAAACCAGATGGGACATTCGTTTGACATTCACAGGGAGAACGCAGAGCAATGCCAAAGGCTCCACCTTGAACAGCACGGTCACTGAAAAGAAATTCCTGGTGTTTGCACCAGGAAATGCTGTAAGCATGATGTCTGTATTGCTTCTTCCTAATGGAAGGAAACACAGCAGTGCATCATTCCTGTTCTCTACTCCAGACCCCCCAGGAGATCCCTCTGTCTGGAACAAGCATCTGCAGTGGTTTCATTAGGAACTGAATGGAACAGGAAAGAGATCAACAAGCTCAAATGCTTTCAAGAATGCATTAAATCTATTTGTGAGACCCAGCCAACCCACTGAAGGAAAGGTAATGTTTACAATGTGGTTTGGGAGCATGGAGTTCAAAAAGAACTGGCAGCAGTCACAGAGAGCTCCTACCCTATCAAAAAGGCTTCTCAAATCTCAAAATAACCTGTCCCAGGTATTTGAGGCACGCAGAAATCACATCCCCTACTGTTCCTCTCCTCATCTAACTTGTCCTTTGTTTTCAAGATTAGATTTAATTCTCTTCACACCTTGAAGGCCTCTCAAGCAATTACAGTGTTGTGTTCTACCATAATGAGAAACAGGTAAATGTACTCTGAAATCTGCTGTGTATAGGTATCCATTCTCTTAACTCTCCTAAGTCACTGTTCCTTTCAGATGGAGTTTATTATAAAGTTAGAAAGGAGCCAAATATATCAAATCTTTAAAATCCATACAGGCAGCAGAAATTCTGGTTTGTCTAGCTGCAGCCAGATGAATAAAATATTCAAAATTCCAAATACATAACAAATATTTGTAAGAGGTTAACTCCTTCATCTGGCAAGCCATTAAGCAAAAGAATCTTTTTCAAGGAGGAAATCTGATACAAAGACACCCATGTCACACCTAATATTAAAACTTCCATTCAATCATCTTTCAGCAAAACCAACAGAATCAAAATGCCCACAACAGACAGCTCTTTTAGACCTCTTAAGAAGAAACCTTCTCATCAGAAAACATCACTTTATCTCTCTCCCATTCATTCATCTGTCTTGTAACATGATGGAAATATTTATACTGGAATGCAAGAAAACAACTTCAGTGTACCATTTAAGGATTAAAAATGCTTCTGAAGAGAAGAGTTGGTATCTACAAGACATCGCTACCTTGTAACGCTGGGTAAATTCAGACACTGTCAAATTCCTTACATATTTTAGAGTACATTCATTTTCCTTCAGTTTTACAGCTTTTACTAAACTACACAATGACATATTTTTCCCCTTTGCATGCTGAAACTGGAATTGCTTGCCTTGGCAACAAAAACCTGTAATTTTTATCCATGCCAAAAGTGTCTTTCTTCCTGTATTATTGACCAAGTTTGCTGCAGCCATGGCAAAAGCTTGATCAGAAAGCTGCATCACTACTAGAAGGTGAAGAGCTCCCTTCTGAGGGTCTGCAAAGAAGAGTCAAGAGAAAGTAGTGAAGATGCAGTGGGTTCTTTATCAGCTTCCCAGTTTAAAACCGGTTGAAAATTGCCCAGGTGTCAGCCTCTATCATCACACTCATATGAGGAGCAAGCCTGGAGCTTACTGTTCTCTGTTATTGCTCTCACTGCTGGAGCTCGCAAAAGTCCGGGGCCTTCACAGAGTAGTTTCTGCTCATGGTGCAAGTCTCAAAAAATGTGCACCAAGTCCCACTTCCCTGAACAGAGTAGAAAAATCAACAGCAGAGATTTCACTTCTCAGAAATCTCAAGATTCCAAGAATCTACAGAAATTCTGTCATGCCAGAGACTTCTGGGAAGAAGACACTTTATGATTTCTTAACTTCACAATCCTCCTCATACTATCAAAAAGGCTAGATACCATTAAATACATGTAAGTTCAACTGCTGCTGAAATTTGGGGAACTAGGCTGCACCTCACCATACTTAGAGCTTTTAAAAAATCCAGCTATAACAAAGGGTATTGTAGATCCAAAATCTGAAATAATATCAGCCTTCCCATCTCTCTGAATCTTTGTAAGAAAAAAGTAAATATATGAGTCCTTCATTAGGACTAACATTTGTTTCCATGCCTGTGGTTTTCTTATTTAAGTACCTTAACATGATCCAGATATCTATAAATCTGTCCAACAACTTGCTTTGTATACTTCACAACATTGGCATTACACATTAGTTCCCTGGCTTCTCACTTCTCCTCTTTTAAAATAGGCACAACATAAGCCTGTCTCCAGTCTTCTATCTTCCCCATCCTTCACATACTCAAAAACAATCTATAATTTCACACTGCTACTATGGCCGTTTTACATTTCAATTTGTCAGCCTTTTCTGATTGCATCCATTACTTGTATAGCCTCTACATCATATAACCAACCAATCTTCAGTATCATTTATCGTCTTCAACTTACAGCTAACACATTCATAAAATCATTTGTATTTTGTTGTAAGAGAAAAAATACGTGCTGTTTATGAGGCCAAAACAAATGGAGAAAAATCTCTTTATGAAATCATCAGAAATTATGAACCACAAATGACATACGATACTTAAAACTATTGAAAACTAATGACACTTGTACTGCCACCAGCTCAGGTTTTTGGGTGATGTCAGGAGAAAGCAATCCTAGAACTTCTGAATGATCCTAGTACTTCTGAAGCTAAGAACTAAGGGGATGATGAAACTTCAGCAGAGATCCAATGGATTTCTACCATCACACCCAAGGGAAGGACTGCTGCAAAGGGAGCTTTAACTGCTACCTTTCATCTGACTTCATAGCAGTGAAGACACTCTGGCAGCTGGCAAAAAAGGGAAAAGAGAGACTGTGCTGGAAACATAAAAGGGGTTCAAATCAAGGAGTAAAGTCCAGTATTTGGTCTCTGTGATACAAGCTGGGCACAGAGGAATGCACAGACCATCATCCACCACACTCTGAAAACACAAGAGGCATGAGGAATGAAAACTTGCGCTAATATATAGGCAAGAGAGGACTTCTTAAAACAAGGAATAACACACATGGCTCTAAAGAAAACCATGGCTGAAAGCAACTCAGAAATAAAATTTAAAAATGTTAACATATGTTAACATGTTAAGATGCACTATGTAGTACATATCTTAAAACATATGTGTGTGGGACCATGGGCCATAGCACTCAAATGGAAGAGCTGTCATTAATACCAGCTTAGTACAGTGTTGCCCATTCACTGGATTGACTCCCCTGTGGCTCGTGAAGAGCCAGGCCCAAGGCTGAATATGAGAAAGTGTTACATACCTGAGTGCAGCAGCCTCTCTGAACGTGCTGTGTGCATGGCAGCTGGAGCACAGGATGAGCCGCCAGAGTCAGCAAGAGCCACGCCAGCCGCTCAGGGAGGGAGCTGGATGGGAGGGCGGAAAAGTAGAAATGCCAGGCCGTAACCACCAGCTACATTTTGGGGTTAATAACAAGTGGTGTCAGTTGACTTCTGTTTCCCAGAGTGGGTAGTAAAAAAGTGGGGGGAAAAAGAACAGTTGTTTTTCTGTCATTTAAGAGTTTTTGCCTTCCTTTTTATCAAATACAGAAGCTGTGTGGTTGTGGCAGAAAAATCCTATTTGCAGAAGAGAGATTAGCTGAACCATCACTTTCCTCTGCCCCGAGATCTCAAACAAAAATCTCTTCCTCTCTCCTTCCCTTCCCCACTCTCAGGCCCCTATAATTAATTGCATCATTTTAAACAGTTAAAAGAATACCATTACACTTTCAGTTTTTGCTCATCTATTTCTGGCCCTCTTTGGTTGCCATACCTTGTGGTAGTGTATGCAGCCACTCTTGTATTAGTTATTTGCTAAACAGGCCCTAATTGAGGCTAAGAGCCCAGGTGGCAGAAAGAGGAAAGAAGATGAGGGATTACACTTAACTGCACTCACTTAAAAAAAAAAAAAAAGGAAAAGAAAGAAGACTGTTTATGCTATACCTCTAAGTTAAGTTAACTTCAATAATAAAAACAGGGCATATGAACTCAGGAGGTTTCACATTCCAGCAGCAAGAAAACAGTTGCTTCCTCCCACTTCTCATATTGGAGTAACTCAAACTCTCCAAACTGGCTCTTAGTGAGAACTGCTCTCAGCAAGCTTAAAGCAATCCCGTGGCTCAGACCTTTGAATCCTTCTGTGACAGTCCACAGATATGAAAGTGGTTTAAGGGACAGCAAAAAAGACAGATAATGTACACTGTAATAAAAATGTACATATATAAATAAATATACATACATAAATAAAAGTATATAAAAAAATGTACAATGCCAGAATTCATCCTTCACATTAATATGCACATTGAGCCTACAAAAGGATGGCCACTCCAAAAGGCCAAGACAGTTCCATACTTCTGAGTATCACATCATCAGGAAAATGACAGGATCTATTTGGAGTGTGGAGGGGTGAGTGGTACAGAGATGGAATGCTTGTCTCCCTGAAGGTGTGCTGAATCTTGTTCATTTTCCCATTTTTGGACAATGTTTAGATTGTAATCTATGTTAGATTACTAAAGAAACACCCAAGAAAAAAACCAGTCCTGTATAAAGTCTAAATTAGAGCTGATGAGTATAACTCCTAATTACCACACTGATTCCTAATTTTCTGGTAGTCTTATAGGATTACCCTGAACAAAACCACTGATGCAAGAGCACTTTCCATTACCAGCACTGCAGCATTCATCCAAAGGCTTCCACCTTCTACATGGAGGTGACAGAAAGCCTAAGTGACACAGTGACCCATGTAAGGTCTGCCAGAGTGTCAGAGATATGGAAGAAAATGACCTGTGGGACTAGTGTTCAGTCCCCTGGAGAAAGTGTTGCTCCCTCTTCAGCATCAATCTTGAGGGAAATTTCTGTGTAAACAAGGCAGGTATCAGACAAATCAAATATTTTCAGCCAGTAGCACAGCAAAGATTCAGACCATTCTGCACAGCACTTCCTAAGTAATCAGCACAGTTAATTAACTGTGTTGATTAATGGTGCTCTCTCACATCAAGAATTTATTGAGTCTGTTATTATATATAAGGTCATAATTGCCAAACAGCCACAGCTAAATACCATTCCTTGCAGTCTACTCCTTAAGCATCATAATGTAAAATTAATTGGCACTTGTTTGTTAATTAACTTGAAATATTTTAAACCATGCAACATAAAACTCACCACTTCTCTTTTCTAAACAGACATGAATGAACAGAACTATTTAAATACCTTGGGAAGAATATCCTCTTTGAATCAGGGTGGGATGGGGGGTGTCTTTGTTCTTTGTAGTGGGCTTTTCTGTGCTCAGGCATTTACCAAAAGCTCTATTCTTGAATAATTAGTCAGCAATTATTCTGGTTCCATGGTGCACTAAGACAGACCAGCAAACTAAGCTATTATGCAAGAATATGAGCGCCCACACCGAAATATCTCTTCAGAACAGTTATTTCAGAGTAGCTGTTTCAGTAAATTTCCAGGCACAACTGAAATCAGCTCATAGCAAATGATCCAACTTCACCTCAGCAAAGAAGATCAAAAAGACACTTGAACTCTGTTGTCCCTCCTAGGATCTTTAAATCCAGGGTTAGCCACTGTTTAGGGAAAGGGCTGGCAGCGTAACAAAGCAGACCCCACTGTGAAAGAAAAGCCCACAGGCTGGATCCCTAATCCTCAGGATGGGGAAGCAAATGCTTTGCATAGACATGGCCCCTTCCCAGAAACAGGACCTGGGCAGTCACTGCCAATAAAGCTGCTCTGGCTTTACCCACCCTGTGGCAATTCCCCCACATCTCAAGGCAAGTCAGCACCCAGGCCTGCCTGGTGGTAGGGCCAGAAACCAGAGACAGCATCCCAAGCCTGGCCCTGCCACACAGATAAGGAGAGCACCAGGGAACTGACCCCAACCAGTTAAAGCCCCTTCTACTTACATTTCTGCAGCAGTTTTACTACCTTCTAAGGGCTCGCTGGTAATACAAAGTTTGTTTTCAACCACACCTGTTTCCAAAAAACAAGGCATGGGCAGTATAAAGTAGGTCTGACTGGTTTTTCTGCTTGGTTAAGGCAGACCTTAGCAGAGAGATGGCTTTTACATTGATGCCACTTGCCATGCTACGAACACCAGGGCTCAGCACAACTCTGTGGGGCAATACAACATGCATGAATTTGTGCAACAAGGCACAAGCAAGCAAGCTCTCCTCTGGCTGAGCAAACTGTTTATCCCTATTTTGAGAGAATTAGCTTACTGGTGAAATATCTGCTGTGGCTTAAAAATATTACTACACATGTTCAAAGTTCAATTAATGTATTAGCTGAACATTTTATTAAGAACAGGCAAAACTCTGGAGTGTTCTCTCCAAGCCTACTGCTTGAAAGCAAACAAATTACATCAACAGAAGCAGCATCAGGAGTAAAACAAATGCAACACTGTGACTGGAATTGTACCCACAGAGGTGAAGCAGTTATTTTCACTGCACTTTTTTTTTTTTGATATTACAATATCCCGGCAAGCAGCAATGCAATTCAGTCCAGCAGACTCTGAACAGTCTCAGTAATCTCACAGGAAAAGAAAATGCATAAAGATTTTGTTACTTCTGTGGGTCAGAGCCTTCCCTATTTGCTTGGTCCTAGACAAGCAGCTGTACACAAGCCCTAGGAGAAAGCTTGCTCTATGCCAATGCTTTTTGAATTACACCTGCTTTTCCACCTCCTTTTAATTTTCGTCCCTACCACAGAGCCAACTGAAGAGTTCTCCAGACAGCTGTCTGAAAGCGTGCAGGTCTTTAAAGGGTTGGAGGCCATGTGTCTGCAGAGAGTTATCCCTTAGAAGTCACACAAGGGTTTTCAGACAGCTGTTTGGAACTGTCTTCAGCCAGCCCCACGGGAACAAGAAGTGCTGAAGATCATGTGGTTTGCCATCATTTGTCTCTCCAGGGTTTTCAGACAACTCTCTGGTGAATCACAAACCTGCCTTGGAGGGCACGAAGTATGCATAAAAACTCATTAAAGATATGCAAACTCTTCCCAGGAACACAAACCAGAAGATCCCAAATGCAATCCGTGATTAATGTGAAAGCTGTGCCTATGCCTGCAGGAAGAGGATAAACGCAAGGATTCTGTAAGTAGCTACCCCAGGTAACTGCACCTGCCAAGCCACAGCATGCAGGTGCTCCTGGGCTTGTGATCTCCCCACCGACAGTGGGCACATCCTCAGAGAACCCAGATCTGGATAATTCACTCTTGGAGCTACACAGGCTACAAGGCTGGTTTAGCTAGTCTCACCCTTCTCCTTGGAGGAGGACAAATCTGTGCGGCTCCATTTGCTCCCGTTTGCAGAAAAGAAGTAACACTCCTCTGGGAAGCAGGGATGATGCACAAATTTACCAGTCTTCTGGAAAATGTTTCTGGAAGGAGGAACTTCTTCTGATTAGAAACTACATTATATGTCTATAAATATTTATCTGTCATAAGCAAAGCTTAGTGAGAAGACATAGGTGGGGTTTCTGAACTGGTTTAAAATGCCTGTTTTGTATTCAAGTGGATTACCTGTGTTAGAATTGAATTTAAATGTATTGATCTCTACTTAAGGAAGTATCTAAATGACTCAAACATAGTATGGAAATCAGACAGCAGTATGTTAAACCACAAACATTTCTGCTGAAGGACTGTGTTGTATCCTGATGAGTTTGTAGTGTGGCAGCTGTGATGGTTGCTAAATGGTGTTTTCAACAGCTGGACTCAATGATCTTAAGGGTATTTTCCTACCTAAATTATTTTATGATTCCAAGACTGCTGAGTTTGAGCCAGACATGAAACAGACCTTGTGTGAAATGTTTCCAAAGGGCACCATCTAATCCATTGACAGTAAGTTTTCAGATTTGAGAGGCTAATCTCCATTTATCTGAACAACCCAGCTTCACACATGTATGTGTGCTGCATGGCAGAGTCAGGCAGTCCTGGATTATTAGGACATTTAGGCTAAACAAGCAGTGTTGATGCATAACAGGCTGATCTCACTTTTACCATTTGCACTGCCAGGACACAATGCTAAGCCTATGACACAGGATTAGTGACCAAAGACAGCCACCCACAGCAATCTGCCAGAATAAATCTTTACCTACCAGGTGACCTAGAAACCATTTCCTAACAGAGCACTTGCTCTTAAGCAGCAGCAACGCTGATTTTACAGTTTACAGAACATATATCTAAAAAACCCAATATGTTCATTGAATTTAACACTGTACTATGACAACGCATGCCACCATTCCTTTCTCACCTTGCAACATCATGAGATTGGAATTAGCCCACACAGTAAACAGTGTTAAAACAACCTGCAGGAAGGAAGGGCATCACTGTGAATCAGCCACTGAAAGAGGTAAATCAGAATTTGGCTCTTGCTCTGTCACCAGCCCCCTTCTCAGCCTGACTCAAGTCACAGAGTTTCTCTGCAGCGCAGCTCTCCAGCTGTGAAAAGGGTAACAAGCACCTCTTCTCGGCAGTGCTATGAGGCAGCAGCAGCCTCCAGCCTGTGCCTGCCTTCTCCTCTCCCTCCTCCTATCATCTCTCCTGCTCTCTGCCTCAGCTGCCCAGGGCAAGTCTTCTCCTTCCACCTCCCTCTCTCTGAACTCTAAAGCCACCTTGGCAGCTTCTTAAAAAAAAAAAAACAAAAAAAAAACAACTCAGATTCATGTCCGGTCAAGGTTATTGAAGCCACAGGCTTCACTTGCAGAAAACCCCATCAGAAGCTGGGCCACATCTCCTAAAGAGGAGCAGGATCATGCATATAGCTTAAGGCTCAAAAGAAAAAAAAATTCCTCATATTAGGCTTGATTCATGCCAAGCAGGGTGCAACAACACTCACCTAAGCCTGCTCCTCTCAAACAGAGGCAATGGCTGCAGAGCCTGGCACACCACATTTACTTCATTGGTAGAACACTTTGGAAATGTTCCTGCAGTCAATGACTAAATAAGTCCCTCTCTTGATTTTAAATTGGAGATAAGTGCTGCATGTTGCATTGGCAAGCACATTAAAACAGCTGGAAGCATAAAGACAATATGGGGTTTTTCAGGCCCCTGTTCTTTTATTTTTTACCCTGGGCATTCTAAACAACTAAAGACCACATTGAGCAAATCAGTGTTTTACCAGATGTGGGATTCTAGCTTCAAGATGCCAGGCTGCTTGCTGGCACGAGCTCTCATGGCAAGAGGGCTGGCTCCAGCAGTGACACCAGCCCAGCCTGGTGACACCAGACACCTTGGTGTACCCATCTACTGCTGCCAGCAAGGCCCAACAGCACAGGCTCAGCTTCATTGTGCTGCCTTATTGCACAGAAGACAAAATAAGTAACCTTTATTACAAAAACCAAACAAAATAAACACCTAGAGAGGCAAGAATAAAAACACCAGTGAAAAGGACACGAGGTCCATCTTTATCTCTTAGAAGTACGGGGAAAATTAACTTTATGCACAGAAGCACAGAAAGGCAGGTGCTGCTACCAGTGTGTTACTATAAATACAAAGCAGCTTCCCCATATTCCTGCAAAGCTGGTCTATATTTGATAGAGCCAAAAGCAAAACTTCATTCCAGGATGAGATTTCAGAAGGCAATCGGTGGCCCTTTCACCTTGGGAAGGCAAGGAGCCTATCATGTTAAAATGATGCTGTGATAAAATGCGTTATGTTCTCCATCTGAATGGTATTACCTACATTATTAATGACAAAGTGCATATAAAAGTTTATTAATGTTCACATTCATTTCCTTTCCCAGAAATTATTTGATCATATTTAGAACGTGAAAGCTTGTGCACCTAATGGTGCAATTGACTGGTGCTTTCTCTTCAGCTGATACACTGCAGATACATTTTCACTTTTAAATTTCTGTAAGTTACATGCTCTTCACTTCTGGCAATACTTCATTTCCAGAGACATGTAGTTAGAGATATGCAACCAAGTAGACACCACACAAGTGTTTTGCTACAGCTTTTGCATGGACATTTGTTCAAAGCAACAAGTGTATAAAATGACAAAGGCTGCAAGATGAGGAAAAAAAACCAGGCCATATAATGAGATCCAAAAAATTGCCAGGAGAAAAATCCTAACACTTAAACAGAAAACTGTTCATCACTAGAGATTATTTACAGACTTTGTGCCATTAAGGATATCAACACACGGTCCTTGAAGCAATTCTACATGTACATAATTCAATAACACAAGGGTTTTCCATAAGAAACCAATTCCTTTATGGAAAGGAGCTGAAGCATTAGCTCAGTAAATAAATGCCATCAGGTACAGTTAAGACCATATGCAGGAGTTAACTACTCTGTTTTGCCTACTTCCTCTCAAAGATGCAGAAGCATGCAGCTGTGAGGGGGAAGCAGGTCTTTGTGAGGGCATTCTCCCCACGTACTCTTTTAAAAATAACAGAGCAAGCCTTGACAAATAATCCCAGCACAAAAATGCACATCCGCATATAAAAACCAGCTCATAACACGAAGAACAAACATCAAGCAGACAAGCCTGCTAGGCCAGGAGGTTCAGCACTGCATGGAAGAAATTCATTCAACAGCCTCCATTTTTGGTTATACATCTGCAGACAGGAAAGATTTTTCTTCCCCCAAAAGCAAAACACATGCAAATGTCTGTCATCAAAAAGCACACACTCTTTCAGAATGTCACAATTACCTAGCCACAACTAAATGCTGTAATTTGTTGACCAACTCCTTGCAAACTTCCAAGAATGACCTCAAACCCTTGGTTGAAACTGCAAAAGAATTTCTCCCCTTTAAATGTAATTTTATAATGCTTTGATTCCCACTCATCACCAAGCTTAAGGGTTCCAACATGCTGCT
The DNA here is from genome assembly GCA_013400315.1 of Bombycilla garrulus. Classification (NCBI taxonomy): domain Eukaryota; kingdom Metazoa; phylum Chordata; class Aves; order Passeriformes; family Bombycillidae; genus Bombycilla; species Bombycilla garrulus. The sequence goes on from VXBU01015531.1 coordinate 420,939, forward strand.
ACATGTTTTTAGTGCAGCAAAGAAAAAAGGCTGAAGCCACAGACAGCAGCTGTGGGAACTTGCCAGCCCAAGCTTTCCAGTTAACAAAAAAAGTGACAAATGACAGATATGTACTTCTGGAAACAAACAAACAAACAAAAAAAAGAGCTAATTTAAATAGGGGGAAAAGCCAAAAAAACGCACTAAAGGGTTAAAATACAGAAATAGTCTGTCAGCAAGTTTAGTTCACTTATACGTTCTGCAATATACAAAGGTAGTATGTGAAGCAGGGCATTCAAGAAAAGGAGGAATAAAAAAAAAGAGGAAATGGCCAATGCTATCAGATTATACTTTGAAACGTTTGCTTAACAGGCTTACACCTACAATATCTGGCTCCTGTAGGTGTCTGTCAACACTAGGTTAGTATTAGTACCTGTATTAGTACCACTGAGAGGAAAAAAATCTGGACAGAGATTTAAAAAAGCCTAAAAACATAATACGTTCATTGCAGCATTAGTTATTAGCCTGAAGACAGCAATAACTCCAACAGTGGCTCCTAAAGAGTAAGCTGCTCATCCCACAAGCAAAGATCTGTGACTGGTGGGGCAGCTTCAGGAAGAGAAGGCACTTGGCCTGAACAGACCACAAAGCCAGCGCAGGGAAACCCTTCCCATCACCAACACATCCCAGCCTCTGCCTCTCTTGGCAACAAACAAGCAGGATCAGCTGCACATAGACCTCTAGAAACAACACTTTAAAGTTCTCTTTGCTCCCAGGGATTTGTTCCCCAGCCCATCGTGTGACCGTCAGCGCTGTGTGGTGCTGCTGACAGAGGCACCGACCCGAAATCGTGCCCCAGGGGAGGCAGGGCACACTCAGCCACCAGGGACCAGCCAGCTCCAGCTCAGGCACTGCTGTTCCCAGGTCACAGAAAACATCTGCCCACCCTCCAGCAAGGATCCAGATAAAAACATCACCTTCCTGGAACCAAGCCATTACACAAGCACCCAAGCTGGGAGCAATGTTTATTTCTCTCCTAAATGTAGCCATGACAACGACATCTTCATTTAAGAGATGAGCAGGAGGAAGTCATGAGGTACTTGTCAGGCATGGATAAAATACCACACCTCAAGAGAGTACAAGAGGGTAAGTTCTGCTGGATGCCATCTGCAATACAGGAAAACTAACATACTAACATGACAGGCACACCCCCCTCAAAACAGCCAGGCATCTGGGCACAACCACTCCAAACCTTTCCAGCATGACCAAAGAGCAGACCTCTGCTAAAGAAATATCTATGACTTGAGCACATTCTGCCACACCAGAAACTTTCATAACTCAAGTGCTTCTATTTTACCTTGAAACAAGTTACAAATTATCAGGAAATGAAACACTGCAGAAGCCCTGACAAAAAAAAAAAAAAAAAAAAA
>VXBU01015531.1:428205-467606 GCA_013400315.1 Bombycilla garrulus
CCCCGCCAGCAGCGCGGGGGGCGGTGCCGCCGGACCGGGCGGGACCCGCACGGATCCGCCCCGCGCTCCGGCCGGGGTCCCGGGCACCTGCTGCACGCCTCTGGGTCCCGCAACGGGAGCAGCCGCGGCCCCTGAGGGACGCGGTGCTGCCCCTCGGGCCGGGGAGCCCTTCCTCGCCGCAGGGGCTGCCCCGAGGGCACCGCGCCGCCTTCACCATCAGGGCTGCGCTTGTTCCACTGCGCTGAGGAGAAAGCGGCAAACGCGCTCTCCCAAGCCCGGGTAGAAGGAGAAGCCAAACCCTTTAACCTCTCCCTTCTTTCCTTGTGTGCCTACAAATCCATTTGTCAAATCCCATCAGTCAGACACAACTGTTCGACAGGAGTCTTTGGGAGAGATTTTTTACCTCTTTTTGTGATAGCTATCTTGAAAAATCTGGTAACACCTGACAGTCCAGGTCTCTTCCTACTCAATACATTATTTCCTTTTTCAAAAACTAACATACTAGATAATAAGTACAGTTTAATAAGCAAACAAAATAGCCCCAGAGTCCCTGCCTCATGCTGCAGAGGAAGATGAACAACATCCACTGTTCCTGTTGAGCTTCAGTTCCACCCTCAGAGCTGGCTGTCAGTGTGACTCGAGCACCAGCGCACAGCCAAGCATGCAAGGCCAGGGGATGGCAAGGGGGGAAGAGAAAAAGAAGAAAAAAAAGTATGAAGGGATAAATTTATATTCTTTCCTACCCCCAGAGCTGACAAGCTAAATCCCTGAAGCATGTGATTTTATTAAAATCATTGGCACAATGCACAGCAACAGGAGTTACACACATGCTGAAGGTAATGAGGGTAAATACATTTTTTCCAAGGACATGTAACTGAAGAGCAAAGGACCGAAGATTCCCTCTTCCTCTCTTCCAAGTCACACAAAGGCCAGGTATTTTCCCACAAGTTAGATTCTGCATTATGAAACTCCCATACACTGCAACACATCCAATATGACAGTGATTTATGGCTTTTTAATCCTTAATTACAGAATGAGGTGACTCTAAGTAGTTTAATAAAGGGAAGTGTCTTCTATGGAAGAAAACCAATCCAGCAAGGATGTTGGTTTCAGGCTTTTGAGGCATCATTATAAGTGAGGATTAAAAATATCACACAATTTACAACACATTTTGACTCCAACTATTTTAAAGGGGTCCTAATGGTAAAACAGTGTTATTATAAATTAGTAATTTAAAGAATAAAAGAAAGAAACAAACAAAAAAACAGTGAGACAATCCAGTACATTCTGTATCCCACCAATTCAGGCCAGAAATTCTGCTTTGACAGTTCACTCCCAGGTTCTGTTGAAAAACATCCTCAACACACCAAGGTGAGAAGTAAGCAGAAGTTAGCGCTCCCAGCTGAAAGCAAGTTTAAAAAAAAAAAAAGGGGAAAATGGACAGAACTTTCAGCATTATAAGGAAAGGTCTGTTGTGTTATAAAGGCCTATTTCCAATGACCCAGCATTCACAATAGCCTCCCTGCAGTTAAACTTGGTTGCTACATATTAAAAAGGACTTTTCAGATTTGTTTTTTGCTCCCCTCACCTTCTGATCCAAAAATCTGGCACAAATCCTTGTACCTTCTTTGGGACCTCCGAAACGCTCCCGTCAGGGAGATAAATCATCTGAATGGAAATCTGCTGATACAGTAGGAGCCCAGCTGCTTGGGAATCAATAACTGGGCAAGATGCAAGCTAGTAGTTATGGAGGAGATGGGTCATGACAGCGTTATAATATTCTTCTCAAGTTTTTTGTTCCCAACAAGCAGATTCTCATGCCAGCTCCTCTTTCCCAGGTCCCACAAGATGGTGTCTAGGAGAACCAACCTACAATGCCACTCCTTGGAAAGGCCCCCAGGGACATGCAGAACTGCACAAAGTGTTCACATCCCACATTAACAGGACAGCTCTCAGTTTGCAGAGGTCCTTACCATTTTATTTACATTTTCCATTTAGAGGGTCATTTGCATGAACTGCCAAGAGTAGTCATTACTACACGGTAAAGGAGTCCAAGATTTCTCTGAAAGTACAGTGTTCACAAAATAGCACAAACAACTATGTTTCAGTCATGTACAATCAACAAAAGCTTTTCTGAGCTATTTTACTCAACAACTTCTTATCCCAGGCTGGTACATAACTAATTCCATGACACATTTTCATGTGAAATGATACCATATGCTCAGCTGCCCTTCTATTGAAGAAGAGTCACAAAGCCATTAGCTAATTTTTCCAATAATGGTCATATCTGCAACTCTCAAACCTATAACACTAATGTTGACTTTCCATAATAAGACATTAACAAGTACCACCTAAACAGGTGGGCAGCATTCTTAATGAGAATACATTTGAGCTTGCCAGATACTGTCATCTTGGATTAAGCGTGTATTTGGAAAGGAAAAAGCCCTAGGGCTACACTGGGCCTCTAACAGGAAGGGGAAAGAAACCCTCTAAGGATAGAGGGTGCATTTGTTCCTTGCTGACTCATACCCAATCCTAACAGGGTTCTGTGCATCCAGTTGAAGTCTTCTGTGAAACACAGCCCCTCACTGCATATTTTAAAAAGCAGAATAGGAGCATGAAAGTTTGAACTTTATGACATAAACTCAAGCAATTTCTGTCCAACAGAAAGGAAGAACAGAACTGCCCCAAATACATTGCAGTTACCTACACTCAGATTTCTTGATCTTCTGGCCACAATATAATTGTGTTCTGTAGTGTACAGGCCCAGTATCAGAGACGTCTGCCTTTTTTTTTTTTTTTTNTTCATTTTGTCCCCACAAAAAACAAAGTTCTTCCAGTTCCATCTAAACTGCATTGTTTAGCCATTTGCTACCAGCAGTCATACACATATGAGACACTTCCTCACTTGGATTTTGTGGCAGAAAAGACACTTAGCATTCTTATACCCACTAGAGCTCAACAAAACTCCCAGGCATGTGACTTAGATCTAGGCATGTGACTTCAACAGAACTTCATCATCATCATAAAAGATCAGCCTTTGGTTAAGATCTCATGTGTCATTTTCATAAGGGGTAATAGTGCAAGTCTTCATTTGGGTATTGGCCTAGGACTTGAGACACTCACCATTAATTCTCTCTCATGCCACAGTCTTCCTGCATGGTGCTTGTTCCTCATGCTGCTTGGCTTGCTGCCTGTAGAAGGAAATTCTTCCAGCTTGTGAGGAACACCCTCTGACATGGCTGTGAAACCTTAAGTCTCAAGGCATCAGCTGGGGAAGGATTTCAGATAAAGGCCACTGGTCACTGCTCTGAGCATTACTCTGCCACCACAGACTTAGTGTTAAGTGTTATGCACTTCCCACGTGGTATCAGGGAAGAAAGCAATCTTGTTGAAATAAATCCATTTTACTGTATATACATGCTGTAGTGAGCTGGGATATGGGTTATAGGAAATGGGTGAACAGCCTACACAAAAGAGCAAGTTCAGGAGTTCTCCTTGCACCCTGTTCCTCCTGCAGCAATACAAACATGTCTGTGAATTATCTGCTGAATCACTACAAACTCTCCTGCATCTCAAACAGACAGATCTCTGAGTTAGTCTGATGTTTCTGCAGCCTTACAGGACGTGGTCACTTTAAGGCAGCCAAAAGTTTGCACTGCCACCCTCCTCCCCCTCGGCCTGCACTGTTGAGCAGCAGAGGCAGAGGACGGGTTCTGCTCTGTTTTTCACTCCATAGTCAGGTCTGCTGCTGTATTTAAGCATGATGATCACTCACAGATGGAGGGTGCAATTGTTCCTAGACATATGTTTGGCTCCTGCCTCATAAAGAAAACTAAGTACACACAGTCAGCATATTCCTCAGCAGTGTTTGTTTGCCACTGTTGAGCACTGATGGACAGAACTGATACCGGAAGACATATTTGTTATCTCTAACCATTTCTAATAATGCCAGATACCTGGCATGCCTCTGGTCTCTACCTGTTGCCTATCCTCTAACAACAGCATGTGAACATCTTGCTGCACATTCTTCCCCCTTACAGATCAGTAGGAGTCAGATTAGACTGATGTATTAGCATCATTATGAGTGTCTGCTGTGGGGGAAACAAGCACAAACATACAGAGCTGTGTGAATATGAAATGGAAGGGCAGACTGGCCACAGCAGGAGACTGGCAAGCAGTACACCAGAGACAGTAACTAATCATTGCTGTCACCATCTCCCCTCCTGCACTGCTCCCGCACACAGAGTGACTGTAGGGTGGGAAGGGAGTGGTCATCTCAGATGTTTCAAGCTGCCTGACATTGCCCTTTCCACTTCTTCCTCCTTCTGTGTTAGTATGATTCTTCTTCATAAGGTGGAATTTATTCTATCATTTTTTTCCCTGAAGGGGTGATACTTTTTATTCCATTAAGCTATTTTTCCTCCTAGACCTACTTGTTTATTATTTTCATGGGAGGGGAGTGAGGTGGGGAATAGCGTGAAATGAAACAAAGTGAATCAATCCACCGATAAGGGCAGAGAGGGGCAAAGAGGAGACCTTGGAAGCAGCTCCACTAGTCCAGACACAGCCCTCCTCTCATTTCAAATCCTTCTTGATTATACTTCTGCAGCCATGTAGTTCATGGACAGCAAGGCTTAGACATATGACACAATAAGAAGCTGTGAATTTAAAGCTGGAATTACAATTATTACAGCCTTCTGCTGTGTTAATCAGAAAGGAATAAACACTCCCTCATATATTACAACTGGTCTGAGCTAGCACCTCTCTTGCAGATGTCCATGTAATTAGTACTAGGTATTGAAAACAGGGGAGGAATTAAGGCTGATGACAACTAGACAGGTTAAACAGGGTCAACTCTTTCTGGTTAGGGCAGTCTATAAATGCATCTCTGCAAAACAGAAAGATTTCACTGACAGTAGAACACATTAACCTCTCTGCAGTTCTAAAAGCAACATGTCAGTGGCCTGCCTGGGAAAATACATACCCATCTTTATCATTCCTGACAAGAGACTGCAACAAAATTTTCAGCAATTTGTCACATAAACCAGTGCTCAGTCTAGAAACCAGGTAAGACTACTGCCTTGTATCACATAAAAAGGGCCAGAGAGATGTGTGTTACTTTTACTTTTATCTCCTGTTTTTCTTCCCTGGAAAACACCAAGTTATCTGATACTGTTTTAAGCTTTCCAACAGGAAAAAAAAACCAGAAACACAAAAAATAAAACTAACAAAAACCCCCAACACATTAGACATTTCACCGCACTATGGAGATGCAGGCTTGGCTGTGGAGTCTAGACTCCATCACAACAGACACTCTATACCAACTCATACTGAAGTACTAGAGGAAAAAAAAAAAAAGAGGAAAAAGAAATGAGGAAAAAAAAGGATGAGGAAAACCAGATCAACAAGAGGGAAGCTCAGCATTCAAATTTTCTGCTCTCCATCCTATTCCATTCATGGGTATATAAAATATCTTTAATCTTCTTTGTCATTAATCTTTTAGGGGAAACATGAAGAGAAATTTTCCACTGACTTACATTTTGAAGTATGCCTGACCTTTAAAGATTCAGCAAATGGTCTCCAGGAGATAGGATTTAAAAATATATAGTTTAGAATTCAAATGGCCACTACACCAACCTCTCTCTACACACCACTTTACTATATAAACTATAGCAATTAGTTACTTATAATCCCTAGTTATGAAGTCTCTTTTTCACTTGCATCCTCAAGATTAAATTTATTGAACTGTTGCACTAATATAAAATACCAGTTTTTAATCTCAATTGCATTAGGCAATCATCATTATTTTAATATAGGGAGATTTCATATCCTTGGTCTTTTCACTTCACAGTACCTGCATAATCTTCATTTCTGTCTAGTATTAGGGTAGCCAGTGGGACACCAATGGATGAATGCATGCCAGCAGAGTTGAAATCCATCGGCTGAAACAAATTAATTTTGGAAAGAAACCATGGGGTCAGTTGTCCAACATTGCAGGCTTGAAAGTGAAGAACATTGCACAAGCAAAACTGGGAATCCATATTCATCCCTTCTCAATGTGCAGAAAGGAAGAAAGGGCCTATGCCTGAGCAGGAAGAGTCCAATACCAGTTCTTAAGACCCAGGTAAGATTTGAGAATGTTCTGATAGCAAATTCCTTCCCCAAACTCAACTATATTTTTCATGGGGCCCAAAAGCAAGCAAAAGGTTTAATTTTTCATATCACACAAAGAATTGAAAGCAATTCCTGAAGTTGCATTTAATTAGAAGAGGTACGGAAGCACACGGTGACCAATATGCAGTTGCCACCAAGGAGGGAGCAGCACTGTTTGTGCTAGTTTGTGTTTCTCTCTGATGTTTGGGTTTAGCTCATAATCCAAAGGGAGGGGCTTTCCCCTTTGCATTAGAGAAATTATGTGGCTCAGAGGTCTGTAGGGAGAACAGTGTGACAGAGGGTATCAGTAATGTTATTTTTGGAGGAATGCTGGAACTCTGGAATAAGTTCAGATCTGCTGGACACAAGCTAATGGAAACAAATCAGCCCAACAGCCTGTAGTCCAAGTTGCTTTATGGTTAGATCTAAAACATGTTTTGCACTACAGTACATTCCCTTACAGCAAGGAAACGCTAGACTAGAACGTCGCAGAATGAAGGTCTGTGAAGGAAACCAACTGAAATATCTCAACACATTAAATATAGATGAGAATTTATTATTTGTTTCTAGGAGAACAAAGGGTACATATACTATAGTACTGGCTTACCTCAAGCTAATTGCATCCTCCCAAGCCATGCTAAAACTGATATATATCCAAATTCTTCCTAGAAGATATATCAAACCCAACCATTATATACATTTCTGCTGTAGCAATACTTGGAAACAGGAGGAAACTACTATTCAAGGTCACAGGCCACAGCCTAGAAGCTTGTCTGCAAGCAGAAGAGGGTGATGGGGCTCAGCTCCATGCATGTTCAAAAGGAAGAAAGCCAGCAAACAGCAAGCACAGCTCTGAAAATAAGCAGAAACATCAAGCTCTTTGGGGCACAGGACCAATGGGAGGGGCAGACTTGGAAAGTTTGTTTTGCGTTCAGAAACAAAACTATCTACACTGTCCCACAAGTTTAAAACAAATTAATGTGCTATAGCAGATACACAGTGGTTTCTTGTTCTTCTATCAGAAAACACTTCTGCCAACTCCAAATTTCATCTTGCTACTCATGCAAATGAAGAAAATAGTGTTTTGGTTGTAATCTTTCCAGTGCCTGGTCCAACTGCAATTCATATCTCAATACTTGGCCAACTATATTAGCTGCTACACAGGCTGAGGAGGACAAAGGTCTTCCCCTGAAGAGCACAAACCTTTGGAACACGAGGAATGAAAGACATCCAGCAGCACAGTTAACTTAGTTTAGTTTTACTAAATTTTACCTTGCATGCTTTGTGACTGCTATAGGGACTTGCATTTACAGATTGTTCATTCTGAAGTGGATGATGGTGGTTCTTCAGATTATACATTCTGAGATGTTTTTTATTCCTTATGCTCACTACTTCCTTGCTAAAAACTAGGATTTGACTTTTCACAATGGTTTATACTGTAAGCCTGAGGGAGGAAAAAAATCCATTTTTCTTTCAGTGCTTCTGTTAAAGAAGGAAATAAGTAACATGAGCCATGAAAGGACTTTGATCCAGAACTAGAGAATGTAAATGCTTTACAGATGCCAAATAAGGATGCTTCCAAAGAAAAAGAAAACAAAGAATTCTTTACCCCAACTCCTTTTCATTTCCAAACAAGGTAATGGAAGAATTTTGTAAGGTTTTGAGGGAAGCTCCATTTCTCCAAGAGGTTGTTCTGTTTTTAATAATCACATATATTCTTCAGAATAAACAACTGATTGTTTTGACAGGGGCTTATTGTGAGGGAAAAAATAATTTCTTTAGCTCATGGGTGTCTCTTAAAGCCTTAGAGCAACTGGAGAGAAATTGTAGAGAGGGAGGAGTCCATCCTTAGCTGCAATGACACCGGTGACATTCTAATGACCTGCCTGATGGCCATGCTGCCTGTACAATACATCCTGGGGAAGAGCCCAGCACATACTAACACTGGTGGAGTCCTTGAAGAAAGTGCCACTGATAGGAACATCCTCTGGTTGATCAGTTTTATTTCTACTGGATTTTTGGATCACACAAAATCTTGCTCTGGCTTACAAACAGACATCAGTTCATCTTGCATGTTCCTTATGAAAACCCTGCCTCTGTGGGTAAGAACTTCTAAGAGTCTACAATAAAAGAAAGATCCAACAGACTAAAATATGAAGCATTTCCTTGCCTCTAAGAAATGAGGATTCCACCCTTTATTTATTTAAGTTGAAACAAGGTATCAGAGAGGAAAGTCACGACTCCAAGATTGAGTACCTCTGTTGCAGTCTATTCAATCTCCTTTTAAATGGATTTGTCTTTCACTGTAGAAGACTTTTAGAGTTCACACAATGTATCTGCTCTATGTTTCTACAAAACAATGTGAATTACTCTTTATGTATGTACAATTGTATAATACAATACAGTACAATAGTTAAAGTTCCTCTGGCATTGTGTATTCTTATACATGTGTTTTGCACAGTATTTTGACTTAGCAATGGATGGAATAAATAATGCTCAGCACATGTGCCTGGTCCCCGGATAAAAATCTACAGATTCAGCCCATACAGATGGGCCCTGCACTTGCACAAAGCCTGAAGCACATTTGTAAAATTCTGCATGAGTGCAGATGTCTTCCTTGATCCTCTTGCAAGATCAGAAGGTTGGGTCAATGGCTGTACTCCAGATAATGTCACTATTAACATCTCCAGACACAGCCACAGATACAGCTACAAGAGTAAAGCAGGTCAGAAATTAGTTTCTAGGCTTATGGTACAGCTGCCTTACTCCCCTCTAATTCCCTAAATCCCAGAGCACAGTGAGAATGAAAAAACACCTTGCTGGTAGAAAAACAGTGCCATAAAGCAGCCAGTGCTCAGATATGGGAGACGAATGTCGGAGTTCAAAAATGTCAAACCTACGTGTCTGGGGAATGGCAAGATGAGAGTTCATTCTGTTCTTTCTCAAAGCAAAACTATGTGAGTGCATCAGGATACAGCTTTTTTGATTTATACTTCACATTAATAACAAATTTATGCTTGTATACTAGTACTAATGATTTAATAATGCATTAATATCTTAACTCTGCTGTCCAATCATGGCAGAATTAGTGACTACTTACAATAAATAATGTTACAAATCATACTGCTATTACACAGCACTTCCTGGCAGATTTTGCAGTTCCTTTAGCACAGGAAACATGTTTCAGTAGAGTATTGCAGTGATTCCATGACTTTTTCTGTTGACTATGCAGGAAACTAATTTTCCAAACAGTATGTTATGGACTCAAACCCACTGATGTGGAAGAGCGGAGGAGAACCCAGTCAGAGAGGCAGGAAAAGCCGTGTCCGTATCACTGGGGTGCTCCCCACTATACAGCAACATCTTGAACCAGTACGCCAAGTAGGGCAGACTGGTTTAATCACCATGGTCTGCAATTCAGTGAGAGACTCCTTCCTAAGTCCCCCACGTCACACCACTGATTTGCCAGCAGCTTAAGATAGCTGACAGCAGGCTGTACTCTTCCTTTCCAGCATCAGGACAGATGGCCTCAGCTCACTCCAGCAACTCAGTTCAGCTGCTATGAAAAAAGAAACACTAAGAAGCATTCTTATCTCAGCAATGAGACACAGCCAAGCCCTGGAAAGGAAAGGGAACCTGCCTCCTGAAAGCCAGAAAGCATTGTTCTGTCACAGTGAATAGCACCAGCAGGGCTCTCAGAAGGCCTTCTACAGGCAGGCTGCTGGGAAGAATTCACACCCTAAAAACGCCTTACAATAATTTACCCCAGACGCAAATAAGTGGTTAAATTTTTAACAGCTACTGAGCTGCAGTATTTCTCAGTGTTCTGGAATGTGAAAGACAATAAAACAGATTAATCTGCATCAATATCTCTAAAAAGAAGAGGAAGGGATTGCAAGCATGGCTGGCACAGCCTTCCCAACTGTGCACAGCCCAGATGCTCGAGCACAGAGAGCAGCATGGCCTCAAGTGATTCTCTCCAGGGTTACAGGGGAGTTACCACCTCAGTCGTGGCTTGCACATCTCTTGGTCTCCTCAGAGGTCAGATCCTGACACTTATTCCGGTAGGCCCTAAAACCAGCTCTAAGCCCATTGTTTCCAGAGGACAAATGCCTTCTTTCCACAGAAACATCCAAGTAGAAACTGGGGCTAAAGGGTCAACTTTCAGTGATGTATCATAGTTAGAACAAAACAGATAGCTGCCCGAAGTACTGCTATCCAATGTGTACACAACATACAAGAAAACAGCAGATAAAATTAATCATTCACCTGCTAAGTAAATTTTTCCCCTCAGAACAAGTTAACATGTGTCCTCTGATTTACTGAAAGACCCCCCTGACTACCCTCAAGATGGTTTCCCAGAACTGGTGCAGTGACAATTTCTGCAATGAAGACACAGCAAATACCCCGGCAGAGCAGAAAGTCCCAGTATCCACTACTGTGCTTTGATCACTATGCACTGCTCCTTCTTTACAACCACACTTGCCCAATTTTAAGCATGTAAGTCAAACTTCTGACAACACACAAGGTGTATAAGACATTTCCACATTTTAACTGTAAATTAAAAGAGCAAAACAAAACTATTTGCTTGTTAAGATTCTTGTTCTACATAACACTGGGCCCAAGACCTTAAATCTCCATCCTAAAAAAATATATTCTAGGGTAAAAAAGAAAGCACTTGAGCTAAACATAGTGGTAGCTGGTACTCAACTAAGATAGCTGGAGTTTCATTTTGGCTTTAAGCCATATAAAATTATAAGATGTAAAGAGAAAAGGATCCTATTAAGGAAGAAAACTGTGCGAGTAAAACAAAATAAAAATTCAACAGATGAAACATGCTTAAGATAAAGTTAAAAGTTCATCAGCTGGGATGTTAAGAGAGGAACTGAGCAGGGTTGAGGGTTACTACTGTTATCAATGGGAAGAACTCACATTCCTGAAATAGGGGAGAATAAATAAAACAATCACTTGTGTTTAAGGAGATGATTTGCAATGGTAACAGAAGTGTTACAATCAGATGCAAGTTAATTCCTATGGGAGGAAAAATTACAATCCCCAGCAGCAAAACTCCAGAAGCAGGCAACAAGGCAGCATCAAGAACTTGAAAGGAGGCAAAACCAGAGGCAAAACCTTTAACAGATGTGTGAGGAAGTTCTTTGATACCCGAGTTGCACAGGAAGTCTCAAAACATCTCCCAGACGGCAGGATCTGTATCACATAGGCATCTTGCAGCAGCAGCAGCAAGGACCCAGACTGGAGGCCTCTGACAATGGAGAATTTTTTATAGGCCTTGTTTGGAAAGTGATTAAAAATAACACAGTAAAAACAGACACAATTTAAGCAACTAGTAATACACACTAAAACGTAAATGTGGTGGTGGTTGGATTTTGTACTTTGCCCTTTTTTAAAATTGCTGTATATCCTATACTACATGAAAAATTACTGTGGTACATGGCATTACATCAGCACAAAGGAAGCAGAGCTGGCAGATTGACAAGCTGTCTGTCTTGGTTTTGAAAGACAGGTGTCTGCCAAGGAAGGCAGGAGCTTCTCTTAGAATAGAAAATATGCAAACCCCCTCCCTCCAAATTATTAAAAGGGGCTCTCAGGCAAAGCAAAGATATGAGGATAAGAATAACAGTTCTTCAGTTTGTATAAATAAAATAAAGTAAAACAAAAACCAACAAACTACAACCTAATAGGAAAATTAGAACAAGATGCAGTATTAAACAAAAAGACAAAACCTGACAGTTAGAATACAGCCTGACACGCTGTCAGTCAGGGTGTTGGTAGCAGTCCAGTTGGAATGGTGGCTCCAGTAGTCCTCCTGGAGTGACAGATGGTTCTGCTGAAGCAGAGATCCTGTAGAAGGGCGGAGTTTTCCTCCAATGGTCCAGTGGTGATGTAGAAGGGTCTGGTCCTTCCTCTGGGAATCCAGTGGGAGAGAAGGCTGCTCCTCTGGGAATCCAGTAGAAGGCAGATGCCTGTTCTGTCCAATTGCCCAGATTATATCCAGGTGGGAATGCTTGGCTCCTCCCCCTGGGCGGAGCATCTCACAATGGGATGATGTCATTCTCTGAGCTATGTGGTGGGTCCTAAATTGCCCATTATACAGAAAATGGCTCCCGGAGGGAGTTATCTATGACTCATGGGGCAAGGTGTTAATGGCCCATTAACAGGAGATGGTCCGGGGGAGGAGGCAAGGAAAACACTCCTGGCTTCAATAGTTCATGAAGATGGAGATAGAATACAGACCTTCTGGAACATTCTTATATTGTAACCTAGGACACTGTCATGAACAGCAGACTTGCTTTTCTAACACCAACAGAATAATCAAAGTATAAAAACATAGTAACTCCAAGAAGTTTGTACTTCAGGTCTGTCTCCAGTGACTGAAATGCCCAAGAGCTGCCTCAGCACAGAGAAGTACAGAAAGGAATTGTAACTGGCCATAAAAGCAACCAGGAGCATAGATGCGGTTTTTTACTTGCACATTAGCATGTAAATGCATCTTAATATGGGAAGACAGAATATCTGGGAAGTTATTTTCCCATCTTCAGACAGTGACTCAGAGAGATCTTAATGTATATAAGCCCTATGAATGTTTATGCAATTACTAACTGTAACTTCTACAAACAGTAAGCAGATGCTATGCCTGACAGCATTTGGTAATAAAATGTCTCTGTTTCTGTAAACTCTGCACAAGTGTGTTTCTGCACAAGTGCACAAAATCTTACACACAACACAGAAAAACAAAAAAAAAACATAGGGTGGTGATGACTTGATGACTAGCAGGGAAGCACTTTGGACTAAGACAGACTTGCTCAGCAAATCAAGTAAAATATCAGAGTCCATAAAAAGATTGGAAAAGTAAGGTTGAGTTTCCGGTATGGATCTTGTCCTGTTGCTGTCCCAGGCATATCAAACTCTGTGTGGAGGTGGCAGAAAATTTCAAACATCATCCTGAAACACAGAATTACTTCAGGCAAGAAAAAAAGTTTTTGGAAACACACTACCTATTACTAAGAAAATGAAGCTTGGCATCAACTAGTTGAAAAAAGCATACTTGACCTTAGCACCAACAAATTGCAGGATGTGCTTAACAATGTTTTAGTTCACACAGGCAGAAGCACCCACTTCAGCAGGTACCTTTAGCCTTAGTTTAGATACTAAGCAGGAAGCCCAGTTTCTAGAATGAAAAAGCTGAAAGAGAAGCTTCTCTGCAATCACCTGAGAGTCCTCCATGAGTCACATGTGAGCAATTACTGCCACAGAAAAGCAGGTGACAAAGGGGCCGGTGCTGTGGACCCAGCAACTGGAGAAGTAGCTTTACATCTGTGTTCCAGTGCACTGCTCCAGCAGCACCCAAGCAAACAGCAAAGGCTCCCAAGCAAACATCCAGCCTCCTCCTGCAGGAAACTCCAGCTGCACTAGAGTTTGGAGCTCTAATGGCAATTACAACTTTGCTGCACCTGGGTAGCAAAACAACCCTACAGCTTCCCATGAGGAAGTCATGTTCACCATTTTCAAGAAAAAAAAAATCCCAAGCTGATTTGCAAAGTGAGCTGTCTCTGATTTTCTAAGCTTTAAATGAAGCCTGACCTGAAGAAAACTGCACTTGTATTAAATGATGACTTGTCATTGTACTTTGTGGATGCCTTACACTGTTACCATGGTTACATCTTTCACATTAAATATAATACTAAACAGGGGGCATTAAGAAAAAATTGTGCCTTGATTTTTTTCTTTTAATACCAGGTATTTGTGATCTTTTTTAAGGTACTGACATAAACTGGAGATGGACTTTTAAGCTGCAGAAGGACTTTATATAAGGGCATGCAGTGATAGGACAAGGGGGAATGGCTTTTAACTTAGAGGGCACCTATGAAGGTGGTGAGACACTGGAACAGGTTTCCCAGAAAAGTTGTGGATGTCCCAGCCCCTGGAAGTGTTCAAGGCTGGACAGAGCTCTGAGGAATCTGGCCTAGTGGAAGATGTCCCTTCCCATGGCAGGGGGACTAGATGATCTTTAATGTCGCTTTCAACCCTTCACTCTTTCAACCCTTCACTCTATGAGTCTATGAGTTCCCTGTAACTGGTAATGGTATTACAGTAATATCAACATTAACATTTGTATCCATATGAATGTTTAATATATACTGAAGTGAGTAAAAAATTGCCTGCACTCACTGAATAATATGTACATTTCAATCTTGTCAAAATTAACTTAGAACCTAATGCTACAGAAAGCTCTATCTCAGCAAGGTTTTAAAGTCTTACCTACACATCATTACACTAATTATATGGAAATATAAGATACATGTACAGAAACATCTGCCAACTAATGTAAAGAATAATTAAATTATTTTGTATATATTTAACTTACTTTCATTGAGTGAGGAAACAGCCCTTTCAGAAGGCCATTTCTTTGGTCTTAAAAACTGAAACTCAAGCCACCTGGTTTTCATTTCCTGCCATATTCCTTCTGTCTCAGCTGCATACTGTGCTAAAAACAAAGGCTCTATTCTTTAATTGTGAATATCAGACGCCTTTAACATTCATTCTGTTGTTAGTGCCTTGGAATGTGAAAAAGTTAATATACAATATCCTCTTGTATCGGCTAAAATAATAAATGGCCAGTTGCATTCCTTTAATCAACTGGGCTCAAGACCTGCAGATCCTTGGACACTTAAGAGTTCAACAGAGACAAAAATGCATGGTTTTCAAAGCAAAATTACTATTTGAACATACTTCTATTCTACTGTTTTGGATGACAAGCAGGGATTGAAGGTCACTGTTTCTAAAGTTACCTAAGAAAAGTCTAGAAATCAGTCACCTCAGACCCTGTCACCCTATGGTGGTAAACAGCTGTCACATCTGGTCTCAATCAACAGCCAGCAACCAAGAGTGAAGGGCAAGCCTATTTCCAGACCTGGATCAGAGATGGTTTTAACAGAAACCCCTGCTTCAGAGCAGCAGGACCAGTGAAAGATGGCATTCTTCAGCAAGAAACACAAGCCCACAGAGGAAATGGGGCACAAGGGAACGACTTGTACAGCTCGGTGAAGAATTTTATTGGCCAGCTCAGTGCAAAAGATTGTTGCTAATAAAACAAAGAAACATTTGTCTATCAAGGTGACCAAAATGTCTCCTACCTCTGAAAGGAACAGATTTTGAATGAAGAAACAAATGTGTGTACACTCTTGAGATGATTTCTAAAACAAAAAAGCAAGTAAACAAAATCTCTTTCCATCAAGAAAGCAAGCTTTCAGAAATCCCAAAACTCTAATTATGACCACTAGTAATTGACAGTCACATTACGTAAGTCACACTAAGTGCTTTGAGATCAATCTGACACAATTTTGGGATAACCAGATCAAGTCCATTAATTTACTCCCTCCTCATTTATTCAGAATTCATCAAACATTTGCTGCTGTTTAGCCTGCAAATAGAGCTACTTATTCAAAGCTTCCAGAACATTTGGTCTGGGGCTCATGTTAGGAGTGAAGAAGCAGCACTCCTTGCCATGGTGTGCTGGGATCTCTTAACCAGGCTTCTGGGCAGCCTTTACCAGCCCTACCATGGTTTCCAGGGGTACAGCTGGGAGGGGAGTGCAGGGACGGCTGCACTTCAAACCACACAGCTCAGAGGGTAACCACTGGAGGCCAGGGGGAGCAGAAGTCTTTCCAATACTACTGGTGAGATTCAAGACAGCATATGGCATCACACTGATGTACACATTTATACTTTGGATCAGAGACTCTCACATTTACCTCTTCCATTTTTATTGAGCTAACAAAGAGTGAGATTTTGCAGTTGGTTCACAGATGTGCATTAAGTAACAGGCAATCACTTTACTTGCACATCAACACTTCCCACATTTAGCGAAGAATCAAAATTTGAAAGCTGTTTCCTGTCCCACCCCAGTCTACTAGCAATGAGGGTACTCATTACAGCAGCTTAAACTGAGGGAAAATATGTTCCTTAGCTTGGAGAAAAATATGTAGAATAATCAGTGTGATGCAACACTGGCTGAAACTTGATTTCACAACAGTCATTGCACCAAAAGGTTTAAGAAAGTGGTATTAAGAGACAAACACGTAAAAAGTAACAGAAAAGAGAACTTGTGCCATGTAATCTCTAGGCATCACATGGCTGAAAAATTGATAAGGAAAACATTCTTGTTTAGTTTCCCAGTGAAGTCAGTAATGAGAATGTATGTCATAGTTGATAATAAACATTCCTGAAGATTCCTAACATTTATTGTTATGATCATTCTGTTTATTACAACCATACCAAGCTCCAAGTTCTTTTGTAACACGTCAGAAGCTACTTCACAATCAACCACTTTTCAGAGTGGAACTACTTCATTGACAAGAACAAAATATTGGGAGTCTGGCTAAAAAGTGAGGACTCTTACATGCAATTTTATTTTAAAATTATCACATTTATACTTGGTTGCATAATTCTCTGAAATTCTGTCAAAAAGCTCTAAACTTGATTCTGGACATCAAAATTCTGTTCTTGTGAAAACAACTGCCACTCCTTAAGCCATCTCAGGATCTCTGAAAAAAGGTGAATTAAACTTGACCTTACGTCTGTAACAATAACCAGTAAAATACTTTCAGGATTACTTGCAAACCTTTATTTACAAATCTGAACTCGTTAACTCTGCCCCAAGCAGTAGCTCAGGCTGGAAGTTCTGCTGTGCTTGGAAATAAGCTTTGCAATGTTCCCTCTGGAGGTACACAGAAAAGACCATCACAGAAAACATAGCACATCAGTAATTTGGCACCCCACTTCCTTGAAATGTTCTGGACAGACAAATTTAATCTGACTTCTAAAATGACTCCACTATAAGATCAAGAAGCTGAATGCAAAAAGGCACTGAACAGGATCCATTGTCACTTTGCTTAACAGAGGAAGAGCCCTGGTAGCTCAGGCTGGGCAAGAAAGACCAGACTATAATTTCACACTGTACTCTCTAGTATTTTCCAAAACACTTAAAATTTGGCAGCTATGATCTTCCAGACCTCCTGGACCTGGCCCAGTCTGAGCAGCAGAATCAGAGCGACTCTTTTCCGGCAATGAGTGATTCTCCACACATCCAGGAAGTGCTTCAGTTGCAAGGGCAACCAGGAGGGGGGAGGATTTCTTTCAGTGCTCTCACTGCCACAGCTGCTACCCTACCAAGACATGCAAGGTGAAAGGAAGTCTGACACAGGGGTAAGAATGCAGCTTTCAGGGCATTTTCTCAGCAAATGAGGTGAGAGATGCAGGTTAGAGAGATCCACGGATAAATGAGGTACAAGCAAAATGGATACAACTGACTCAGAAGAGCAGCAGTGAAGGAGGAGGTGTATGTGTGTGAAATTAGAAGACACAGAAGAGTAAGCAATAAAATGCAACTAAAACTAAATATAAAATTGAGCAAACTTTAGGTCATTATTTTCAGCTGCTCTTGGAAAGAAGCTTGGACAAACAAAAAAAATTCTCCCAAACTTTTAAGATTAGCGTACCTTAAGGATAACTGCTAGCCTTGGCTAATTTTAGCTCCATCAGTTCAAGCTGTAAAGGGGCATGTCATCCTTTACAGAGAAGTTTAGAATGTAAAGAAATGCAGGTATATACAACTGTTACATCTTTTTTTTTTTATTCCATTAAAAAGGACAAATGAAAAAAAAACATCAGATGCAATCAGAACCCACATTAAGTGTTAAAATATAATATACTAAACTAGGAAGAGCCCAGAGAAGTATGGCTTGCATTCTCCCAACTGATTGCCCCCATCCAAATGCATAATTGAAATTAATTTAAAAAAATAGATTAAAATAAAAAATTACATAATTTTTTTTTCTTATAGGTGCCTCCACCTTTTTCTGCATACTGGATGAGCCTGTTCAGGACAATCAACTCTGAGTGAAGCTTCTGTCCATAGAGCTTCTTTTGCAATTCACTGATAAAGTGAGGAGGTCTATGTAAATCCAGAAAAGGGATTGGAGGGCAACTGGAAAGGAACCTGTTTCCCTTTAAAAGAAAGCCTAATTAAGGAAGTTGAGGAATTGTCTGGACATGCAGATTTTATGCCTGTTACTTGTACTTATCAAATATCACACTAATTCTGTGACTAGGTTAACTTCTCAGTTGCCAAGCCATGGCATGTCTCCCGTTCTATAAACAAGTAGCAAAACAAAAGGTGTTTTGTTCACTTAGCCTGTTTTTCTGCATTAATGGCACAATTAATTATCCATTAAAGGAATTTAAATAGCAGTAATCCAAATACTTCCATTCATTTAAACTCCTTGGTCTTTGCTGTCCAGAACCAGAAGTGGTGAACACCTGCCACCACCTCAAACTTTCCCATTAATGGCTTCTTGTTTGTACTGGAAAACATGACATCTGTCCGTTGTTGCAATCTTTGAGCCCCTAGCAAGGCCCCCGTGGAGAGAAAATGCTTAGTCATGTACTAAACCCTACTTCCTAAGACCCTCTGTTATCTCCCTGTAACACTATTGGCTACATGCCAGATGTCCAAAGACTATAGGTCAAATCACCAAGACCTCAGACTATTGGCTAGTTATCCCAATCCTACCTAATCCTATAAAAACCCCTACTTCTGCCCACTTCGCGAGAAGACGCCGTTCCTGGACCCCTTCACGGAACCCCCAATAAAGAACTCGTGGAATACTCCGGGGTCGGCTCTTCTCGTCTCTTTCTCCCTTGAGCTAGCAGAAAGCGGCTATCTGGCAAGCAGCGTGCTGAATATCACTGAGAGCTGAAGAGCTGAACCGCCTGATAAGAATCAGGCTGTGCTTGCCGGATAGTTCGCGGCTAGGGCGCTTGCCGGACCCTGCAAGATCGGAGCCGATCCTTAGGACCGGAGACCGGGACCCCTCTCTATCCGGATAAATTCTTAAAACGGCACCGGGGGTCCTGACTGCCCCCCAGGCTGGCCACCCGGGCAGGGCGGACAACCCCCGGTACAACCGTTTTAGTCCACCTGTAGAAAAACATGTTTATCTAGGTAGTTATTTATTTCCCCCAAATTTCCTCCTTAATCTTCCTGTGCTGAATAAAACTCAAGTGTGATTGCTAAACAAGAAAAGCAAAATCCTTTACAAGCTGCTGTAGGCTTCCAGAAAATCCCATCAGTCTGTGATCCAGAGATGGCCTCTTTAGTAAGAGTTCCACAGATCCACAAAGTCGTAAAGGATAAAAACGCTTTCTGATGACTCTGCATATCAAGAACTGCACTTAAATAATGCCACTTCAAACCTGATTTCATACCAGATACTTGGAATAGCAAAAAACCCTAACATGAACATCACAGTTTTATGTACAATTCTGTTTCATCAAACAATTCTCCTTCCCCTTTTTGTCTTCCTCAGGAAACAAGGGAAACATTGCATCTTCCACAAAAATACTTATGAAAGTACTTTTGAGATTTAAAAGTGATGATCTTCACAAATACAAAAATGAGAACAATTTTAAGTTGCTCTCCTCCACTTCAAGAAAATTATTTAAATTTTACTTATTTCTAAGAAGTTGCTGAAGTATATCTAGAAGTCAGGAGCCATCATCCATTCCTACCTGTTTCAGAGCTCTTTTGGCTCATCTCTCAAAACTCAGTGCTTTTTCTCAGCCCTTCTCCCTCTCTACTGGCACTTGCTTGGTTCTGTCTTGCAGAACTTGTAAGGCAATGAAGATGGCAGGCTATCTGTAATACAAACAATACTATTCAGTGACAAAGCACCAGAAATAGTCTAGAATGCACCTTACTCTCAAAGGAAACAGTTCAGCAATAAAGACTCCAAGAAGTTGCAGCTGGTTTTTACTTAAGTTTTAGAATACAATTCACTGTTGAAAAAAGCCACTTTCGCCCTTTCCTAACAAATTAGTACCTTTATTAACAAAAGGGTCCAAAGTTATTTTTGTGCCATCCCAAACCCTTAACAAAAAAACTAGACTTGAAAGGTAGGGTGAAATTTTTGTATATGCTGAACAGTTAAAGACACTCATGTTTCTGTAAAATAGCAGGAGTCAGATAACACCACTGCACTGGACTTGGTAAGATGGAAATGAATTGCTCAAGTCAAGGACTCACAGAACAAGGTGTCTGATAGCCAGCTGCTGCCTCCTGTTACCTTCCAAACATGGTACAATGTACACTACCTCCAAAATCATTTATCCTGGGTTTTAGGTGGTTTACTGAGAGCAAGATCTTTTTCTTTGTACAACACACACACAAAGAGCAAAAAGCAAATGAGAATGCTATTCTTAGAAACTGCCTCACCTAAGGTGCTGGGGACTTAACTTTCGTAGCTCTCTAATGGAATTACAGCACAGCCTATAAATATCTGGCTTTTTAAACATAATCTGATCAATATGCATAATTTTCACAATTGATTTTACAAATGCAATTCACAATAAAACTGCTAACTTCTGAAAGTTTAACAAGCCATGTCCACCAGGATACTGCATATGAAGCAGTAAAAAGCAATTAAATACTACATTATTGCATGACAAAGATACACACATTAACTACAGTTGGTACGTTTTTCTTATTTATTCAAAAGCTAGTGGATGACAAAAAGGGTTAAAATGTTTTATACCACCTATTCAATACATGAACAAATACTTAATCCAAAGGGACTTAATTTACAAGCCCCTCTGTCCAAAAAACACACACAAATTAGTTTTTATACACAAATGTTTATTTCTCAAATAAACTTCCCCTTTAAACACAAGGAATGAAATCTAAATCTTCATAAAGATGGATCCAAAACGAAAACCCTCCAGTACATTGTAATCACTGTTTTGTTGGTCACTACTGGCTTTAACTGTTTAACATCAAAAAACAAGGACATATTTAAAAAATCATGCTACTGGATATCTAGCTCTGCCTCTGACCAGCTCTACACTGATCTCCAAAATTTTAAAATTTTACATCATGAAATCCGAAGCATTTAACTGAACAACAGCTGTGCAATAAACACAAAGAACTGAACAAGAAGATTATTATAAGATGTAATCAAGTTCATAGCGGATATAGGTGTTCTTTTCATCATTATAGATTCTTGGATAATGTGCTATCAGAGCATCCTGTGATCCAATGTAGATTGAATTATAGATCTTCCAATAAACATCTCTGACTTTTCTGGCAGGGTGAAACAAACCCTAGAAAACAGAACAGAAAAAAATGTAATTAAAGCTTGAAGTTCCAATGTTCTTTTATTGAATGTAATCAAGCATTTCAAAATAAGCATCTAATAAATGGGCAGAACATAAAAGCTCTAGGAGAAAACAGTTTTACGTAATAACAATAGATAAACAGTACTTGCAAGAATATATATTGCAAAAGACTTTCACTTTCCTACTGACTGTCAGTATCTTCATGCTGAAGTCCCCACACTGCTAAAGTGTGAAATCTCCTATCTGTAAATTATTACTAGAATGCTGTTACACCTTCTCTGCAATGACCTGCATTACTTTAATCCTTGCTCCCCACCTGTTAGGTGAGTTTTAATTCCACAGCCAACACAGCTACTGTCATTTGCAATTACATGGAAAAGGAGCCTTCAGATTTTACCACCCCATGAACATTTTCAGAAGCTGAACTGCCTAATGTTGATCCAGCAGTATCAATTCTAACCAGAGCACTGTTTTATAGTGCTGCACTCTTCTAAACATCTCATTGTTTTTCTTTGCTAATGACAAAACATGACTATCCTCCTATCCTCTCATTTAGTTATCTCGCTGATTACATGCCATAACCCCTTCCACAGCTAATTTATTTACCAGCCAATAGTTCACATCCTCAAAATTTGTTAGATGCCTACAATTTAGAAATCAAAGTGCCAGTCAACTGATATTCTAAGTTATCTGTTCTTTCTACAAAAGTTCTGTGATGTCATCAGCTATCTCCCTATACCAAACTCTCTGTTTACTGCCTATTTCCATTATTCAAGTCCTTGGCGCAGAATACCCTATTTAAATAACACTTTGGAGACAAAAACACGGTTTTTCCTTTGCTGGAAGTCATCTTCAGTTGACGTTTTTGTCTCCTGGAAAGAAGTCCTGTCTGACAACTGCTCTCTGCTGCCCCAGCACCCACAAGGCCATACCTGTAAGCAGTACTGTAACATCCTGCAGGGCCCAATAGCGACTCTGAGACCCTCCAGAGCCCCCATAACTGCCTGGATGACGTGAGGAGAGGTCTCAAACACATTCGGCCACACGTAATTTAACAAATGATTAAGGGAATCTTCACAACCAAACCCATAAACACCAAGGGACATGTGCTGCACCACAGCACTGGCTGTCTGTCTGTGTACAAGATCCCTGCAAAGAGAACAATGGGTATTAATAAATGAGATTTAGAAGCAACATGATTGGACAAGCAAATTGTTTCTTTTCAATAACATTTTTCTTGAAAGCACTAATAATATTTTTAAGCCATACTTACTGATAGCAAGAGGCAGAAAATCAAAAATCAGTGAAGGGAAAAAATCATGGGAGTTTTCTGACAAATTACTGCACTCCAATTCCACAGAAGTGCCAACAGAAATTATCAAAAGCAGTTTTAATGGAAGAAGTCTTGACTCACTGAAGTTGCTTTTATTTTAACCTTCAGAGTTATTAGTACAATTGGAGCATATATACTCCAAATTGTTTGCAAACAATGGCTTCCCAAATTATGCTGGTTACTTAAAGCCTTTAGCAAACAAGGACAACATGCATATTTGCTATCATTAACAATCAGGTATATACCTAAAAATATGACTACGGGTAACTACCACAGAAGAAGTCAACTCACCTGTCCATTAAAGCATCTTCAAGCAATGGTGTAACAGCATAAATGTAATCTTTTCCCATCTCTCCAATATATTCAAACAGGAAAGAAAGTGATTTTAACACACCATTCTGGACATTCAGTTCTGGAACTCTGTATTCATTCATGAGTGCAGGCAGCACTGTGAAAGGTGAACATGTTTCAGCCACAATAGCAATTGCTACTGTAGTACATACTCTGTTCTGCCTTTCTTGTACTTTCAAGTTGTTTAGCAGTGTGGCCAATACATCATGAGGTCTGGAAGAGACAACATGGGTATCCACATCAATAGATTCAGTGAGGATTCGGACAACATTAGTTAAGCTTCAAACAAGTGGCAGAGAAACATGGCTTAGCCCTCATAGAAAGTTTACAGTGCTGGGAAACAAACAGAACGCTAAACATGAAACACTGCACTCTGGAACAGCTAAAGGATTTATTTTCATAGCCAACATTTTTTACTTTGTCTAGACTTAGCTTTTTCCCTACCCTCTGTTCTTCCTCTTGTGAATTCTGGAGGGTAGGAGAGCCTCCCCACTATTACTGAACACCGAGGAAATGACAGACTTGTATAAAACCGAGCACTGAAAGAGGTAAGTTATGTTCTGCATGGAGAACAGTTACAGCAGCCCTGGCTGCTTGCTCTATCTGCATTCAGTCAGTCATCAGTCACTTATAGAACAAGTATCAAGGTGGCAACTTTGCCTCATTCTACTATGTGCTGACTTGTAATATAACCTTAGTGTAAAAAGACCTTTAAAAATCAATACAACTACTGATTTGGTGGGAGGGAGGGGGAAAAAAGGCGAGATAAGTTAAATTATTTAAAGGAGAGTTTATGAAATAATACAAAGAGGGTCTGAATGCATATCACAGTATCAAAAATTCGTGAGACAACAGTTCTTACTCCCAAATTAGACTAACTTTATTAGTCCACTAATTTTGTTCAGAAGTCCAACATCCCATGTTAATGAAGAATACGTGACTGTATTCTTCAAAATTAGTAAAACTATATCTGCACATATATAGTGTAGTGAAGTTTGAATATTTCCCACCAGAAAACTAACAATCATCACTATGTTCAGTAACTGTGTGCAGAAGTGGATAAGCATTAAACCAACTTACCCAATAGCTTTTGCAATATAACCAAAAGTGTTCACTGTGGCTCTTCTGATAGCTTTCTTGTGAGCTTTTAATAACTCAAGTAGTTCAAAGCAGATCCTCATCCACTCTCTTGCAGAAACATACTCTGCACCTCTGAAAGAGAATAAAGTGAGTTACCTCTTCAGAGATGTAAGAAGTTTCTAAATAAAGCCACAAACTGTAGCACCTACTCATTTGCTATCCACAGAGGTAACAGCCTAAGCATTTCCTTTATTAGGTAATTCAACAGTGTGTCTGCTACATATCTCAAGTTCCATTCACAACTTCAGAAATACCAAGAGATATGACAGTAAATACCCAGATGCCAAACTTGAGCTTTTGCTGTAATAATTGCCCACAAAGAAGATTAAATATTTTATCATTACTCAGCTTACCTGTCTGCAATACGCCCAACAAGATCAATACAATTTTCCTGTACTTTCTCATGTCTGTTCTTCAAAATAGGTGTCAGCCGTGGCAGAAGGTCTTTGATTGGTGGTGTCATCTTGTGCATACCTATTGAATTCAAAGAGGCACATTCAGTTTTATAGTGTTTTTTTATTTGGCTCTTGAACAGCCAAGTAACCAATACAAAAACATACCTATAACATTCACAATAGCCTTAAGCGCTCCGAGTATGCTGCCCAGTACTTCAGGATATTCTTCACCCAGGTACTCATACAAAACAACACCCAAGTGTCCCATCAGTTTTTCCTACAACCAAGTAAAAAGAGTTAGAAGGTTATCTTCCCCTCCTCTCTCATTACTATGACCTGCTAGAGCAAATCTGAAAGAGAAGTCTATTACCTCTTGACAAGTCTTCATGACAACTGCAGTACGAGAGATCAGGTCAGCAGCCTGCTGCCGGACCTTGGCTGATTTGTTGTTCAAACGCCACAAAACCGTACCACAGATCTGTGGCAAGTAGGGTTTCACTCTTTTGCCTAGAGCATTAACCACTGTGCCAAAACCATTTAGCATCACAGAATCCTGAGGGTGAAAACAATAAAGGAAAATCAGAAACAGCAACACTGCATTTTACCTAAACTTGTCATAATCTGAAATTGCTTTTAAAATGGTAACATTCCAGAGATTGCTTGCAGATTTCATAGGTTAGAGTACTGACATCTTAAAAGGGATTCTAAAAATCTAACTTAGAAGTACACATCTGTATAACTAATAGTGAGATGGCTCACAATTACAGTACACCAAATACGCCAACACTTGGCCATACCTCTGTTGTCTGTTCCTGAAAGGCGTATAAAATACCATCAATGAGCTGTTCTTCCAGTTTATGATCAATGTCTGCTGCCCCAAGATTTCCCATTATCTTCTCAATTGTTTCCATGACCATTTTTCTGTACTGCTCAGCCTCATCTTTCAGATCATCCACAATTCTAGAAATAATTTCTGCTGCTCCAACCTTATTTGCCAGCTCCACAGTTGTATCAACCAACTGAAATACAGAAAAGTTAAATAAGCAAGCATTAACATTATGCTTAAAAGTAGTTAAAAGCTACTTTCTACATCTTGAAAATAATTTCCCTAGTCTGAAGAAACATGTTAAATGCACTATAAAAAACTAGTTTTACCTTTATAAGTCATCCAGTGTTTTTAAGAACATAAATGGGGTGAACCACCCCACCTTGCAACTGATGAAGACCCTCACAGATGTAAGTGTCGTGATACCTCCTAAGAACCTAAAAATCTTCTTAGCTACACAACTTCTAAATTGCTAGGTACAAACAAAAATCAAGTTTCAAGACACCGACAAAAATAAACACCTAGCCTGAACAAACACTCTAATTTTCTTCTACTATAAGTATTTTCCCAGCTAAAAAAACACCAGAAATACCTGTCTGTAATTTCTTCTGTCCAGTGCCATTCTGTGCTGCCAGAAATGTTTGAAGAAGGGTGGCAAGATTTCTGTTTTAATGTAGTTTGCTTCAACACCATCTGTACCACAGCACTGCTTTACCACCTGACAGGAAATAAAAGTCCAACGATTTTAATTTAGTGTAGGGTGTGGGGTGGATGACATGGGGTAGTTTTTTTTTGCTTTGGTTTGGAATTTTTTTTTCCATGCATATTCAATATCAATGCTAAATTATCATTCTGACGTACCTTCAACACAATTTTTTTCATCTCTTCATCAGGAGACTGGAACTCTCTGATAAGAATCAGCATGACTTCTCTGGTGTAGTAGTTCGCATACTCGGCATCCATGAGTGGGATCAGGTAACCAATTGCCTTCAAAAATGCAGCCAAACCCTATTTAAATGCAAAATATATCTCTAGTAAGTTACAGCATGTACACATCCATTTCAGCTCAAACCAAATGAAGTACTTAAGATTTACCTTTCCTCTGTGCTGACGTATACCCTTCCACAAGGGCTTCAGGACAGAATCAAATGACTCAATACCATAGGGAGTGGCTGCCTCAGCCAAAGCAGCAATGGCCAAAGCGCTGATGGTGCGAACTTTCTGCTGCTCATCCACCAGCCCTGCAGGGGTTGAGAGAGCAGAGTTTAGTACCACTTCTTGTACTCGTGTCTTAAGTTCAAAATAGCAAAAACGGAGGAGCAGTGTAAAAGAGATTAAGTTATTTTCACAAATACTGAACAACTATTAGTATTTACTCATCTTTCAGAATCAGCTGAGATGTTTCTCGGTGTCATAGCAACAACAAAGCCAGGACCTTATTGCCACTGTGCCTTACTGAGGTCCAAAAAATTTTGCATATATAAAGCAGGCAAAAAAAAACTTTGTCTGGGAATGCAGAACTTACCATGTTCAATAATTTCAACCAAGCTCCTGAGATGAGGCAGGATAGCACAACCCATGAGAATAGCAATCTGCTGTACAATCTTGATGCCAGTGTGCCTGGCCTGCCAGGATTTTTTGCTTTTACAGACAGCTTTCAAGAAGGGTAACAGAGAAGGAATGCCCAGAGCAGATGCAACAACAGCAAAGGCTCGAGCTGTTGTATTTCTGACATATTCATCCATGTTATCAATATCAGGTCGCATGGTGGAGATCATTGTTGCCAAACCCGCAGCCTGCAGGACAAAACAAAAAACATACCCATTGGATCTATGAACAGCACAGTTAATTGTTCTGCCATGCCTATAAACATGCAGGTACGTATAAGCTAACTCAGTGCTTTAATAAAGGATGGAGTTTTACCTTAGCCAAGTTTGAAATAATTTCTCTGCCTTCCACTCTAGCATAGTAGTCTTCATCAATCAGCAGGGGTTCAATGACGACAAGGATCTGAAAATATAAACAAATTAATATTTCCTTTTATTAATACTTTCTGTAGTACAGAGATGATGCAATTAATTCAAGCTTAAAGCCTTATGATGATCAGAAAAAAAAATTAAATTTATTACATTGTTTTTTATAGCTCTTAAGTCTCTAAAAGATGTGGTCTGGACATACTACCTAGGTCAGGTAAGGTCCTTCCCACCTCCAAATACGCATATATCGTATTTACATTATGCCTCAATACTGTAAAGCCTGCATTCCAATCACACTATAAAAACTTTAAAGTTTGGTTTAAGAACTATGAAAGCCAAATATGTTTAAAAAAAGTGCTATCATCCTCTTCTGATATGCACATAAAATGCATAAAGAGCAAATCACAGATGAAATAGTAAACTGCAACAGACCTTGTGCACATATGGTCGGACCAAATCATCTAATTTGTAAAGAATTCTGTCTATGACTTTGACAAGCAAGTGACGCTCCTGATCTTCGAGTGTTGGTGACATCAGCAGAGGCAGAATCTGATTGAACAGCGGTCCCGCTCCGAATTCCCGAGCCTTATCAGTAATTTGCCGCAGCGCAGCCTGAACAAAACCAGAAAACCTGCCAGTTACACTGAGGAAACAACACTGAACATAAAACAGGCATTATCAAGTTAAAATGCAACTGACTACACCTACAAGCTTCCAAATACTTGCCCCAACCACCACAAAACTATTTCAAGCAATTTTATGCTGATATGTTAGAACAGAAATGTGTGATGACAAACACTGTGCTGTTAGTGCCCAGGTGTTCAGTTTTCAAGAGAAGCATACTGAGCTAATACTGGCTCCATCTGGAAAACAGCTTCACAGCCTTCGTTTGCATCCAGGCAGCTTGGTGCTTGGTCAGCATACAGCATTTGCAGAAAAGACTGCTATTATGCTGCCTAATGCTTAAGACCAAAACTTGAATAAGAGTTACACTAAGTAGGTAATTTAAGTGTAAGAAGCAAAACCCAGAAAGTTACAAAGCCATGTAAGCAACACACTACAAATTCAGTTTCTCATAATTGTAAAAAAGCAAAAAAAAAAAAATTACACAAGCCCTACACCATTTAGTGACTGGCATTACTGTCAAAAGAGCAGCAGTACTAAATTATATTGAATAACAAAAAGCCACACACATATAGAAGAGGAAGAAAAAAAGCACTAAACAGAATGTGCTGTTTTGGCTGGAATTGAATTGATTTTCTTCACAGCCATTAGTATGGGGCTGTATTCTGAATTTGTGCTGGAAACAGTGCTGATAACACAGGGATGTTTAGTTACTACGAAGCAGGGCTTGCACAGAGTCAGGGCCTTTTCTCCCTCTCACCCCACCATTGAGAAGGCTGATTGGCACAAGAAACCGGGAGGGGACACAGCCAGGACAGCTGGCCCAAACTGTCCAAAGAGATGCTCTACATCATACGGCAGCATGCTCAGCATACAAGGCAGGGGGAAAGCTGGCCAAGGGTCACTGCTAGGGGACTGCCTGGGTATCACTTGGTTGATGATGAACAACTGTTTTCCATCTGTATCACTTGTCTTCTTGGGGTTTACTTCTCCATTATATTTTTCATTTTCCTTGACTATTATTATTAATAAATTCTTTTTATCTTGGGGCACAAGTTTTCTCACTTTTACTCATCTGTTTCTCTCCTTCACCCTACTAAGGGAAGGGGGTGGAGAAACAAGCAGCTGTGTGGGGCTTAGTTAACAGCTGTGTTTAAACCACAATAGATAGTAAAGCTTAGGAGATTATCTTCCAGAGAATCCCACGGACAACTGAAGCTAAATCTGAAAACAAACACCAATTTTTGAAAAATGACATCACATATACATATCTGTCAATTTATCTTACCTTTCGCATGGGAGGTGTGCCATTCTTTATTTTCAGAAGTAATTTCATTATTTTTCTCTCCTTCTGTTCCTCGGGACTCAGAGTCGATTCATCAACATCAACCTACAAGTAATTCCAGACAAGTAAATGGGCATTGTTACATAATCAAAAGAAACCAGGGAAGTTAAATCAGGATGAGTGAAGTCTCCTTTACCAGCAGCTTGTCAAAGTACTGGATATCATCTGGTTTCAGGAAAGGCAGGTTGCCAGATGGCTGGTCATTAACACTCTTCATGGTGCGGTCCTCTGTCTGCATGTGGAACCCTGTCATGCCCCCCAGGGGCGTCGGGGTCGCTGTGAGCTTCCGAGCAGGGGTACGGATGGGCACGTAACCAGCTGGGGGTGGGAGAACCTAAAGGAGAAAGAACAAAATTCATTTCAATTAGAACAGGTATAAAAAGAAGAAGCCATCAAACACAAAACATTGCTTGAAGTTGTAGCCTTTGCTTCATTTGTTTGGGGATTTGCATGTTATTGCACACAACAGATCCCATTTTCCCAGCAATATAAACTCACCCTGAAAGCTTGTACTTGCTCTTATACTGACAAAATTTCAGAAGAAATCTCACTCTCACTGCTGAGAGCTTGGATAATAAATTGTGAAGTCTCCAAGGATTAAAGAAGCACTTCAATAACTGAATCAACACAGTATACTTGCTGTCTTAGTATCTGTGACCCTCTTCCATGTTTGCATTTAGACCTACCATTTCTATCAGTCCATACAGAATACATTTCTGGCCTTAACAGGCATTTCCAACACTGAGAAGCACAGTAGTGATTTGCCTGTGAGATCACCTTTAGACCCTCCTTTCTGAGGATTTACAATAAATCAGTAACCAAGTCAAACAAGTGTGTACAATCAATAATCAATACTTAATGTGAAACATTCTACTTTTGGAGGGGAAAAAAAAAAATCTGTAAATTCCTGGTAGGAAAAAAAACTTCATCATGGTCTGCTATATTTTAATCCAGATGAATTACCTTATATCCTTCAGGAAACATAGCATCCAATTCCTCATCAGAAAGTGGTCTGTTTC
This sequence comes from Bombycilla garrulus, assembly GCA_013400315.1. Lineage (NCBI taxonomy): Eukaryota > Metazoa > Chordata > Aves > Passeriformes > Bombycillidae > Bombycilla > Bombycilla garrulus. The sequence continues at coordinate 458,563 of VXBU01015531.1, forward strand.
TCTCATCAATTTCCCTCTCCCAGCGCCAAGCCTGCAGCTGTTCAGGAGTCATGCTCATGATGTGACCTATATAAAAAAAAAAAAAAGAAAAAAAAAAAAAAAATTAAAAAAAAACCCATTTGCAGAAGCAGATGACTTGTTTACTTAACTTTTGAATGTTCTCTTGAGTCAAAGTTTCCATAGCACCTGAACTCTGTAGCCAAAGAAGCTATCAAACTCCTACAGAGCCTTTTATTGATATTTTTACCAATTAAACTGAACGGCAAAAGACACGTAACTTTAGTCTTAATTCCTCTCCAAAAATGAGTTGCTGTGGACATTGCCACAAAAATAGTAAACTGAACATACACTGACTGCTTTCATACAGGTAGGAGAGTATGCTAGGCAGAAGTCTGTTTCAAAAGACAATACAAAAGGAAATGCTTCATTCCCACAATACAAAATGAAGCCTTGGACAAGGACTGAGCTTACCTGGTGTAGGGGTTGCCATGTTCATAGCTGGGGTACCGATGGGTGTTTTGCCAGGCGTCAGGACAGGAGTACTGCCACCCATCTGGCTCGCAGGCGTTTCATCCCAACGAGATTTCCTTTTGCTTGCTCCTGGGGTTGGTGTCTCACCAATGGAGTCACCACCTCTGTCTGTACGAGGTGTCTCAGCCCAGCCACTGCCATGGCCCGGAGTATCTAAGGAAAAACAAACCCAATTTTCTCAGAAAGCTGAACAGTATATATTTCAACTATACTATCAATATTCAAATCCATTTTCAGTATCAAATTAACAAACAGTAGGCAGAAAGAAAAGACTATTTTGGTGAATATTGAAAAAACACAGGCATTATGCTAAAAAAAATCCAACAGAGAACCTTGTTTTATTAAAAAAGTGTCATTTTCTTGCTGAACCTTAGCATAAAAAGATAAGATTCTAAAAAAAAAAAGAGAACTACTCAGATATTTTAGGAATTGAACCAAGTACTCCATGTTACTCTCTTGATAAAAGCATTAGGTAACAAATGTTTCACTGTTCTCTGACACGAGTCAAATTCACATTAGTCAGGTGAGATGCTTCTCAAATTTGTTTCAATAACAAATTTTTAAAAAAAAACCCAAAACAATTAAAAAACCACACAAACATATTATGAAAATCAATTCAATGTGTGCTTGTTTACTGAGTCCTTTATACATTAAAATCTTAACCTGCAGAAGTCATTAGATATGACAAAACTATGGTTTCATATTTGAGGCGAGATACTTTCATGGATGCCACTTAAACACGGGCAGAATCCAATGCTGAGAACTCAGACAAGAACAACTCCCCACAACAACCACTAGATGGCAGAATATAATTACTTCTTGCCTGGCTTGTGAACTCACCGTTTACTTAAGGTGAAAAAACCCAGTAAAATTAACCATTCAAAATTTATTATGCACCTCCCAGTTTGCCATAAATACCTCTTTCTGTTTTGGGGGTTTCATCCCAGCGGTTTTTCCGCGCGCTGGAAGTGGCCCCTCCGTGGCCTGGTGTTGCGTGCCCAGGCGTGTCCCGGCCGGGTGTTGCAGCCCCTGCTGGTGTATGACTGGGAGTCGGATCCCAGATTTTTGAGCCTGGGGTGGCACCTGGAGTTTCGCTACCCTTCGCACGGCCGGGAGTTTCATCCCATCGCAGAGATGGGGTGTGCCCAGGAGTCTACACAAAACAAAATCCAAAGTATCAGTATCTCATCCTATTCAAGAAAAGACTGCTAGCTGCTCTTAAATACAGTAAGGAACTTCTGACACTCAGGAGGATTAGCACTGATACTGTTTTCTATAGATAGCTGATGAGGACTAGGTCATTACCTCTGCTTGATCCCAACTGGACAATTTTTTAGGTGTGGCACCAGGAGTCTGATCAGCTGTCTGATCCCAACGCCGTTTGCGTTTTGAAGGTGGCTGAGAAGCGGCTCCATTGACGACTTTAAGCTCTCCAGCTTTAGCTTTTTCAGCTAGTTGTTGCCTAATTTCCCTCTGTTCAAGAGCACAAAAATAATAATGTAAGAACTCTTCAAATTACATCTTTGCAAGAGTTTTTTCAATATCTTTTTTTGAGACTTTGCTCAAATAACCTGCAATTAGCTACTGCTTTCAAGGCCACTCTTTTTTCAAATTCCTCTATATTGACAGAGCAGCTGTGTTTGAGGAGCTGTTTTTAAATTAATTTTTTAATAAAAGCCATTCTTACAGCAAATGCACAGAGATTTTTTTAAAGATATCAGTTTCTGTCACCAATAGGTATATGCCTTAAAGCCATTACCCATCTGTTTCAAGTTAAGTACCACTTCAGTAAATTAAAGGTGGATGACTTAGAAAATATGTTCACAGGAGCTACATCCCATTACATAAAAAAGCCCCGAAATTTTTATTTTAAATCCTGAGATGATACTGCTGTAACAGCACACTAACAGAGACTGTTTTGCACTTATCAATGGATCCATAAGCAGGAAGACTGCCAAAATTCTAAGCTAATTCCTCACTTAAGACAAATTAATGTTAGAAGTCACTGGAACTAAAAGGTCCTGCTCTAGTTAGCAAGATGGTACTGTAGGCATTACACAAGAAATCTGTTTATATTACCAATATATTTTTAACTATTAAAATAAATATTAAAGTATATTTTGGTTTTTTTCTCCTTTTTTTTAGTATTTAAAACCAAATGCCAACCTTAGTGCTGCAGTATCTGTTCCAGGTACTTCATCAACAGCCTTTTAAAACCTCCCTGGCTTTCCTACACAAAGAGCTCACAAAAACAAGTATCTCTCCCACTGATTAATTCTCAGTTACTGTTAGATTTTCTCTCTCCCCCTCTGAAAGAAAATAAACAAGAGAAACTCCAAATTCTACCACATAAAAAAAATCCAGATTAAGATATATTGAAACTATTTTTCCCTGCATTGTTTAAGTATTACATAGAACAGATGTATTTAAAGCTATCATCTTTAAATTCTACTGACTTTCAACGTATGAAGAACATGATTTTCCAAAGAAAGGGGCTTTTAAGTCAGGACAAAGTCAAGACAATTTACGTTCCCACTTTCTTAACATGCTTTCAAAGGCTGTAACATGAAACTCAGTCCAATTGGAAAACCCTCCCCTCCACCCACCTCTTCTTTTGTTAAATGCTGTTCACGCATAACATCCATGTACGTTCTGGCATTCATTTTAGGGTCTGGAGTCTTCCCTCCTGCAGAAGAGAACAGCAACAGGAATGGAGCACAATGAGTATAGGATAAGCAAAAACTATGGACTTCTACTGTCCTGCTCTAGTATTATATTATTCCATGATCATTTAATTTTACTTTTTGATCGAAAATTTTTTAAATTACAGGTATCTTACGTTTATTCAGTTTGCTGATCAATTTAACCTGTTTGAACACAAACATAACTACTGCAGTTTCAAACAAATATTTTAAAGCTGATAAAAATGATAAAATGACAACACAGTAAAGAGTCTTCAGAAGTGATGGGTTCCTGGGTTGCTAATCCGGAATACGTACACTTTCGTGCCTTTGTCTCCATCAGCAGTTCTGACTTCAAGCAGCAGAATAGAAGCCTAGAAAATTATCTCTTTACCATTAGTAACACTTTGGAAAGATATTTATAATCAAAACATTACCTTGTGTAAGCTGCTAAATCCTACTTGTAATCTGACTATAAATAACTATTGCATACCTAAGTAATGTTTAAATTGTTTTATCATAAAGACCCATTTATAAGTTTGACAAATCTGGACATGTCTCACAGACCTTCTAGTGTCATATTGTAACAGGGCTTCATTAAAATTAAAAACAGAACAAAATAAAAAACCCCAAAATACTGTTTGATGACACTTTCCCCCTCTTTTCTTCTCAAGGGACACTCATGATTGGGAGCTGAATGCAATACAGTACATACACCACCACAACAATACTCACAGGTAATGGGTTTTGTACACCATATGTTGTTTTATGCTCTGTATCTTGCATTAATTGAATTTTTAAATACTTTAAAAGAAGCCCAAGTTTATAGAAATGAGACTTGTCAATAAAAACACTTTTCTCTAAGAAAAATGTGCAGATTTGCTATACAAGTGGTATAGCTATTATACTTTAGGGAAAAAAATAAACTTCTTAAACATTTCTATGCTGAAGATCACTGCCCAATTGGCCGTGTCTTTCTGACACTAGCTTTGATAGGACTTTCCTTTGGAATACTTTTTCACCATAATCTACACAGGATGTGTTGAACTGCACCCTTAAGAATGCAGACAGGACTGGCATATAGCAGTACTGCTGTAGGAAAGAAATTAAGGACAGTTAGTATGGACCTGTGAATTCTGACAATACATGTTTATATCAATTACAATTAAGCAAGTAAAATAATTAATATCCCTATTAATTCATGCAGGCTGAAATTCTCATTTGTAAAACCTGCAAAATAGCTACTAATTTTAAGCCAACAGGCACCTTATTGCCACATGTGAAACTCACTCACCTGAAGAAAATTTCAGACCCACTAACACCCCTTCTCCTGACTTGTATTCTAAAATTATCAGAACAGACTTGAACTATTAATAGTATCAAAGTCTTATATATGCTTTTGCTTCTTTTAGCTATACCACCTAAAATTTACATAGGATGGTAAGAATTAGGTGCTCTACTAGCATTTCAAAAGCAATAACCCTGTAAATCTACATCTTGGAATGAAAACTATCCTGAATGAATCTGAGCACTCAATACACAAGTTGCTCAAAGCACAACGCACAACCCAAAACGAAATGAAAAGAGAAACCTTTAACCCTTTGGGTTTCTATGGCAATGGCTCATTGACAATTTTCTTGTCCTTCTACCTGGAAAGAAAACTCGTATTATAAAGATGAAGAATATGGCATCTAAATTTTCAACCAAATCTCTATGAAAAGGGGATGTTTAAAACAAAACTAAGTTTATAAGCATGCCAACAGAAATCAAAGGGCTAAAGACAATTAAAGACAAAAATGAAGGGTATAGAAAAGCCAAAAGAAATTACCATCTGCAAAGGGATCAAGACGCTCAGGGGAAATTATCATCATCCGCCTGTGCTTTTTGTACTCATCTTCCCGATCTGCAATCTTTTGAGGACGGTGTTCTGCAAAAGGATCATACTAAAAACCAAGAAAGCCTGTTAGTCACAGATTTATGAAGACTTAATATTAAAAGTATCTGGTACTGTATTCATTTTCAGTATTATTAAAAATACTTCAATTATTTTTTTGCCTCAACTATGCAGGAAATGCCAAAACACTACGCTAATTTAAATTTTACTTCTAGCATAACTAACATTTCAGCTTTTTAAACCCAGAACTTCTCATGAAATAATTTCTGATATAAAATTTGGTATTTTAAGGGTTTATTCACTTGTTATCAAAGCATTTCATGCTGTTGGCCTTTCCCCTTCTTTTTGCAGGGTGACTTAATGCTACCTCTTGTGCTTTTAAATTTTACAGAAAAATACTCCAGGGATGTAAAACTTAAGTCATTTAATTTTCCTTAAAAAACTAAAAGTATAAAGGATATTAAGTTTTCCAGTTATTTTAATGCAATATTATGTATCCTAATGAAGTATTTGATTTCAATTTTTATAAATTTCAATAGATCTATATTCACGTTGGCTTTACATGCAGTGTAAAGTGCCCATCTTTATCACCCTGTGGATTTCCAAACTAAAGCAGTAACACGTTACAGCAACATTTAAAAAACATAGCTCTTCACATGCATTCTATATTTCTAGAAAACAAAATCTGTTATTAACACCCTTCCTCATGGCTTACAAGAGTATTTTACTGTGCCTCCAATTAAGTACCTGTTCAGTAGACTGTGGGATGTCATTAAGCAATGCCACTGGAGCATGGTATCCCGGCTTCTTCTGGCCAAGCAAACTTGTGGAAGGGTAGTCATCATCATCCTGTCAGTAGAGACATGAGGAATTTATCATGCTGATATTGTATTTAGATAAACTAATATCAAATGAACATGCTGTGGTCACAGAAAAGATCAAAATGGACATTTTCATTGGATGAAATGGAATAGGTAATTCAAAATTTTAGCACGCTTTCTCATGTAGCTTTTCTTATTATTCCCAAATAGGTGAATCAAACCTGCTCATACCACTAAGAAGGCTCAAGTATTCTTCAATAGGTTAATTTAATCAAGTATGCTATCTAGACTAATTAGACAAACAGTCTGTATTTCACATTAGTGCTTCCTTTACAGTTTCCTAGCTGGCATGTGAGAACTGGTGCAGAGATATTCAAACTATTTTTCTTACAAGTCAGCTATAATGATATGGAACAAGATTTAATAACCCTATAAAAAGCTTCAGAAAAAGTGAAAAATTCAGAGATAGGTTAGTTTAGTTATACTTACTCAATCACAATGGCAATTGCTTTTGCTATTTCTTCACATCAGTAGTCAGTTTCTATTCAATTATTTACAGCAACCCAAAAGAAAAACTGCTCATAAAACTATGAACCTTTTCCGTGAGCCCCAGAGTAATGGAAATTTTTAATAAGGCATTCTTAGAAATCTGTAGATGACACAAATACGTCACTAAAAAAACACCTCATGTATCAACTAGTACTAAATAAAACCATCTCCCTCATTCTTAATAATTCTCTCAGTGTAAGATGTAGCTGTCCATGTACTTATGATAAAGCCTATAGATCTGACCATTCCCACAACTGAAAATATGGTCCCACATTTAACATTAGAAATTAACATAAGGTCATCCTACAAGCAGGATATGTAAGGAGAACATAACGCAGTGAAAAAGCCAATTCCTAAAAACAGCTCTGAAATTTGAACCAGGAATCTTAAAACAGTCACTAACATTTGTTGGTCAAGGTTTTATTACATTTGTTTTACTGTCATTTGTAATCCCGGGAGCAGTAACAGAACAATGTTAATTATTCCAGTCAAGGCTAACCCAGCAATGGGCACTCACAGCCCAGAATGCCAAACATGTCCTGGGCTGCATCCAAGCCCTGTGGGCAGCAGGGCAAGGCAGGGCATTCTGCCCCTCTGCTCTGAGAGCCCACCTGGAACCCTGCATCCAGCTCTGGGGGCCCCAGCACAGCAGGGACATGGTGGAGTGAGTCCAGAGGAGGCCACCAAGAGATTAGAAGAATGGAGCACCCCTGCTATGAGGAAAGGCTGAGAGAATTTGGTTTATTCCATGGAAAAGGGAAGGCTCCAGGGTGACCTAACTGCAGCCTTCCAGTACCTGAAGGGAGCCTACAAGATATCTGCAGAGGGACTTTTTACACAGTGACAGGACAGGGAGAAATGGCTTCTAACTGAAGGACAGTAGGTTTTGACTAGATATTAGAAAAATAATTCTCATCTGTGAGGCTGGTGAGGCACTGGCACAGGTTGCTCAGAGAAGCTGTGGTTGCCCCTTCCCTGAAGTGTTCAGGGCCAAGTTGGATGTTGCTTTGAGCAACCTGGTCTAGTGAAAGGTGACCCTGCCCACGGCAAGAGGGTTGGAACAAAATGATCTTCAAGGCCCCTTCCAACCCAAATAATTTCATGATTATGTGCTTCCCAGATAAGACATACTAGGTCCACTACGGCTTCAATGAAAATTGGTTTTACTTCAAGCAACTGTTACTAAAAATTATTCAAAATCAATTCTGAAATAATTACATTTCATACCCTAAATAAAATAAAAACTAAATAAAAACACTTACATCTTCCAATTCAGTAGCTGCAATAGAAGTGACATATCCAGCAAATCTGCTGTCACTGCCACCATAGATTTCTTGGTCATAGTATCCTGTAGAATCAAGGCCTACTCCTTGTGCTTCATCAAGAACAGGCTTTTTTCCTTGAATTTCTCGAATTTGTGCTTCAATATCTAGGGTAAAGACACACACACATAGAAGTCTTGTTACACATACATACAAAATGTAGTAGTCATGTTACTATGTATAGCAAACAGGGTTTTCTTTCCCAGCCTGAAATATTATCATTAAAGAAATAAACATATATAACACACAACTACAAAATCATAATTCATAAGCTGGTATTCATAAACAGCTTTTCCTCACATTTTAATATGATCCAGCACAGAGAACTTTAATTGCATGGCTTAAAGCAAACTAACTCACTGTTACCCTAGGTCATCTTCCAACAGAGGTACCAGAGAAGGAAATTTACACCACAGCAGTATTTCTCAATACTACACTAACAAAACCCTTTCACAACAAATGTAACCCTCTCATTAAAAAAAGTCTTTCACAATATTATCACCAATTTTGCTAATTTAAACAACTCTGTTCAGAAGAATTACTGCACAGGTTCTCAAAACTGAGATTTAATAAAACAACACTGTATTCTGTTTTCTATCATATTGTAACGCTATATTATCTTTGAATAAGTAAATAAAAACTCCAACTCTAATACGCCACTGGGTAACAAGTTAATAAAAAACCTCCAAAACTGAGGACCAGTTGATTTTCACTTTGGCACCTCAAATGTTAGTTACTCATCATTATTCCTGCCTGCACCACCATCTCCAAAGACCACTGTTCTTCTGGATAATAAAACACCCTCCAAATGGGAGCTTTGTCATTCTTGAACTGCATCAGGATCTGACTCTAATCAACTCTGGTGGCCATCTTTCACCTTAGAAATTTCAGAAAGAACATTAACTTCTTAATCCAAAAAACAAGGAACGAAAATAAACCACGCCTTCCTCCCATCTGTTGTAATGCAACACAAAAATAAATTGCTGTAATCCAACTATCTTCAACAAATATAACTGCAGGTATATTGAGGCAGAGCTGTGTAAAAATCATTATTTTTTTCATGTGCATTTGGAGTTAATAGATATGGAAAGACAATTATCCATACAATGCAAATTTCACGAGATCAAACAATTACTTTAATGGCTAAGAAAACCCCCAAGAGTTGCATTTCATGGCTGCAGAAATACAAAGGATCATGCCTGAGAGGAAAAACTGGATGACATGATCTCTTCCAACATCAGTAATA
>VXBU01015532.1:1135-12126 GCA_013400315.1 Bombycilla garrulus
TTATCTAAATCTTTAAAGAACAGCTTTGGAATGAAGTCCCACAAGACACCATTCATGGTCAAATGTGTTTTCTGTCTCTGCAGTAAATATTGCAGACAAAGCGGGTGTGGGTTGGCACAAGTTTTTGGCAGACATTTGCTGATGCTTTAACATCTATGATAATTTTGGATTGTGTTTTAACTGTCTGTAGAGATACTTTAATTTCTCTAGACTCTTACAAATGACTATGGCTACTATTTAATGTCATGCTTACTCAATACTCATTGCTTGGCAGAAGCTTAAGGAATATATGATCAGGACTGGGACATCTGTGAAGCCTATCCTTTACAAAGCTATCTTTCCTTGTATAATTTCATGTGTAAAATGCTGATGTCACATTTGTAGTTGAACTCAAAGTTTGCATATGTCAGTATAACTTCACTTATATTTACAGATCATATTAGATCACATCTGTGGACCATGTCAGATTCTTTTTTTACAGAAATTCTTTAATTTATTGCATTTTCATAAAGAATCTTTGTTTGTGTTAAGAAACAAAGACAATGGATAAAATTCATTCCAACATATAAGAGAAAGATATACTTACCTCTCTACATGGAGCTGAAAAGTGCATGATTGTTCTGCTGGCGTTGGCTTTGGTTTTATCTTCTTAGCAGAGTTACTTTTTAATTCTTCTGAACAAAATATCTCTTAAAACTGGCTACAAATGTAGTGGTTCTCTAAGTGAATGAAATGTTTGTCTACTGAAGTCATTAACATTTTTGATAGCACATTGTTAAGCCAGGTCTTATATCACATTCTTGCTTTCCTTGTCAAAGAAATTTCACTCAGGTCCTTAATTTCACCTTACTCAGCCAAGGAATTTGGTTGAATTTATGTTTTATGGTGAACCCTTACAGAAATATAAACCTGGCACAAGTCTAAACCAGGTTTTTCTACTGACCATAGGTAAGAAATATTAGCTAATGTAAAGATATTCTTTTTTTAACAGCACTAGTACCATTGATTCCTAATATTACACCCACAAAAAAACTACAGATACTAAAGGCACTTCTTCCTCTCAAAAATACATTAATTACCTAATATTAGGCTATGCTAGCTAAAAACAGTCATGAAAAGAAAAGAATCCTGATGGCATGTATTTCATTTGGAGACAGAAGCATCAAGATTACCTTTGACAGTTCTCTAATGGGACTAATTAATTGCTAGGGGAGTGTTTGGAAGGTGAAGCAGGAAAGGGTTATGAATTTGTGTTTAAGAATGACACTTTAAGAAATGAAGAAGATGGAGAAATATTTGCATGTAATATATTTTCACAGAAAAACATTAGGAAATGTTATCATGAAAATTGCAGAAGACTTTATTTTGACTGTAATATCTTGGAATTTTCAAAAGGTAACACTAATGTAAGAAAAAAAATTTATTAACCTATTAGATCTGGTTTAGAATTACATATCTTCCTCCTGTATTAGAATACAAACTCCTAAGTTTCTCCCAACTTTTCAACAGTATCTGTGAGAAATGCGAGTATGTCTCCATTTTGATTTGTGCACTACTTTTCTTGTTCCAAGATATTACTGTTTAGGGATATTTCTTCTTCCCCTTTTCATTTAAAGCTTCCATCTCCAAACATGCCAATGTGAAGATGACATATTTATCAATGCGACTATTTACTCACATTGCAATGAACATGGCATTCCTGTGTGATTAGGCTTTCTGACAATGTATGAAAAACATTGAGATGGCTTAAAAAGGGGATGCTCTACAACATGAATGAAAGGCAGTTGATTCAAACCAGATACATGCAAAACCTGAAATTAAGATATTACCTTCTCTGTAATCATTTCAGATATATACTGTTGTAAACATTCACTTGTTTTTTTCCCTTGTGTTCTCCTGTTTGCTCATGTGTAGCATTCCAGAAATCACTTAGTCAATAATCCCTGGATGTCTTTCTACCTTGTCTCAATGTTGCTGGATAACTGCTTTGGATCTGACTGAGAGAGTGTTGATTTTTCTTTAGCAGCCCTCACAGTGTAGTGCTCTACCTTTACAGCTGGAATGGGTGTTGACAACACACCAGTATAGCTTATACTTGATGTTGATAACGCATCAGTGTTTTGGCTACGCTGAGCAGCACTATCCCTCTAACATTCTTCTGCCCCCATCTAGAGGCTGAGAGTGGACAAAATCCTGTGAGGGAATGCAACCAGCCAGTTGACCCAAATTGACCCAAGGGATATCCCATATTACATTACATCAGCTCAGATAAAAAAAAACTAAGGGAGAGAGAAGGAATGGGATGGCATTTGTTATTCTACAATATTTTCATTTTGGAGCAACCACTATGTATGTTGAACCCTTATCTCCTAGGAAGTGTCTGAATATTTCTTGCTGATGAGTAGTAGAGACTTACTTTTCGCTTTGTTTATGTGTATGCAACCTTTTGCTTGTCTTTTTTTCTGCTTTAGTAAAATGACTAAACTACAAGTTGTTTTCCATCTTATTCTCTCCCCGGTCCCACTGGGAAGGAGAGTTGTAGNAATACTACTTATCAAGTAGCAAGCTCCTGTGCGGCACATGGCATTTTTCAGCTTCATTGTTTATCAGTTTATTTTGCTGAGTTTAGGAACATAATAGCACAAACAGTGATAAGTGAATACACCTCCTTCTCCCTGCGCAAGATGGATGTGAATGATTTTATATTGCGGACTCCCATGGTCATTGCTTATCCTTATGTAAGCTGTCTAATACTATTGGTAATATTAGCTAATACTCTTGGTATGCTATGGAATTCATGGATTGTCTCATCATCTTGGTGTAAGAGAAAATAAGGTGAGGAGCTATGGAAATTTGCCCTGAGGCAGTGAGTTCCTGGATGGCAGTGTGCATGGAAGGATTTGGGCAGGTTCCTAGGGTGGTTATCACCTCCCTCTGCCTGAGACTTTACACCTGGACAGGTAAACAACCCTAACAAACTGCCCCTTTGACTGACAGAAGTGTCTCTTGTTTACTACCATGAAAACCAGCAGCCTCTGGCCCTGTGTCGAGCCTGGCCTGTGCCTACTGAGTCACTGTTCATTACTCTCAGAGGATTGTAGTTGAGGCAGGAACCCAAACTGCATTTAAGGATGCTATGGCTGAGACAGGGATTAAAGCCACAACAAACTACAGTAATTGTCCTGGTAGTGAAAACAAAAGAATGGACAAGGCAAGTTACAGCCCCACACTAAGGATTAGTAAGGGTGCAAGAAGAAGAGAAAGAAGAAGAAGAAGAGGAAGAAGAAGAAGAAGAAGAAGAAGAAGGAGAGGAAATAACAGTAGGAAAGAAGCGGTTAGATTAAGAAATTGAAATTCTTCAACAAAGAAATTGAAAGGAGCAAGGCAAATCAAATGAAATGAAAGGGGAAACAACCCCTCAACACACCACACTACCAGCATTACGTAGCATAAGTGTGTAGCATTAATTACACAGTAAGCCCAAATTGGAAAATACAGTTTGTCAGGAATCCTAGAAGAGATTCTGGCCTGCCCAGAAGCCAGAGATTTTGAGCATTGCCTGAGAAGATAACATATGTCCAAGAAGCACCACTGTATATCAAGTTACCAGAAAACAGAAGAGGCTATGCTGTATTTACTGATTGATTCTGCCATGCGATAGGAAACCACTGGAGGTGAAAAGCTACTGTGTGGAGTCCCACACAATGAATCACTGCTGAAGGGGAAGGTAAGTCAAGCCAATTTGCAGAAATGAAAGCCATTCAACTAGCCCTAGACATTGCTGAACAAAAAAAGTGGCCTGAACTCTACATTGTTTCCTGGATGGTGGCTAATGCCATGTGGGGGTGGCTGCAGCAGTGGAAGAAAACCAATTGGCAATGCAGGGATAAACCCATCTGGGCTGTTGAATTGTGGCATGACATTGCTGCATGTGTAGAAAACCTGACTCTGAAGGTACCTCCTGCAGATACTCATGTGCTATAAAGACAGCAGTTGCTGCTTTTTTTTTAATGTGTGCATTCTGCAGACAGAATGTTTCTTTTTGTAGCTATTAAGAGGGTTTGAGAGGGTGACAGACAGAAATACCTAGATGTCATGAACTACATTATGCTGAAAATATGTACTGAGACACTGCTATTCTTTTCTGGGTCTTTTAGGGATTTNCATTGTCTGTGTCTGGCCAGAAGCCAAAAACTTATTTTTTTTTTTTTTCCTTTTTTTTTTTTTTTTTTTTTTTTTTTTTGTCTGGCTGGAGTCTATAAAATTGGTCAGCCATACAATACTTCATCAAAAATAATTGGAGGTCTTTTTTTTAAATCAAATCTTTATAAAATGGCTGTGTGAGAAGACACACAGTTTTAAACCGTAAGAACATGGCAAGCTACTAATATTTCCCTTTCTCTCAAAAACACCAATTTAAAAATCAGCAATGCAGATAGATATATTTCAAATTAAGATTTCATCAAGCACTTGACAAAAAGCCTGCGGCAATCATTGGAATGATTCCCACTGACCTCAGTGGTTTTCAGATTAGGGCCCAGATATGTGCAATTTTATTCAGCTTAACAAAACCAATTCACTCAAATAGCAAACTATTTAACTGGATGTATCTTCAGATTAGGCCTTACCAGGAACGCTGAAGAACTCAACGGTAAATCATGTCACTAGGAGCGAGAGCTTAGATCATTATTGAACATTGTGATTTTTTACACCATTTTAACGGAAAGAAAATGCTAGCAATGGCTTTCAAACTCAACTGTAGCACAACTTAGCATGACGCACCATCATTCTTGCAGGCATTGCCAAGCATTTCACCACGGGAATTAATAATAAATCTGCACATGTATAGTGTGATGTGTTCTCTTTTAATACATGAGGGTGTCTGAGGAAGTGCTCAGGCTCCCAGCTTATAAAGCTTTATCTCTCTACTGGAGTTCATATAATGGCTGCTGCTATGGTAGGTGAGGATTTGTATTTTACTTGGAAACCTACTTTCAAAAGAGGCAAAAGATTGCCAGAAGTTTATGTCATCAGTCTGCCATTTGGCAGGCTCGTTCTTCTCTTTCAGCATCAATAACTAACAAGCAGTTTCCTGCTGCATTCCTAAAGTGGCTTAGGAAAAAAACTGGGCAAAACATTCCTTCCCTCCACTCCCCAGCAGATTTTAAAGTCAAGTCATTCATTTCATCCATAGAGTGATTTGTGTTACCAGAGTGACTGATGACCTTGGGTTTGTGTTGAAATGCAAACATTTTCTCTTTTAGCACAGCAGAATATTCACTCTAGAATGCTTCAGTCAGGACTTCTCCACCACTAATCACTTGATTATACAGTCAGGGAACAGAAACTCTGCCACAGGATTTCAGAGGAGGAGAACACGTTCTAAATTTCAAATAACAAGTTACTGAAGCCACGGGGCTCATCAGCAATTCCATTGCTTAATACTGTTACCATTGGGTGTTTGTTGCTTGTTTAAGAATTTGACAGATATTGATGACTAATTAACAAGCCTGTTAACAGTACCCATGGGGAAAGAAGGTTGTATTGCTGTGCTTAGCAGAGATAAACTTTGATGAAAGAATTAGAAGGAATCACACACCCTTCCCAACTGTGGTAGCACTGCACTCTGACCTTACCTGCCTAAGAAGGCCATTGTGCTAAGGATTGAAACTGGAGTTACATACTAACAGTCAAACAGGGATACATGGAAATTAGATTAGCAGAAATGGGTAAACCTTATCTCTTTGCAAAATTTCTCTTTTGTTTAAAACTCTGTAAATTCAGGGATCCATGTGATATAGTTGGAAAACAGAATGAACAGAATCAGCAATTGGAATTACCAAAACGCTACTTTTGAAATTAAGGGACTCTCAGGCAATGATATGAGGATAGGAATAACTTGTTTTTTTCTAGTATGTATAGCAAAGCAAACAAACACTATCTGCGGCATAACAACAGCCAGAACCACAAACCCAGAGCCAGCCGGCTCGGCCTCAGGCCCTTTCCCCCGGGTGCAGTTCCGGGCACAGCCAGCAGGGGCGCTGGTGGCTCCCGGTGGGCAGGGCAGTGCGGTGATTCCTCCGCGACTGCAGGGGGCGCTGTGGTGCGGGCTCAGGGAGCGGGCGGGAATGGCGGCTTGGCCCAGACAGGGAGGGATGGGAGAGGGGCTTTGCTTCACAAACCCCTGTGGCAGCTGGTCCCAGTGCTAAAGCAGGACTCTGAGAAGCACCAAGATGGAACAGCAGGAATGAGCAGAAATCCCGGTGTGGGGAAGTGGCGGGGGGTGGGGATGGACGAGATGTATCAGAAGCTCTGCGGTGGTAGCTGGAACCATGGGACATCCCGTCAGAGCAGAGGGTGCGGGGCCCAGCAGCAGAAGAAAGGCAGCTTCAGGCTGGGTTGTGGTGTGGCAGCAAATTCCTTTCTCCAAGCCTCAGCTCTGACCATCCTCCTCTGAAGCCCAGAGAAAGAGAAAGCGAGCAGCTGCTTCTGGCCCCATCCTTTATGTCCCAAATCTCAATGTATGTTCCCCCTTGGAGAGAAACTCCCAGGGAAAAAAGAAGTGTAGTCAGATGCTACACTCCTCCCCTGACCTTGGCACTTCTTTCGTTTTTCTTAAGTAATCCATAAGTACTCAGTACTTAGTTTCCTAACAACTTATGGGAAAAAATTCTGTAAGTAAAAAGAAAGAAACCCAACTCCCAACACCAGGACTGTTCATTTGTTGACAAATCTGTTCACTTTGTGCTTTTTGATTAATTTAGGTTGTGTAAAATAAAGATTGAATATAATTGGGATTATAAGATAAAATTAGTTATTTTAGGATCTTCTCTTCTTGATAGACCTTTGGCATCAAAAGTTCAGGACACTATATTTGAGACAGAAAAGTCTCTGTCAATTTGATTACGGCAGAAATGGAGAGTCAAACTTTACTTTTCTCAAATTTTGCATAAAAATTATTTTTTAAAAAAGTTAACATAAAGGAAAAGAGAACAATGACATCAAGAAAAAACACCTATTTTTTGACATTTCCAAAAACTTAATTTTCTTTTCCAAGTTTTTATTACTGTAAACACAGTTAATTCTTTTAATTCTTTTTTTTTTCATGTAAAGTATATAGAGTAATTTTTAGCATTCCACACCTTTGAAAATATATTTTTAAACAACTAAAATATAATTCCTATAGTTTTTTTTGTTTGTTTGGTTTGGTTTGGTTTTTTGAGTTTTTTTTGTGGGGGGAGTAAATACATGTCTTAAACCACCTATTCCTGTAAATAATTTTAATAAAATATGAGTGAAAAAGAGTTTTAGAATATTCTCATCTAACAGTAGTACTTTCGTTTTCTCATCTTTACTTTGTTTTGCTGCTGCAGTAAAAAAAAGAGTTTAAGTTCTTATTAGCATATAAAGGCAACACTTTTAGTAGCAGTCCTGTTTTCTTCAGCAAAAATTAGGAAAATGTCTTTTCTTGAATTGTATATCTATAGTATCTGTCCAAATGCAGCACAAACTACATTCAATAAAAAAGGATTATCTTCCAATTTTCTCTGTTGTGGTAGATAGCAGAGTACAAAATTGTAAGCTATATCACATGGGATGTGAAAATAAAGTTACAATTCCTCTTTTAGCTACCATCATCAAATGAGTATCTTGAGATCATACCAGAAAAAAGACGAAATTTTAATCTGTGCAATGTGGCATTTTCAGATGTGTGTAGTGAGTAATTATTTTGCAGTATGTCAGCATAATTACTGTACCCTGAAGACAAAAATTAACTGGTGCATTGTGATAAAGGTTGCTTTGAATGGAATTGACACTGTGTGTGCAACTCAGAAAGCTCATAAGAGTATTAAACATAGTGAAAGTGATAGTATGACATTAAATCAACTTCAAAATCCTCTGTGCAGGATTATACTTAATTTAATTTTGTTCTTCTATTTTAGGTTTCACATGAGAGACACTATAATCTTATCGTCATCAAGCCAGTTTGCTCTTCTCACTTTAACAATTGAGGGTCCTTGTTGGTTGGCTTTAGATGTCATCTCAGGGGAACACAACAATGCCTCTGAAAAAACTTATCTGGAAATGACACAGCAATTGTGCCTCTAGCCTACCTGATGTCAGAATTTTCCCTTTAGTGGCTGCCAATGAACACTAGAAAACTAGTTGACACTGAGTGTTGTTTCATCGGTGCAACAAGAAAAATAATCATGAAAGAATGTTTTACTAAAAATCAAGCTAGCAAAAATCAAGCTCTTTATTGTTTTAAAGTAAACAAATAAAAATACAATCTTTTGTTTGCCAGTTTTCCAAGAAAACCATGCCAAGAACTCTGAAGCACAGAGACTGGCAGTGAACAGTGTATATTTATCCTGCCACTGGGGAGTAAGTACACGATGAACTAATTATGTGACACGGTTTGACTCCAGCTCCAGGTAGATGAGATAAAACCATCCATAGGGGCAAGATTACACATCAGGCTAGTTGGAAGATTGTCACTGCCTTCTGCTATCTGTACCTGTAACCACCTGAAGAGATAACACTGGCAGTGCAGAAATCAACAGAGAAAAAAAGCCCCCTGCTTCCCATGAAAATATATTTACAGTATCGTAGTGGGCAAAAAGTAGATTAAACAGTCAGAATCAAAGCAGTGATGGAACATATGCAGTACAAGTTAGCAAATATATTTTGTAATCTTTATAAATTGTGGTGGAGGGTGATATGTTCATAGGAAAAAGAAAAAAGAATGAACAGAGATGTACTAAATGCTTTTAAATTACCTATGCAACTAGCTAGTATGAGTAGCAGATGTAGCAAATGAGTAGAATATTACTGGGGAAAAAAAAGATGGAAAGAAAAAATGGTCCTTTGTTGGTTACCATTAAAATTTTAACATTAGAAAACTGACTATGGAAAGAAGTGATGTGAGGTAGTATTTGACTGAAAGTAACCTTTACTTCTTACTTTCCTCGGATTCCTTTTTTTTTTTTTTTTGTCTCTTTATCTACACTGAGCCTCAAATGTCATGTAGGACTTATAAAATCAGTGATGTTTGGGTATATTGAAATCTTTGAAAAATGATATAAGAGGTTTAAATGCTGACATCAGGCTATTTTATTCCACAGGCCCAGTTCAGCATTGGCTTTAGCTTTATATGTTGCATAACTTCAAAAGTGAAAAAAGTTCCAGTAACCAAAGAGAATACTGAATGCCTAATTTGCACATTTTTTCCTCTCTTTTCCTGCTCAGAATCTGCATATAAGTGCACAGAATTGGAATCACAATATGAAGTCAGATGGTATAGTCCAGTAATTAAAAACTGAGAACCAAAAGAAAAGAAAATATACTAATGTGGATTTTAGCCACAGTTGATTATACTGTACCTTAAAAGATACAATTGAATATTTCCTGATTGAGAGACAGAAAAACAGTTTTTTGAATTGACATCTTTGGATATTTACCTGGACAACAGAGACCTATACTCCAGTCTCCTGTCCAATTAATATTTAAGCATTATAATTTAAATTATTAAAATTTTAGGAAAATTTGTTCTTGAAGACCAGCTTTTTATGCAGTAATGATTATTGTAAAAAGTTAATATTTTATTTTCTTTCTCTTGTGTAGCTGATAGTAAATGTACCAAAAAGATTTTAAGCAGACATAAGTTCAAAAGCCTTAGGGCAGAACGTTCTACACTATGGTGTTGAGTTTTTATATGGCTAAAATGAAATGGGAATTCACTTTTCCTCACACAGAATGAGAGCTGAATTTAGATTTCTTAGGTAAATCCTATAGTCACTGGCCATCAGAAAGGAAGAAGCTTATATGTTCTAAGAAATATATATTGTTTAAGGTTTGCTTTCCTTTTTTTTAGTAGAAAACTGAAGCCTTCTTTTTTTTCAAACTAGTGACAACCACTCAATGTGAAAACAACTCAGTGTTATGCTTTTAGTTCCCAAACTTGCATGAAACAAAAGACATCCTCTTCCATCGCTTTCCGGATGCTATCTCTTTCTCAGCTGCCTGAAGGCTTTGAAATATTGCCAATTTTTAGACTGAAACTTTGTCCAGGAGCATCAACATTTCCTAAACAAACGTGGAAAATAAATTTTAGTTTTTGGAAATCATATAAATGGCAAAAGTTTATTTTAAAATAAGCTTACAGATATTGAAGTATCGATTCATCATTCTGATGTGAATAACATAGTAGAAATCCTGGCTGTGAAGCCAAAATCAAAAGGAAATTACAAGGCTAGGAAAGCCAAGGCCCTCTTAGAATTGAGTCTGGCCATGGATACCAAGGATACCTGGAAGGGCTTCTATAGATATGCTGTAAACAAAGGAAAGACTAGGGATAGTGTGGGCCCTCCCTGCAAGGAAATGGGAGACCTGGCTACCCTGGACAAAGAGAAGGCTGAGATTCTCAATAACTTTTGTGCCTCGTTCCTCAATGGCAAATGCTCCAGCCATGTCACCCAATTTGAGAAAGGCAAATGCAGTGACTGGGAGAATGAAAACCCTGCATCCACTGTAGGAGAAGATCAGGTTCACGACCATCTAGTCAAATCTGAGTATGCACAAGACTCAGGAGATCCTGAGCTAGCCATCATATGAAGTTGCTAAGCCACTATTCATCATTTTTGAAAAACATGGCAGTCAGGTGAAGTCCCTGATTACTGGAAAAAGTAAAAGGTAATGTTCATTTTTAAAAAGGAGAAAATGAAAAACCTGGACAGCTACTGACCATACAGTCTCAGCTCTGTGCCACGCAAGGTGATGGAGCAAATTCTCCTGGAAACTGTGCTATGGCACACGGAAAACAAAGAGGGGATTGGTAACAGCCAAGATGGCTTTACAAAGGGGAACTCATCCCTGACAAATTTGGTGACTGTTTATGACAGGGCTGCAGCAGTGATGGATGGGAGCAGAATAACTGATGTTTTCTAAATGGGCTTATGCAAAGTTTGGCACTGTCCCACACGACATCCTTG
>VXBU01015533.1:0-41355 GCA_013400315.1 Bombycilla garrulus
CTTTTTACAATTGAAAAATAATTGTTCAATGAACTCCTAACCTTATAATTCCCCATCCCCATATTCTAACTTCTTTGTTGCATGTATTCAATTAAGATGATGCTAACCATCTTAAAACCTCCACCTTGAGCAGGGTTGGCCTACATAGCTCTCAGTTTTTATATTAGGACTGGATGTTCTAATCCAAAATTTTTCTGTGAAGGTTATTAGACTTGGGAAGATTATGAGTCATTTCTTACCTTATTTACATACACTTCTTTACATCTCTGTGGGGATAAAAGCATTTCAATATAACCACTTGGTCAAAATGCAAAACACTTTGAAAAGGAAAGAAAAAGTTTATATATATATATNTTACAATTGAAAAATAATTTCCAGAGAAATAGACTCTGGAACTTCTATGGGCATCCTGTTCCAGTGCTCTCTCATCCTCTAAGTAAAGTTTTTCTTCACACTGACCCCCCTGTGTTTCAGTTTGTTCCCACTGCACCTTGTTCTGTCAGGTTCTGCACTGAAAAGAGCCTGGCTCCATCGTCTTGGCGCCTGCCCTGAAGATATTTGTATGCATAGCTGAGATCTCCACTCAGTTTTCTCTTCTCCAGACTGAACAAGCCCAGCTCTCTCAGCCTTTCCTCATAAAAGAGGTTCTCCAGTGCCCTGCCCATCTTGATAGCTCTTCACCTGACCTTCTCCAGTAGTTCCTTGTTATTGTTGAGCTGAGGAGCCTAGAACTGGGTACAGTATTCCAGACATGACCTTATTCAGGCAGAGTGGCAGGATCACCTCCTTCAGCTCGTTGGCCACAGTCTTCCTAAAGAATCCCAGGATATTGCTGGCTTTCTTGGCCACCAGACCACGCTGTTGGACCATGGCTGACTTGTTTTCCACCAGGACTCCCTGCTCCACAGAGCTGCTTTCCAGCAGGTCAACCTGTACTGGTGCATGAGGTTTTTCTTTCCCAGGTGCAGGACTCTGCATTTGTGTTCCTTAAACTTCACTGTGTACCTCTCCACCCAAGTCTCCAGCTGGTTCATGTCTGTCTGAATGGAAGCCTTTTCGCCTACCAGCCACTCCTCCCAGTTTTGCATCATCAGCAAACTTCTGGGGGTCCACTTCATCCAGGTCATGGATGAATACATTGAATAAGACTGGATCCAGAACTGGCCCTGGGGAACACCACTGCTACTGGATTTCAACTGGACTCTGCACAACTGATCACCACCCTCCGAGCTGTGCCAGTCAGCCAGTTATCAATTCAATTCACTGTCCACTCATCCAGTCCTCACTTCCTGAGCTTGCCTATGAAGATGTTATGGGAGACTGTCTTGCAGAAGTCTAGGTAGCCAATGTCCGCTGCTTTCCCTTCACCTACCTAGACTGTCATGCCCTAATAAAAGGCTGTCAGATTCATCTAACATGATTTCCCCTTGGTGGATCCATACTGAATACTCCCAACAACCTTCTTTTTCCCCACATGCTTCAAGATGACATCCACAATGAGTTGTTTCATCACCTTTCCAGGGACTATAGTGAGGCTGACAGCGCTATATTTTCCTGGGTCCTCCTTCTCTCCTTTTTTGAAGACTGAAGTGACATTAACTTTTCTCCAGTCCTCAGGCAAGTCCCCTGTGCTCCATGACCTTTTAAAGATGATGGAATGTGGTTTAGCAATAACATTTGCCATTTTCCTCAGCGCTTATGGGTGTATCCCATCAGCACCCATGGATTTGTTGGTGCCAAGTTTGCACAAACAATCTTGAACCCAATCCTCCTTGACCAAGGGAAAGTCTTCCTTTCTCCAGACTTTCTTGTCTCCAAGGTCTTGGATTCCTGACACTTGGCCTTGCAGAAAAGAGTGAAGAAAAGAAGGCATTCACTAACTGCACCTTCTCTGTATCCTTCATCATCAGGGCACCCATCTCATTCTTCAGCAGGCCATTATTTTCCCATCTTCCTTTTGCTACTGTTGTACTTGAAGAAGCCCTTTCTGTCATCCTTGACATTGCCTGAAAAATTTAATTCCAAATAGCCTTATGCACTACATCCCTGACAACATTTTTGTATTCCTCCTAAGTGGCTGTCCTCTTTTCCACATTCCCTATACTTCATAATACATAAACTTCATAAATGCATAAGAACAGAAAAAATAACTGTCAAGGTTTAACTCCAACCAGATATTAAATGCCACTCAGCCACTCACCCACTCTCTCCAGTCAGGCTGGGGAGGGAATGTGAGGGAAAAGTCTGAAAACTCATGGGTTAAGATAAAGAGAGTTTAATAGATAAAGCAAATGACACACACACAAACGAACCTTTCATTAACCACACCCCACAGGCAGACAGCTGTTCAGCCATCTCCAGGAAAGCAGGGCCCCATCATGTGTTATGGTTACTTGGGAAGACAAATGCTATGACTCTGAACATCCTTCCATCCTTCTCCTTCCCTCAACTTTATATACCATATGGTTTGGAATATCCCTTGGGCCAACTGGTGTCAGGTTGTGTCGCCTCCCAACTCCTTGTGTACCCCCAGCCTCCTTGTTGGTGGGGTTGGGTGAGCAGCAGAAAAGGCCTTGACTCTGTGTAAGCACAGCTCAGATAACATGAAAATATCCCTGTGTTATCAACACTGTTTTGATTACAGATCCAAACCACAGTCCCATACTAGCTGATACGAAGAAAATAAACTTTATCACAGCCACAACCAGCACAATAACAAACTAATTTTTTTGATCAAATGAATGATTTACAACACTGGTTTTGATATATTAAATAGGAATAATAAAAAGGTAGGAATTAAGATATGAAACATAAATTTAAAACATATATTTACATTCATTTATGCTGTTAAATGCTTGTAATGGTACAAAGGTGTAGATCCTATTCCAAATGGACATTCTTTAATTTATGAGTCTGAAAGAGAGTAGTACTGAGCACAAATAAAAAAGCACTGAAATCTCTTAAGTTTAGTCTCTTACGCTTCTTTACCTGAAGTTTAATCTCATGTTTTAGGGCTAAGCGTCAAAAAAGATGTGAATATCTCCAGACCTAAACTGGGAATTTCTGTAGTTTTTGCAAGTGATAAGACTTGGTCGTAATTATTCCTGCTTCACTTAAAATCTAAGAGCTACTTTGAATAAGCATTACTGTCATGGTGCATTGTTTATCTGTGCTCTCAGGATCTGGAGGAAAGGCAAAATAAAAAACAATTAACATATTTAGGAAAATCTGGCGGATTACAAGAAAAAATTATAATATCAAAAATTAGAAGTAAAAAAATTATAAACAAGTAAGTGTTCTTATGTGTGCAGCCCATTAGACAGATTTGTCTGAAAACAAAAATATATCTTGCAATACTTTACCATTCAATGAATTGTTTTTAAACAAATGCTAAATTATGCACGAGCTACATTAAGGCATGAAGTTGTAACGCTTCTTTTTTTTTCCATAAAGGCTGCAGTCCTGTTAACTTTAAATCTTGGAAAGGCTGTAGAAAAGTAGTCAACTGTAGTCCATGTGTTGGGAGGCTAGTGTGATAATCAGGACCCTTGACAGACACAAACACAAATTTAAAGATTACAATCTGAGTGGATTAGGTCCAGCTTCCAGGAAGGACAAGATTTAATCAGTCCTCTGCAAGCAAGGAATTTTTGTCAAATGCATGAGTTTTGTCTTTTGTAATGTTTAACACTATGATTGTAACAAGAGATTATTAACCTTATGGAACAGTAAGCTTTTGGGAAACTCAGTAAAAGGAATTCTGATCATGAATCGGGGTTCGTACGTCTCTCTCAATCGCCCATAAAATATTAATGAATTAACAAACAGCATTGAATAAGATGCTGTTTTGAATATCAATGAAGGGGAAAAGATGCATAAAAAATATAGGGCTTCTGATACTCTGTTTTCTACTGGCTCTGAGGCAAAATATGTCTCATTAAGTCTTGATATTTGCTGCAGAATGCTGCCGAGAGAAGGGATAAAAGAGGACAAAAACCTATAAGGACCAAAGAAAGGGACATATACATAGAGAAAAGGGTGATATAGGTTGGACTAAAATGATTTATGAACACAATCACATAAGGTAAGAAATGCTCTGATCAACTCATGTGTGAGTGGCCTGGATTGGATGTAGCAGATGAGTGAAAGGAGAAATAGCCTCTGTATTAATACATTTCTGCCCTTTCTCTCTCGCACTCTACTATCCATCAGGTGGAACAGAGGGCAGTGATCATTAAACTCTCTGCAAGGAAGCACAAATAGATAATAACTAGTTTTTCTATATTGTTGATTATGTATAGAACAGTGAGTGATAGAGAGGTGGGCACACAATGGTTGTATAAGAGATTTTAGATGGCTACATCATGTAGGAGCAGGAGCTGCCCTAGAAGGAACCTAAATAAACTGTGAGGTACAAAAGCATATTGACTATGAATCAGCAATGTATTAACTGCAATTTAGGAGAGCATTGACTTCTTCTTTCTGTATTGCAGCTGAATGCAACAAGGCAAATTGCCATCTGATTTGTTAGGGCTTAATTAATACCTGTGAAGCCAAATGGAGTCAGCAACTTTCAGCAACTTTGGAGGAAGTCATTTAATGAAGTCACAAGCAGACAAAACCAAGGCTCCAGACTAAAATTCGTTATCCATTGAATGCTGTGCAACCTCCCCTTGAACTCAGCTAATTTCTCTTAAGTTTGTGCTTTGAGTTTGGCTGTTTTCACATCTATCAGCCAGCACACTGTGCCTTTCCATGGCAATATCAAAATTTCAGCTCCTTTATCAGTCTATTAGATGAAGTTATCTACTTCCAAAATTACTGCACCTAAGGAAAATATCTGTTTTAATTCCTGTATAATTTCCTATCTGGTAATTGTGGTCATAGTCATATAGTCATATTAATCACTTCTCATTCTTTTCATATACTACATTTTTCCATTCATTGTAGTGATTCTATAACAAAATATAATACTTTTATAAAAACATCCTAGAACTATATTAATTTCTCTATGCCCAATGCAGTTATTTCTATTTCTCATTCCTAGTTTAGCTTTTCAAAACTGTTTTGTTAAAGATAAAAGTAACTTCTGCAAACTGGTTACCATTTATAAGTAAAATTGAAGCTATATAGATCAACTGATGCTTCCAATTTAAAGACTTTTTCTGAATAAAAGTACTAGGACACTAAAAAGATAGCAAATTCTCTGAGGACCTCAAGGGATCCTGTCTGAGCAAAGTAGGAAGAAATGTGAAAAGTAGTCTTTACAAAGATGACTGGTCTGATGCTCAAAAGGCAATTAATGTTTAATCTCCCAATGCAGTAGAAACAACTTTCTCCTGAACATACTCAAAACAGCCTCATGGCTAACTCAGCTCCTCTTGCAGGTGAGCTTCTCACTACCTTCCTTTGTGCTAGACTGTCAGACTTTTTGCCTCCAATCAATCACCTGGCTGTAGAACAGAGAATTCAGGTCACCAATATGTGGTTTCATGGTTGGAAGTTTAACACATAAGTGGCTAATTCACGGTTTGATGGTTTTTCAGGAAATAACTGGAAAATAAATTTCCTGGGGTTCACCACCTGATATGGTTTTACATGAAGGAATTACAGTGACACCTAGAAGACAAAAAAGACTAAAGGAATTATTAGTTGTGCAAAGAGCTGAAATAGGATGCCTCAGATTTTTCACTGGACATGCTTATCCTAACAAAAAAGATCCTTTTTGAAAATGCCATTTTTTGTGGGGTGGGAAAAGATGTTAACTTTTCAAGACAGGAAACAAAATACAAAAAATTATTTTGTGCAGGGGAGAATCTACTTGAGTATCCTGAAACTGCTTTCCCCTAAGGCTGTTGGCTAAGAGAATCCTACATCCCAAGGAATTGCTCTGCAAATCTAGCAGCTGAGGAATAATTCTACCACTGTTTTCAGTCCAGCAAAAAGAGCTGAAATCTGTAGGATTTATGACGGACAAGACTATTCTCACTGAAGTAATTATTCTTAAAGAGAGTATTATTATTAGAGGTATTATTATTTTCTAAATGAATACACTTCCAAGGAAAAATATCTAATTGGGTATTTTATTTTCTGGATTAATGATGAAAATAAAGTTTAAGTGAAGTTCATTTTTTTTCAGTTTAAAGAAGAAATAAATTCAAAGAAAGCAAATAACAAAATTAGTACTTCATGTTTCTTTTATTTTGACTTGGCTCAAAGATGTTCAGCTGAGCTTCCATGATGTGATGAATTTTTAGCTGAATTTTGCAGAACACTTCTTAGTATTTAATTTAATAAAAAAATTGTTTCAAATATAAGATATTGTTTAGTGTAAAAGTAATATTTCAGACTACAAGAACCAAATCACATTTAACTAGATCAAACTTAAACTAGCCTATGATTAAACAGTTACCTAAAAATCTATCATTACTGAAATCTAAGTTTATCCATATAACTAAATATATCCTTTTTCTCTTAGACTGTAGCCAGTGAATCAAGAAAAAAGTGCATTAGTATTATCAAATACTAATACTCTCAATTAAAAACCCAACACACAATGCAATCATGTGCCAGCTATATGTGTTTCAAAGTGCTAACACATCATACCTTAAACATTCTCAACTGAGAGGCTTACACTACAAATGTATGTGCTGGTCTGTTTAATTTTATAAACACGTTTGAACTAATTGTATCAGCAAAAGGTCAAGCTGTAACTTTACAAAAAAAAGACAAGACTTAAGCACTCTAGAAAAAAATGAAACATAAAAGTGTAAATTTGCCCCCCCACACTCTCATCTCCTTGGGAAAAGTAAGAAGATAATTTTATTTGGCTTCCAGACAAAAAGCTAAACCAAAATTCATCATATTCAAGGTGTAAAGCAATAAAGCTTTTTAGTATTGAAATATGTGATACAACAATAATAGTAGACCTGGGAAAAAAAAACGTAAGAGTGAACTTCATTCATTTGAAATCTTACTGCATTGAAGAATAAAAATCAGGTAGATTATTATAAGAATAATAATAATCCACTTTTGAACAAGTCCAATTTTAGATGGTTTGACGAGATGATTTATAAATTCACTTTCTAAACCAATTTCCTTTAAATTGTGACTATATTAAATTCATGACTAAAAGAAAAGATTTTCACTCAGACCGCATTGGATTAAAGTGCAGCATTTGTCAAAAAGTGAGTCATCAACAGACAGCAGACACTAAGAACTTACGTTAAAAAAAATTAATAATAAATCTTGTGCTCTATGGTTCAAACCAATCTCTAGTTTCTAGAGCCAGAAGTTTATGTCTTTCTGTGTGATCTGATGATGGCTATTGTCACTGGCAAAATAAATATTCTGAACTAGATGCATTTAGGATTTGATCCTTATGATAATTCCTGCGGTTTGTTTTTTTTTTTTTTGCTTCCATTTGCACGCAATTTTTTCACTATGCAGCCAAGACCTTAAATATAGACAGCCAATCATTAAATTAGAGAGTTCAAAACAGCCATCTAAATGCACAAAGGGAGGTTCAGGGCTCTATGAACCAAGTAGGTGTCTATAATATATATCAGACCACTCTCATTTGCTCGTAAAAACTGTACACTCAGAGTTGCAGAACATTCCTTCCTGTCTTCCATGGGTGTAGATGTGTGAATGGAGGAATGGGGACACAAAGGAAAGTGTGCAATAAGGACTAGTGCTGCTGCTTCTCTATTTGTCACGTGTGTATACTTTCAGACTCATGCACACAACTGGAGTAACCAGACTAGAGAGTTTTTATTACTCCACATACCTTGCTGCCAACAGCTTTTCTGCCAACATATTTACTATAACCCTAATACTCCCACACTAGCTCTGTATTTCATTGCCAAGATTTGGTGCAAGGGAAGAGATGAACATTATCAGGCATCACTGTGTGTTCTCAGATGATTGGAGATGTGACTTCTGTTTGCATTTGAAAACCTAACACACCTGAGCAGGATTTGTCTCTGAAAAGGTAAAACAGTTGTAGGGATCTTATAAGTATGCTTGTAGCCAATTTACAGACTTACACCATTTCACTGGACAGTCTGTCCCTGACTTCAAGTAGTGTTGCACTAGAAGATTTGGACATCCACAATACCCATTTAAGCCTTAAGTGATGTAACTGAAAACGTTCACTGATGCTTTTCGTCTATTAGTGAAGAGAGCAAGTGGTGTTCCTTGCACTACACAGGAAATAAGCCACATATCTTCATCTCAGAATAGATACAAGAGTGCCTGAAGGCTGTACCCATGGAAACCCTACTGCAATGTATGGCAGGATCATTTATTTTGATTTTTTCTGAAATTTCTTGGATTTTTTTGAACTTTTAGGTGAGTACAGTGATGTTTTAAGCAATGTGGTAGGTTTAATTTCTTCCAGAAATTAATATTTTGGGGATTACAAATGTATTGTAATACTGTAAAAGTGCAAGGATTTTTAATATGCTATTGTTGCTTTTTACCTAACCTGGAAATGAAACTCAATATAATTTTAGTAAGGAGGTAATATAAAAGAGGATTTTTAGTTGAGGGCCTTCAAGAACAGTTATGGAAGGATGTCCACAAAAGCCCACTCCCCCAGGGATGAGTACATATTTATAGATTTTACGAAATTAACATAATTGATAAGAAGAACCAATTAGGAGGACAAGTGGTGATGCAATTCCCCACAGGTCAAGCCCCTTCTCTGGAGCCCCCCTTCCTCACTGGCTGCACTTTGTCCATGAGAATGTATCTGGAAGCGTTTCTCTTGGCCTTGGTCCCAGGAAGAACCAAAATAGCACGGTGGCCTTGTACCCCCTGGGGCTTGGAGCTCTGGAATTTGTTTTGTCTTTCTGCTTAGGGCAAGGCCATGGAAAAGTACTGGGAAAACTAGCTACAGAGCTACAGGCTACAGAGCTTCAAATATATGTGTGGAGAATAAAGAGAACATAATAAAAAAAGGCAGTAACCAAATGGCATCACTATAATAAGGTTGAATTTAAGATTCCATTTCAGACTATTTGTTCAAATACATAAAATTGTTCTCTTAATTCAACTTCCTACAAAAATAACTTTTTTAGGTGTTCAGAAAAAAATCAGCTAAGTGGTTTAAGAGTTATAATTGCTCAAAGTCCTTGGAAACAGAATTTTTTTCAGCCTTGAAACTCAGAAAAATATTTGCTATGTGAAGTCTCAAAATGACAAAGTATTTTTTACTTCAATTCCTAACAAATGCTACAAGAAAACTAAAAAAGCTAAAAAAAAAAAAAAAAAAAAAAAAAAAAAAAAAAAAAAAAAAAAAAAAAAAAGCTAAAAAAAGAAAAGAAAAAGGAAAAGAAAAAGGAAAAAAACCCTAATCCTGCTATGCCTTAGGTACTCCTGAAACCAAATAACCTGGATGGAGAAGATTAAAAGTGGTTGGTTATTAAAAAGTTCACAGGAAACAAGAATTGCTGAAATGAATGTTGCCCAAAGCACTGTTAAACTGTAACGCTTTATGTGTGCATGCAGGCTAAGACAAGATCAAAACTTCTGAGGCTAACTTTTAGGTAACCAGCATTGACAGCCTAGCACAGCAGACCTCAGATTCAAAGCCAGCTTTTGAAGCTGTGAAAATAGCTCTCTGCTGAGGTCGGCTCTGCCGGGGAAACACACTAGGAAATACACTATTAGTATTTCACACAACCAGGTTAAACCCGTTTTAGATACACCTAGACAAGACATAATCAAATCTTTAGTAGATCATAAATAAACCATTATTCTGAAATAACATGTCACAAGAGAGGAATAACATTAGCTAACTTAAAATGCTTCTACAGTAAATCTTTGTGCTTTTGCTAGCTACCTGATGTTCAATTTGTAGTCAAGCCTAGACAAATAGGGATAATTAATCCAGATTATTAAAGAAGTCTGCTTTAGAATAAAAGAAATTGCAACCCTGAAAGTGCCTTTTCCTTTCTATTTGCCAGGGAGCATGTCCTTATCAACTATGACTGCATGTGGTTTAATTAATCCCATCTACATTATCCAGGAGCTGCAAACATGCAGACCATAAGAGAGAGAATACACAGAACTAATAAAATACAGATTTTGATGTATTTTTCAGTCTAATACCTTTTGACAAATATATTTGGCTTTTTCTCCTGGAGAAGTATACAGAGAATCCTCAGTCACATTTTTTATGGTGTAATCTAACATAATTGCTGTTTTAAATGGTATTTGTATATTGATTTTCGAATTCATTGTCTAACCTGACCTAACCATCTTGATGTCCCCTTTGATCAAAAGTAATAAGTGCAATGGGATGTTACTCCCACAGATGTTAGATATGCTTCCAAAAGTCTCTGCTCCCTGTAGAGAGCTTAGTCAACTTATAGAACATCACATTTTAGATAACTATATTTGGGGAAGATTAATTTCTTCATTATTTTTTGGGTTGGTTTTGTTTATTTGTTCTGGGCTATTGCTCTTGGTTTGTAGGGTTGGGGTTTTTTTGGTGTGTTGTTTCTTTTCTACAGTATCTATTTTTGTCATCTCAGAATCACAGAATCACAGAAATGTTTGGGTTGGACCTCTAAAACCCACTGGTCCAACCTTTCACTGAGCCCCACCTTTTTAACTAGATCATAGCACAAAGCACCACACTCAGTTTTCTCCTGAACAATTCCAGGAGCAGTAACACCACCGCCTCCTTGAGCAGTCCATTCCAATGTTTAAAATTTCATAAAGCCTTTTCATGAAGAAATTCCTGCCCATGTCCAACCTGAAGCACCCCTGATGTAGCTTGAGGCCATTTCCTCCTGTCCTGTTACTTGTTGCCTGGAAGAAGAGGCTGACATCCTACTAAAATCTCCTTTCAGGGAGTTGCAGAGAACAATAAGGCCTCCACGTTTTGGGGTTTGGAGAATACAAATTCCTTAGGCACACAGAGTGACAAAGAAAAAATTGATTTGTTAGTAACATTCCTTTGAGAGTTTTATGAACTTACCAGCCTTCCTTATTTAAATATGCAGACTATATGTTGTATTTGTAAATATTTTGTTCCTGTTGTCAGTAATAAAACAGCAAATTTGAACATTCTCTATCCTTTATAACAGTGTATTAGCACTTGAGCTCTGAAAAAAAAGATCTGATCATTAACATTCCAGTGTTCAGAGGCCTAAGAAGCCTGTGGAGAGCTCTGATTGTGCTTTTCTCATTTTCCTTGAAGCTGATCACTGTCTCTGGTTGGATGGAATAAAAGGAATGAAAGGGCTTCAAGGCATTAAAACAAAGGTGATGAAATGATTTATTGCTGTGCTTATTTGTACCATGTCAGTTTCCTACCCAAGAAGCAGGTAATGGCTCAACATCAAGAGATTCAACAAGCATATAAATGCTTAAGCTTCAGTGACTGTGAAAAGCGAAGGACATTAAATGGGAAAACAACCCACTGTACTGAAGTTAACATTCAAACATCCTGCTAAGATTATTAGTTAATAAGAGTCCTAATGGCTAAAACAGCCAAAGCAGACTATTTCTGGCACTATAAAAGGACTTTACAAATTGCTATTCATGCTATCCATCAACCCCGGTGTTTCTTTATGTTAACTTAAACTATAAGAACATTGTTTAGCAGTGGGCAATTACAAAGAATATTTCATTATAAAGAAATGCCTCAAAATATTATACTTATGAGAATAACCGGAAAGGATTTAAAAATTTGTTTCAAAATAATTTTCTCCAAACATGTGCCAAATATTTAGACATATTAATTTATGCCAATGAAACTTTATTTGACTGAAACAACGTGAATGAAATACTGTAAAAATATCAAATTATTATCATTTCATGTAGAAAGTATTCTTGAAGAAGCAGGGGATTCTATGATTTTGGAGACTAATGCACAACACTGCGTACGTGACAGACAGCAAAGATGCATTGTTTTTGTGCTGAGAAAAGTGCGTTGTCTCTATGCTGAGGAAAGTAACAAGAAGAGAACGTGAGGCACAGTGTACTGATGTACTAACCTTGGTGTGCTGATTAACTGCAGGATGTGTTAAACCATAGAATACTGAATACAGTAGACAATGCTGAGAATTGTAGAATATGCTGATGTTAATAGAACCGTTGTAGAAGATGCTGAGATTAAATGTTTGTAGTCCAAGAAAGGTGTGTTTAAAGGCACCCCACTAACACCACCAATCATAGAAGCTAACGTGCTATGTGAACCATAGTCTGTAACCAATCATAATATGTTATATGTCACGTGAACTTTGTGAATAACTCTATAGAATTAGTGTTATATTAATAAAAAATGAGGAGCATTGATCATACTTCCATGAGGACTCATCTTTGACTCTGGGGCTCTCCTGAATCGCAATTCTTCTCTATAGTTTCATATTTATGGAATGAAATGTTTCTGTCAAAAAAATAGAAAACTGGAAACTTTAGGAATCCATAATTTTTCTGTCTTGTATTAAACACCTACTTGAGAACAAAATGAGTGAAGCCTCAGAGAGGCCTGCTTTTGACCATGAATTACAGAAGCATAATAGATGAAACAATGCTTATGGTTGGCTAGGTGAATCACTATCTCATTTTCGGTGTTCTACAACACTGATTTGTTTGGGGGTTTTTATGTTAACTAGAGAAGCATCCAAAGGAAAAAAAAGTCTTAAATTAATCAGTACCTTGGAGAGATCAAATGAAGACGTTTGAAATTAAAAGTTGAAAAATATGGAATTGATCAATTTCACACTACTCTAATTCCTAATTTCTGCTTGTGCAAAAAGAACATTAATATAGTGGGGGGATATTTTTAGTACCTTGTAAAACTTGCAGCTATTTTGTCCTTCTGTGTAGTTTTGAAAAAATGAACTCATATCCTTTAGTTGTGTCTGGAATTTTCTCTAGATATCTGTGTATTTATTCTAATGCACGTCCATTGCTCACTGAAAACAGGGAGTAAAATAGAGCCTGATAATATCTGTGTGATATTAACTGTTTATTAACAGTCAATCTTGAGATTCTTATGCTGTAAATTAATGCCCAGTTTTAGAAAAAGTAAACTGGGTATTTTGAACAGCGCCTCTAGAGTCTATTCAGGAACTAGTCAATGAAGATTCATAAAAGCATCTAGAGAAAGAAAAACTGGAAAGGGAAAGTACAAAGTACAGTAAATTGTTAAGAGAGAAAATGATTGCAGCAGGAACCCACATCAGAAATATGTCCAAACAAGCAATTTGCAAAGTTTAAGCTGTATATCAACATCATTTATTTTCTTTATTCACACTTATCCAGGAACTTTTGGAGTACATCTTGATCTTGAAAAGTTGCCTCAGATCCTTTCATTAAATATTATCTGTGTGCTTTATTAACTTTCTAAAATCTTTTCCAGTTTATCAATGAGAATATTAAATGGAGGTCAGAACTCTGGCCTCTAGAGTCAGCACAAGATAACTCCCATCTACTTATACAATTGTTAATTTTCATTACTCTTTGTTATAGACTTTTTGTCAGGTTTCAGTTCACTGACCATGTTCACTACAGAATAATTTATAATAATTTTTCAAGTGAGACGTGATGGAGTCAGTGTCTCTTTAATTGCATATGTTTATATCTCTGAAAGCGCTTCTAAAATCAAGAGATATTAGGAAATTAAATTTAATTCAGTGTGTCAAATAGTTCACTAGGATGGTAAAGAAAATAATATATGCATGAGATGTCAAAAAAATTATAACGCATTTTAAAAATTTCACAAAATACACTGTTTAATTGTAGTGAGTTGATTACTCTCCAGATATTGGTCCTGCATATACTGAAATTCTTCAGCCTGAATTGACTTCCATGGAATTGAAAGTGCTAAGTACCATACAATATTGATCTTTCCACCTTTGACTCCTTTTCTTTTGTATTTTAATGCAATCACTAATCACGTATGGAATGGAAGACTACCGAAGCAGTCTCATTAAAGTTGAGATTCCCAGTTTCAAGTATGGAGATACACGTATGGATTAAGGTTCAGATCTTCACCCAAGATGTATCAGTATGGCTTCTTTTCATTCAACAGAACTAGGCCAGTCTGGCTCATCTAATAGTGTGTGAACTCACACTTGTTTACTAAGGATATGAGCTCAACTTAAGACGTTTTACTTTGAGAACAGTTCTATTCTTCTTTTCCAGAAAGGAGTTCATACATTTGAAACTTTTTGCCATTTTAAAAATTATTCCTTTCACTTGTTTGTTGGTTTTTTTTGCCTTCTTTCAGCCTTTGCAAGTATAACATCACAAGTGAACATTATGTATTTATTGTATGTAACATAATAAATGTTTACTTCCAATAAAAACATAAAAAAACTATGCATTTTAATAATTTCTGTGACATTCTCACAGAGTATTGTGCCTGGTTTGGCATATACAGTGGTTAGATTGGATCTGATCCTAACACACAGCATGTGTCACTTAGGCCATAATGTGGGACTTTGACCTGGACAACATCCTAACAAAATTTGGCCACATAAATACATGAGTGTCATCAGATGGGAAGAGATTAACCATTTAGCAGTTGGTTGTGCTTCCATGCCCACACCATTTCTTCTCCTCCACCTTTTTTTCCCAATGTGAAGTGAAAAGTATTATACTCTACTGAGTAGTTCAGCTAATAAAAGGTGTTAAGCTGAATAATTCAATTTTGTGTGGGAATAGGAAAAAAATCACAAGCAGTACTACACTTGACATTCTATAAGATAGTGTGTCACAGCCATATGTGCGAGTGTTTTGTCATCTTTTGTTAAAAACCAAGGTTAAATAGGTCAGTTTAATACTGTTGGTTTCAGCTCATTGATGGGATTTTTACATGGAGAGAATAGGGGTTCTCCATAACCACTCTTGGGTAGCATGACAGGACCAGGAGCATTATTTTCTTGACTTGCTCTGAGAAGTTTTTCCAGATACTTGGTAGCTGCAAAACTTGAGGGCCCAAATGAAAATCGGGATTAAGGACATTAAATATGGGAATGAAAGTGAATTTAAGTACTGATTCAGGCTTAAATGCCTGATTGTTGTGGGTTAATTGCAAATAAGGAGAAAATGTCAAACTAATAATTTCCGTCATCATCTTTTTGTTTGAGTAAACTGTTTGGATTGCAATTTGCAATCGTAGTTTGTTCCTGCTTGATTTACACTACAGGAGGGTTGATGGCTTGACAAATTGCCAAGCAATGGAGAAGAAAACCCCCTTAACTCATAGAGTTCTTGCCTGCTTTTTCCCCTTCTGACTGTCCTTTAACTAGTGATCTTCAGATTATTGGTCTAAGAGGAGCGCATCAAGTTGTAGAAAATGTTCCAAAGTTATTTAGCTATATGTTTTGAAATTCTCCCATATATTTCTATAGCCCAGAGAAAGGTCTTTGTACATTTGCATGAAGACTGAAGACAATCATCGAAAACCTAGAATGTCAGGAGACAGAAAGTAAATCTTATGGAATTATTTTGATTTATTCTATGCCAAGTCAACACCAAACTTCACAGAACTGGAGCTAATTAGAACAAAAGAGTTTCATTGCTACCTGAAATTGATTAATGTTGCTTGCTCTGTGTGTTATGATTTATGGATAGTTAGCATATGTAGATTTTAAGTGTTGAATTTACATTGTTGAAAAGTATCATAGCTAGGAAGGGAAATCAAGTAAGGTTACAATCTAACAAAATTACTTTGGAACAATAATGTCCATGTAATGTAGAAGCCATAAAGCAAAATCTTCAGTTTTGCTCTAGGAACTACCAGTCTTTAAGAGCACGTAGACAAACCTTTTCACACATGGGAGAGAGAAGGAAAGGGATTGCTTCTTGTGTTCAGTGTTGACATCTGATACTTATTCGGCCTTTTACACACTGCCATCTTTGAGACTTGATTTTTTCTCAGCTTGCATGACAGCAAGTGTTTGATCATACGCAGTTCCGTGGAACACTTAGCCATCAACAGCCTTATTTTGATCCATTTACAGAGAACTGATATTGCTGTAAGAGCACTAAAGGCAATGTGGAAGAGTATAAATGAAAATTGTTCTTCTGAAGCCACAAAAACTGCTCCCTGGTGTTCAGTAGTTTTTATGAGCCTTTGCAAATAGGCACCAGGACTATTAACAGACTGTGATGACATAAGAAAAATGTTGTATAATTAACTAATTTTATGTTAAAGCTATAATATTATTCATTTTATTAATGAAACATTATACACTGCTAATTGATAGTACATTAGTTTTTATAGGAAATGGAAGTGATGAGAACAAACCAAGTGTATGCTATCCTGTTGTATGGTAACTTCTGTTAAGGACATGACAGGAAAGTCTATAAAAAAAGCTTTCAATTACAGTAAAAGCATCAGTACTGCTTCTGCAAAGGTTATGGAAATGTAAAATATCTTTTCATGTCATCTGCTTTTGTCATATTTAAAGAAGAAATACTGTTAATTCTTGAAGTTCTTTGAATCTTTCATAGTTATCATAAATAAACATTCTCTCACTTTTAAACTGGGAACAGTTTTAAACTGTTTAAATTCTCATTTTTAAACTGTTAACATGACTTTGTGTTCAAAAGGACAACTTTGCAGTAAGTCAGACTGGTGTTACATATGGACAAAACTATTTTAAATTGGGGTTTATGGCAGAAAGACTCTTGAAGCAGCCTAAAGTCTAGTAAAATGATTGCTGGGTTTGAATTAACCCCCTCTGAAGTACCAGCTTACCTTTCACATTTAAGTTTTCATAACCATGTAGAATAAATGCATATTTAATAAACATAACAAATATTATGAATTTGAAATCACAAATGCCATTATAGCTACATAAACCAGTCTTGCAGATCTTGCAAGGTAATATTTTTAAAATAAAGTCTTCGATTTCATGCTTTCCCTTATTCAGGATTGAAAAGAGTGAGAGCACTGGGAAATGAAGGCAGTTCTGCAAGAACTTGTTCTTTTCTAAAGTTATCAAAATTTATGTGTGTCCTTTCACATTATAGAATTTCTTCAGCTTAAAACACTTGCTGATTTTATGCGCTATGATTCCTTTCATTGAACCTTTCATGGCACTAATGACTGTGAAATCTGAACATGTTTTGCATTTGAATACATTAGGCCTGTTCTCCTGCACAAAGTAAGGGAATGCCCTGATAGCCATTTAAAACCCAAATACATCCATCAGAGAGAGAAAGAAAGGCTAAAGAAGGACTTTTAGCATAGCTTTGGCATTCAGAGCTCACTTGTGTGTCAATTAGTCCTAGCACTTCACTCCTCCCAGCCCTTAGTTCAGGGATGGCAATGGGCAGAACCTGTGCCATTGCCTCTGCACTCACCACTGCAGTTGTATGAAAAAATCTAATGTAAGGGAGACAGTTGGATAGAACTGTGAGTATAAATCTATAACATGTAATGCAGTAAATACATAGTTAATCAAACCCATCTAAAGCTGAAAAAGTACTTGCTGGTTAACCTCTCCCTTCACCTTCTGGGGGACATGGATCTCTCCTTCCTGTTACTTTGCCATCTAATTTTCCTCCACAAACAGCTTAATTTCTCCTCTGTCTCTTACATGAAGTAGTGTGTTATTGTATATCAGTTAAAAAGCTTTATATTTCTGCTTTATTGTACTGAATGGAATAAAGCATTGGTAAGATTAGTCTGCAAAGGTAATTGAGGTGTTTGCACACTATAGTTACAATAATTACTTGGGAGGTGCTTTTGCACCTTATTTTTCTGTCTGCTGAAAATACAGAAGCCATTTTATGAGCTAAGGTAAAAATAAGATGCCTGTGTTGGTATGACATAGCAGCTAAACTGGGATTTTCAGGGTTACCGCTTCTGATTTAAACATTTCATATCTCTCTAAGACCCAGTTCACCAGTCTGATTTTTCTTTTTTTAATCTAGCCCTAGGAGAGATTATAATATAGAGCTTGCAAGAAATTTAGTGTAGTTATTGATAGGCATAAGTTGCTAATTTTCCCTGACATAATCCTGTTGCTCAACATCAAAGGCAGGAAATAAATGAAAAAGTTGGGGAAAAAAAAGATGAATGAGGATGTCACTGCATCAATCTTGTTTGCAGCCAACAGAGCTCCACACAGACAGGAAAACTCATTTTAGGATTTGGCATATGCAACCCATATATTCATCTAGATCCCTCATAAGAACTTGCAATTTGCTGCTTCATCTGATTTGGAGTTTTTGGAAATGATTATATTTTCCTGACCCTTCCCGTCAGATCTTAATTGTATGGTTGTTAGAGGGATAAATGTTAATTAGGAATGCTGTCTGCTATCCTCATTTCCCTCTTCCCCTCATCCTGTTCTGCTCAATCAAATTTTAACTGTAGTTTAATTATTGTTTTACCATTTGGCTCTGTTTCATTCCTACCAAAAAAAAAAAAAAAAAAAACAACCAAAAAAAAAGCAACCCAAACTCACACCTTTCCTAAATAAATCAGACTTAACTTTTCCTTACTAAATTAATATAAGAATGTACTAACCTTGAAAAGTGCATACAGTTTGAGCTATTGTGTCCATATTTGCTGGGTTTTTAAGCAGTACAGTCACAGTTCCCTAATTTACTTTCTCTTTTTTTCTCCTTTGGAAGAACTTTGTATCTCACCTTCCCACACTCAATACACCAAGTATAGCTCAACCATCTGTATGTGCCAGCAGGTGCAGTCAGTTGTAGGTCCATCAGGTGTGAATGGCCTACCTTATAAAACATTCATGCCATTGCTGCAACTGAGTCCTTGCAAGCTAAGACGTTAGCAGGCCCTCAGGGAGTCTTGTAAATCATTTTGCTGCACGTTTTGATGAAATAAAACCCTGCAATACAATTATAGAGAGTGGCTGTGAGCTCTGATTTCAAGAATAAGGCCATATCATTTGCTGTGTAAGGGAAAAAGACTGAACAAATCTACAGCTAGCATGGGAAGACAGTTTTCACATGGCCAGCCAAGTAAGAGCTGACAGGAAGCAAGGCACAGCATTCTAATGCAAAACCCCAGTGGTAACTGATAAGGTGAGCCTTCCTGAGCAAATGAAGTGGGTGAGTTGGAATCAAATTTATGTATTTGAAGTCTGAATTCATGTGCTTGGCTCAGTTCTAAAATTAATCTCTTACACCGTCTCCTGTTTAGCAAATCCTTTTTTACCGCTTAACAGCTTCTACCTGTCAAATGACAGCTAGCACCCAGTATCCTCCAGTAAAAGTGTCTTCTATAGCCAAATCCCCTGCTTCAGCTGAGGCAGAGAGCACAACCTGAACTACTGTTTATTGTTGTTAGTGTGCTTTTTAGTATCTGAGACTTCTGTTAAAAGAAGGCATTTTCCTTTGCTCCATTGTAGGATTTTTCTGTCAGGGGAGTGACAAGAACTTCCTTATGCATGTAAATAATCTTGATGGGGAGGGCAGCACACAGTAGCAGTGATATGTGGCTGTCCCCACAGCCTTATATCTGTGATTAATGACTGACTTCATAGTTTAAGCTGAAAAAGGACATACACATGTAGCTAGGATTTCCAAACTTAACTCCCTGGAACACCAAAATATTTTTAGAACGTGTTCTCTACCACTCCTCTGGTGGTAAGTCTATTTATAGGAGAGGCTGGCTGTGTGCTGACTTGTTGAATTAAGGGGAAAATCTGGTGTTTCAGTAACTGATCCGGAGCGTCAGTCCAGCATCTCAACCCCAAAACTGTGTTCCTATCCTGAAGATAATGTCTTGAATGTTTCCATGTTTTCATAGTGTAGTGAGTTCTGTCTTGCAGATACAAACAACTTGCAACGTGAATCTGTCATTGATCAATATAACTTGGTGTATATGCTAAGCATTATTTTATTGGGTAAGTTTTTGTACAAAAATGAACAGGATGAATGTATGGATGTATGAGACCTCAAAATAATAGTCAAACAAATTGATCAGGCCCAACCTGATACAAAGTATGTCCTTTAGTCAGCATTTTAAGCATTTTAGTATTACTCCCAGGAAAATGGCAATAATCTTGTACTTCCACTGTAATGTTAAAATTTGTTTAAGCTTCTCAGAGTTCAGTGTTTTTGCTGTGAAGTTAGCTTTTACCACAATCTCACACATCTGCTTGCCAGCCTCTTGGTAGCGTAAACTAGCTTTCTGTATCCTGTCAAAGAGCCCCTAATTAACCTCCCCTCATTGTAGACTGACATGGTGTGTGACAGCTTGTAACTGCTGAAAAGATATGATGATTTGTTTGCTCCACAGCTCATGATAAAACACTGACTGATGGCAATTCCGCCTGCCTGGGGGTTGTTGTTTCAGTTTAGGCTGGTTCCGAGGGACTTGTGACCATGAATAAAATCTCTTCTGAAGAGTTGATGGTGGTGGCACAGTTCTGTTTCATCACCAAGCAGGCTGCCTGAGACAAATGTATTGATACATTCAAATCCTGCAGGTATTTGTACTTTAGTCTTTCTGTGCACTACTGTGGCTGGGATAGTGAGAAATAATAAGGAAAATGTTTTCAAAGAAAGAAGAAAATTACGGTTAAAAGAAGCATTTAAAAATAAAGATATGCATGCTGAGCAGGAATAATAAATATTTAGTGACCCATATATGGGATTTTTATCTAGAAAAGTGAGACTGTATTCCCTGGTGTTAGGTAGTGTCCAGGTTTGAAATTAGCTAACTTTTTTTATTTCTAATCTTGTCAGTGTTCAAATCCTATAATGGTTTGAAACAATTTCAGTATCATGTATTTCCATGATAACAAACTCAAATTTAAATACCTATTTTTGAATATGTTCTCTTATACTTTTCTACAGTTTTTTCTTCCTTTTTGTTTGGCATCTTTTGTTCAGCTTTGCAGTTCACCATTTTTCCATCTCTTTACTTACAAACCCTGACCTTTCTTTCCTTTTCAAATGAAACCAGTGCTCCAGTTTTCCACTGCAATTTTCCTTTGTTGCTCCTCTCCTTCCATGAAGTTCTCAGTAACAAAGTAGGTAAAACACCATTTAAGGACTTCACAGAAAAAATGTGCTGTTATCTAAATTCTTATATTCTTATATGGTCCTGAGATATTTAAGAAACAAAGCAGTGTTGAAACACTTAAAAAATACTTTCATAAGAAACTGGAAAAAAATTCAGCAGATTTTTTTTTCTTGCACCTTGAAACCTTAAAGAAAATGTTTCCATATGAAGGTACATTTTCATATGTATATTAATATGGGTTTTAGTAAGCAATTATGAAGATGAAACTTCAAATCTCAGTGTCAAATGATAAATGAAAAAGTTATGATTTGGTTATGATTTGTAGTTGTGAGACTGGAAGCAGATGGACAACCATGTGGTGTATTTCACATTGTTCGTTGCAACACACTCTCTACCAGCGTTTGTTTTGGCAACAGCACATATGACACATTAATAATATTTGTAATATTTCAGAAGACATTAAAACAAAGGTATTGACTACAAGGAAAAGAATTGTCCTTTGTAGGTACTTATGGAGTTCTTGTCTTCAGGGATTTCATCAAAACTCTGGCTTCAAATCTTGAAAGAAAAAATGAAGAGGAACTCATTCTATAAATCTTTGCAGTACTATTTTTGTCTTTGACTGAATCAACTGTCTTAGTTATATGAAATATATTCCTTTTGTTTTGCTTTAAACCCTCTAAATGCATCAAAATAGGTCCAGATATTACAGAATAAATGGTTGCTGCTTAGCCAGGAGTGGAAAGATGTAGGAAATCAAAAATCGATGAACTGAACTGGGATCTGGAGTAAGGATTTGTCGCTTGTAAGTTGTCTTGTTTCCTGCTAAAGCAAAACAGAGGAAAGGGAAAAGGTTTTTCTTGGATACAGAAGAATTCACCACACACTAAAATTTGTGTTGTCTGTAGGTTGCTATACCTAAACTTTTCGATTTGAAATGTTTTATATATTGAAAAATCAATAGCCTTGTGACAGGATAAAACCTACTCAAAAGCACAGCTTAGATAAAATAAAATGAGGTCTTTATCTGTCACCTCCAACTGATTTGATGATTCTGGTGTGCACTGGGAAGACAAGACAGCATAGATAATTATCATGAGGGACTCTTACCTGCAAGTTCTGCTAGATGAGATATGAACCACATCTGTCCTCCTGTGATGGTTTAGACATGCACTGCAAAGATTTGGATATAAATTGTTATTCCAAATGGGTGGTCCTGGTAATGTGTTTTGGGCTGAAGATCAGAGGACAGCCTTACATCAGGAAGCCACTGCTAATGGACTTTAAAAGGAGAGCAAGTAAACCAGACTGGGAATAGGTGACCAGCAGGATTATAGGTGAGTGCTGTTGACCATTTAACTCAAAAAACAAGGATATGAGGAGCAATAATTTATCAGTGGGGACACATCCACAGAGGTCCCCTCTGCTGAAATAGGGTGAGGACAACAATCCTGAGGTGGGGTGGTCACACAGAGCGAGACACTGCCACAGCTCAGACACACAAGGAGACTGCCTTGTTGCTGTGCTAGAGGATGAGAGACACAGGGGCATTGCCTGCTGTGTGTCCTGTGTGTGGCAGGACAGATCTCTAGACTGCTGCACACTTAGAAAGTGAGCTGTAAGCTTTTTCACTGTGCTGATTTGTTCTGCTCTTGCAGTTACTCCCACACCACTCACACCCCTCTAAGGACAAGCCTAAATAATAACATCTCTAATGACTTCTTTTTTGACCTCCCCTCATCTTTTACCTGGAGACTAAGGAGGATTAAGAGAAGAGAATACAGATGTAGTTTTAAATATTGCCATGATGACAGAGGGTTCAGCACTGGAAATGGGACTACAAGTCTCTCCTAACTTAGCATTCAGTGTCATATCCTACATTTCTACACAGAAAAGAGTACTCAGGGATTAGTAAAGCTTCTACAATATCTGTTTAATAAAAAAAAAAAAGAAACATTTTTTACATCTTTAATAACAGAAGTTGCTTTGAAATGGAAGGGTAACTCAGCTTTCAGGCTTAACTTGGTTTAGTTCTTCAGGTTTCCTGAAGCTCCAGAAGTGTGCTGTGCCATTTGAAAGCTCAGAGAAATGCATTGGAGTGAAAGCAAAGGCCCCAGCTAAAGTGATCTGAATTTTGGAATTTACACTGCAAGAAGAAATTGGTTTTTTAAGTAGATTTTTGTTGTTTATGGGAACACAGAAGGATTCTCCCTTCTAATTTAATTACTAGTAAGCAATTACGAAATTTCTTCAAACTTGCCTCGTTCACATTTTTTTCATATTCATCTTCTCACTGCAAGCAGCAAATGTCTGTATTATGTTTTACATTATTTGTTGCGTTATCTAATTGTAATAATGGGCTCCTTGGGATAGAAGCTTTGTCACTTTAAGCCATTTTGCATTTTGGGAAGCAGATGGTCGACCTGTCAGATTGTCACTTCCTCTGAATCACTGGTGATGTCTCTTTAGAGTGGGGACCATTTAGAGAGAATTTGCTACTTACAGGTGATACCCTCACTGTGAGTGTGTGATAATGGCGTAACAAAAAGTGATTTTTTTTTTCTCTTTGGTACTTCTAGAGCAAGAATATATGGTCCAAATAAAAATTGTCTGAATAAGAATTTTGTTTATTTTAAACCCTTTTCTTGATGGTGATCACGCTGAAATGTGGTTGTTAGTCTATATACGATTTTTCCATGTCTCATTTAACAATTAAAGCAACTTTGTTTATTTTATCTGTAAATTGTTTCAGAAAAAATCTCCCACTGTCATCTACAAGTCGTAGGAAGTAGTAAAATGAATGCAATGTGATACCGAAACTTTAAAAGAAATTTGCATCAACACTTTGATCTGTAACATTAATATATTAAAGCTAAATCTAAATTAGATGTCAAAGTAACTTCAAATTTAATCAGTAAAGGGCTTCGTCTGATTTCATTGATAGCTTCTATAGTCATAACATTCTGCTGCTCTTCCTTATTAACATAAACAAATTAAATTCATCTTTCAGAAAACATTTCTATCTCTGAGATCACAGGGAAAAGCTAAAAAATTGTAATGTAATCATACTGACTTCCAAAACAAAATGTCATTTTTTAAAATTCAAATATTAAAAATAGACTTATGATACCTTGCATATATAATATGATGTAATCATATTTTGAATATAATTTTGCTATTATACTTGTTATACTTATTTGTTGCCTGAGAAAATAAATTGACAAATGAATATATATTTGATTTACATAAATATTTTGTTAGCTTATGCAA
Source organism: Bombycilla garrulus (assembly GCA_013400315.1). NCBI lineage: Eukaryota > Metazoa > Chordata > Aves > Passeriformes > Bombycillidae > Bombycilla > Bombycilla garrulus. The sequence continues at coordinate 24,251 of VXBU01015533.1, forward strand.
GTACTTGCAATGGTTTTTTCTTTATTGCAGCACAATTTGGTTTTATTGTCATCTTCCAAGTCAACTGCCAATATAAGGGAATCAAAAATGTACCGCATAATGTAGCCAATTTAAACATTTAATCTAGGTATAAAGAGGGATGGTTTCAAAATATGTGTTTTAAAATTCTCACTATTCTTCTCCATTTTACATTCTGTGTGTCTGAAAGGATCTTCCATGATGTTTGTTATTTGTAATGTTTATTATAGTTCACCCAATTGTTAGGAGCAGCTTTTTTAGTTTTTGCAACTATGTAATACAAGAAAATTGGATTTTTTCTGCCTGTCCTTTCAGAATTTGACCAGTTTCAGGATGAATGTTTGCATGAACAAACTTTGATTATGACTCTGTATTTATTTAAAAAACTCAGCCAATCAACCTACCCAAAACCCAGAGAGAAGTAAAAAAGCCCCAAACTCCAGGATATAGGAGCAGGATTGATAGGAATGAACAATAGTTTACATGGCAATCTTGAAAATGTAATTGGGCAAATTATCTTTAAAAAGGCAAGGAGCAAACTAGTTGGAATTGTTTGGAAAGGTCTAAGCAACATGTTTATATAAACTTAAATTCAATTTCCCTGTAGTTGGTCCTATGAAGAAGAAGACTCTGGGTAATTTTTCTTGCTAAGATTTAAATTTAACACAATTATCTTCTTTAATATGCAAGGCACTAAAGTCCAGCAAGAAAATTCTGCAGTAATGAAAGAAATCTCCTGCTTGTGAGAATTTCTGTTAGAGCAGAACAGTTCCTGGAGGAGCTGCAGGAAGCAGCTAAGACAGATTTTGGAGGCAAGTAATCCATATGCATTTAAAGTTTCTGCTACCAAAATGTTACAAACAGCATTTTGATGGCAGAAACTCTAAATACACCTCAATGGGTATGTGAAGGTAACACCTCAGATGTAAAGCAAAACAGAACATAAAACCCCCAAGGCTATTTTTAAGCATGAAGTTTTATTAAATGAATTAGAATCATTCATCTGTGTAAAAAACCTGTTGTTCTGTATATTGCTAAGTCATTTTGTTTTAAGTAAGCACAGAGCCTCTGATTTAACAACCCCAAAGTGACCAACTCTTAGATACGACCCTGGATTGCACAGATAAAGAGGCTGCTTGCACAATGTGGAGGAGAGCAGAGTTTGGACAAAGAAATACTGCAAAATACAGGTTTACTGCTATTCTCTGTATATTTTTTTTAAAAGAGGAAACCTTTCAGTTATGTTTCTAGTCTTGAGATCAAAATTAAAAGGACTCCCTTTCACAAGATCATCAACCCAATCTTCCACAGGAGTTGTGATTCTACACCAATTCAGCATAAAACTGTGTTTCTTCTCTAAGTCAGCAATCTGTCTTCTGGAAAGTAACAAAGCAGTAATCATGCAATATTTTCAAACCAATTCTGTCTTCATCCCTCAGACCTAAAAATATGTAGGGTCATATTTTTTCTCAATTTTTCCAGGAACCAGTAGTAGGACATATAGTACCAGAAGTATCAGCCATATGGACATGCTGACCTGAGAGGGCCATGCAGAAACCCCTTGCTGTGAATATGTTAAATTCTTTTTGTGAGTGTTTGGCCTTCTAAAAGTTCTGGGCTAATAAATATACAGTGCATCTGACTCCTGCAATAGCCATATGATTTAAGATGCAATTGACATCAAACAGAACACAAAACCCCCCTCTATGTTCTGTGCCTGAAGTAATGCATGCTGTAAAGTAACCTTTGCAATATGTTTACAGTTAATATTAGAAAAATTGAATCCCATAGGTGTTCAGAAAACATAAAAGTTTAAAAGAAAGCAGTAAAATATAAATTTAAAATATACATTTGTGGCCCTTGGGCTTGGATACAGTGTTCAAAATTAAAATTAATTAAATCAACTTTGGATAAATACTGCTGCTACTTAACTCAGCTATAAAATTGTTGTGTGCTCAGAGAATGACCTTAAGAAAAAGCCAACCATATTCTATGTTGTCAGAGGTATAGTCTGAAGAATCAAGAGAGAAAATGGAGAGACCTATTATTCACAGCTTTGGTGAAAATCCAATGGCAAAATTCTCCTCTGAGAGCAATTTTGTAATGCAATGCTTTTTGTGCGTCAGTAAAATCCTGCTAAAAAAGGTAGCTTTTTCATTGTCAGATATATTTAGCTTCCCAATGGACCAAAGATTTTAGATGATTTTCATTCAGAGATTTAGGAGATCCTGAAATGCCTTTGAAATCTAAATTAAGGGATTGTGTGAATCATCATAGGTCTTCATGCTTGGTTTAATTCATAGTGGCCACCAAATTCCTAATTATGAGACTCACAGGAGGAAAAAAAATCTTTTTAAAAATTTATCAGTAGTATTTAAGTGTACTCTCACCATATGGAAATCATGAAATACATACCCTAAGAAGGAAATTGGACAACACTTATCAAGAAAACATTTTAAAATCAGCTAGCGCAAAGAACTTGTACCTAAATTCAGCAAAATACGTATTTTTAGAAGCTGAGTTGTTATATTTTTTACAAATTGGGATATATTTGACTTAAAAAGTCACTTCCACTTATCCTCTTTCTGACCAAAACAACCATTTTAGACCATTCTCTCACACGTCATCTTAAGGCTGATCATCTCAAAATAGTATGGTATGTCATTCTGGGCAGCCAGTGAAGCAAAGCATATCCCTTTCTTTCTGAGGCTGGTTCTTAAAATCCTAAATATTATTCCCCTTCCTAGAAAAATCACATATATTCTAATTAATCAACTTCTATTTCATCTAATACATGAGTCAATCTCTGTTCATTCCTTTTATCAAGTAAGGAAAAAGACAAGAAACAATTTCACTGCTGGAGTTTAATGATACATTTGTTCTTCCTATTGTCTTAAAACTGTATTGACGTAAGATTCAGACTCATGGTCTTTCTCACATTCACCCAGAAAAACTAATCCTCCCTTAAACTGCTTCCAAATTACGTGTCACCTACTGCCAGTCAGACCTCTTCCTTCCTAAGCCTCTCATCCTCTCTTTCATTTGCCTTCCCAGATTTCCTGCTTTCTTCAGCTGCTTCTTTTAAAGATATTTTTGGTGACCCTAATATCTTTATGAACTTCCATAACTTATATTTTTTAATTGCCTTTTGAAATCTGATATCTCTGCTCCGGAGTCTGCATATTGTCTGGGAGGTCTATGCTCTTAAAGAATCCTGAAGGAGACGGCCCATTATTCAAAATGCCAACTTAATGCCTTACTTTCCCATGAAGCAATTTACTTATGGGCCTCTATATTCAGATATTTTGAATCTAGAGAAGAAATGTGAAAAATATTGATGTTACAAAATAAAATTTCTTCTTCAGTAGTTGTATTACAAGCACACATACCATTTACTCCATTTAAGACACTGCTCATCAGAATACAGCACTTTTAAGGTGTTACCTAAAGAATACCTGTCCCTTCTGGCCATTAATTTTAACCTTCTCTATTACCTTTCTGTATTACACTTTCTGACACACTGATGACAGTAATTGTGATGTTACTCCGTGCTCATTGCCTCCAAATCCATGTTCATGGAGAGCACTATATTTTTGTCAAACAATACTGATGAATGCTGTACTACTTTTTATATTGTGTCCATAATCAAGAGCCAGAGTATGCTTGAACTGGAATATATGTTGCTTTCTGTTCCCTTCCCTTTTCTGAATGCTTTTAGAGGACTGAAAATTCTTTTCGAATGAAGAAAAAAAGCTTCAGGGAGGCTTTAATCGGTTTCCACAGATAATAGCTGACATGAAATTGCTGCGCCAGACGGTATCAGAGGAGTAAATTTATTAGCAGTAAAGCAATATCCCAAGGAATCCAAGACTGCACATTATTAGCATATAAATTACACAAATGAAGTAAACATGCTATTTCTGGGTCTAAAAAAAACCTTCTGTTCTTAGTACTGTCACATTTAAAATTAAATTGAACAAAATGATCATCAAGATCTATACCATTATTGATACCTTATGTAATGGAAAACACAGGAAACTTAACCACTGAGAAATGAAATATTTCCAAGCGATTTCATATAGTAATGGACTGGGCTTTCTAAGTGCATGCAATATGCAGTGTCCTTAAATTATTTGTGTATGTCAAACTGTAGCAATAATCTATTTATTTAGGAGACAAATAGACACACCCCTTCATTTCAAAGAGTGGAGGAGACATTCAGAAATGGGTTTAGTTCAGAAGTCTGTGAAGAAAATGACGCCTCTTCAATACACCCTTCACAGAATGATGGTTGGAACATCTGTTCCATTGCAGATTTTCTTTAGAGATAATAAAGAAGATGTTTCATCAAACCATAAAGACCAAAAACTAAAGGATCCTGGGAAGGCCAAAACTATATTTTTTACACATGTAAGGTAGAATTCAAAAGGGAGCTGAATCTTAAATTAGATGCAAAAATAGTTGGTACTTGATTAAAGTTATTTGATTTCAGGTCAATTTATTCAACTCTTACTGACTACCACTGAGTATGTGATAATTTATGGAGAGGTTAGGGAATGGGTTAGGCATTATATATTATTTATATATTATTCTTTCCATCTGTCTATACTCTACACATATAGTCCCACGTGTCTAGATCTGGCTTGTTCCCTTGGTAAATCTGACAGAAAAGAATCTGCTTTTATAAACAACATTAGTAAGATAAACTCTACTCTGCTGCCTCCAGAGTTTTCTTAGAATTGCATAGCAAAGTATTTCCCAGTGTCACAAAATACTTTCTGCATCCTGAGCCCTCGAGTGAGCACATCAAATCAATAATTGCTAAAGCATATGCTTAATTGGGCTAAAAAGCCTATGCATTTTGAAACTGCTGCATGAATTCTTTAAAAAATTGAGTGGTTTTTTTTAGAGCACTGCCTTCCTCCTGTCTCTTCCTTACCGATTTCTGAGGCACAAAAAATTTTCATTTTAAAATTAACCCATTCATCTGAGTCTAAATTTTTTCATTATTTTGATCATAGCATTTTTTTTCTTTGCAATAGGGATGGAGTCAGCTACTTTTGTTCAATGTATCTGTAGCACCTGATACAACAGTAGATGAAAAGTTCTGAATTCTGGCCTTCAAATGTATCACAGTATGTTGTAAAAAACTAAGGAGAGCATATAGGAATTATCTACTTGCCATATTTTCTAAAAGAAGAGTTTATCAAATGAAATCAACAGATTCTGAACACTAAAAGTAGATCTTCAAGCAAATGTTTTCATGGACTGGTTCTGATCTGGCTTCAGAATTTTTTAAAAGTTTCTAGACACTGAGGAAAAAAGAATATCGGTTAGTCATATCTATGAACATATACCAAAATTTACCTCAAAGAAATCGCTGTAGAAGCACTAGTCCTAAAACATAATCTGAGCTGTGTAGGTTGGGGTTTTTCATTCCATTGTCTCAGGGTCTGACAATCACAGAAAAAAATCTGAATTTCTCTCTAACTCTATATTATATTATAATTTTTATGTAAGGGAGAGTTCTGCTTCATATGACCTCCTTCATCATATCACCTCAGTTTTTTTTCTAGCATATACATCTTATTTTGTGGGGTTCTAAGAGTAAGAACCAGATATTTTGCTTCTTCCATCATCAACTCTTTTAAGATTGCTACTATGATTATTTGCTCTTGACTTGTGGCATAAGGCTTACACTTACCACAGCTTTATTGCTCAGGCTCAGTGGTAGCTGCTGGAAGATAGGGAGTGGAATAAGCCATACACTGCTTATCACCTTGAGTCAATCTTCAGGTTGTTGTTGACCAACAGTGTTCTATTTAACAGTTCATACATGTCTTTTAGCAAAATTGACAGTTTTTAGCTTGTGATCATTCTACCATGTTGAATCAAATGTCTTTATGAAATTAATAAAGCAACAGATAACCCTGCTTTTGCTCTCTCAGTCTGGCCTGTGGTCTTGCCACAGAGGCTCGATTTGCTGAATCAACACTGAGTCTGTGCAGTTCTTCCCCTGATAGTTCCCCAAGTAATTGTGTGTGTCTTGTAACAAAATACACTTATATTGATAAAGCAAACTCTTGGTTCTCCTAATTGCTCGGAAATCCATTACCAATTAACTTTGTACTAGCAATAATTTTGTAAAAGTCCATCAACTCGTAACTGATATTTAAACTCTGAGAGCATGAGGAATATTCTGATTATATGTAATACATATTTATGACCTCAGCCTTATACTCAAACAATACACTCAAATATGTGTATTGATAAAAATGAAGTTGTATACTAAAACAAATTCAGATAGAGATCCTTCAAAAAAATTACTCGCATTATCGACTTATATATCTTGCTGTTCAATCTACTTTGAAGTTTGCTCTGATTTTAGCAACATTTTGGGCCAGATGGCCTCCAGAGCCCTTTTCCAGGTTATAAAAATTCTGTGTTGTCTTTATAGAGCTTCTGGACAAGAGTGCCATGATTCACCATTGTAAATAAAGGATCATAGAAGACATAAACCGTCTTCTACTATTCATGGCAGACTGGTGAGAGTGGAAATACCTCCAGCAAAAAAATATTGATAACAGTAAGTGTAGACACTGTCAACAGCCTGAATCTTGTCATTTTTTCAGGGCTTTACAAAGACTTTTTTTTTTTTTCCTTTAGAGATATTTCTTATCAGATGTGAAGTGGTTCTGCCTGAGTGGTCTTGTAAATAGGCTTACTCACTTGATTCCTCATGTTAAACCATTTTCTAACATCTGACTAAAAAGCCTAATTTCCTTGGAGGAACCAAATTGTAACAGCTCTCAAAAAAGGATAGAGTGTCTTTGAAGATGATATAACAATAAATTATAATCATAATTGATATTCCACTCTCCACTGACTTAAAAAAAGAACAGAAGGAATTTCACAAAGTGTGCTGCAACTCAAACCAGGAAATATGTTTAATGAAGCAGCACACTAAGTAGAACTGGAAAAAATTTTTTTGTCTGAAAATGTCAATTCATCAAGTACCAAGTACTTTTAGAAACTTTTCACTTTTTGAAGAAACCGTATTTGGAAAAGACAAGTCTCTTTTTAAGAAACCCCAACACTAACATAAATTAAAGATATATATATCCATCCTTTTTTCATATTCTCCTTGCTATATAAACCTAAAGTGTTCTTAAAAAACAATAAACACTAGATACTAGTTTGAACATGTCTTCTATTATGTCTATAGGATGAATTAAAATGAAAACCTCTTTTATCAACCAAGGAAAACAAATTGAATGCAGTAATTCATTTTAAATAATTCCCTCTCATAAAGATTACCTATAAAGCTGTCAGATGCGACTGTCACACAATCAATTTACCCATTCATGTGGAAACATTAGCTTCAAGAGTTAATTCCTTTTTTCCCTCAATAGGAGGAAAACTTAAATTTGATCTCCTAAATTTCATCTCCCTAAATCCAGCTGCCTCTAATCCTAGACTTGGCTTTGCACATAAATGCCACATAAAATGCAGAAAAAATGGCAATATGCTCGCACTGCAATTAGGATTTTTTTGCAATATCATTATAGGATTTGAGCAAAATATTGGAACTTTTATTGTTCAAATATTTCGATTTAGCCAAAATGAGAGAAAGATGGAAACCATGTTAAAATCTTTGGAAGAGTCTAAAAGTTCGTTTTTCTTTAAATTCACAAATTTGTGGACTTATCTCACTTATCTGAGTCACTAATTACCCTACTGCTCCTGGCCTCTCCCTCATCATCAATATTTCTATGTAGAATGAACTAGGAACATGACTTGTTGAAAAATGTGGAAAAAATACTTAGTCTTTCCTGAATGATGAAAATATTTTTGTTGCCTTTATGTCTTTGAAGTTTGCCATGCATGTGATGCAGCCAATGGGAAGCTCTGCCGTTTTTAATTTAGATGATATCAGACCAGAATTTTCTGAGATGCTCACCCTATCAGCACATGTCTCCTGTTTACCTGCTGCAGGTAGGTAGAAGAGCTCTAAAGGTGAGGCTGACTTCAGACCTGGACATCACCTGCTACACTGTCCCTCTCAGTAAGCAATCTATGCACTGCTTCTGCATATGCTTCTCTCACATGCCTCATTAAAATTGACTGTTCTGTACAGAAGCCTTGATTTTCAACAGAAAATGTCAGAAAATTCTAATTTCCTTTTTAAAATATATTAACAAGGTTTTCCTAACTTTATTTAATTAATATGTATAATTTTAAAGAATCCCTGAAGAAAATACTATTTCCAAATAAAATGATGCTGTGCAGAATTACACCATGAAAACTTAGAATAGCACTGTTTCCTTAATAAAGATCTTTAATCTTTCCAACTTAAAAAATATAGAAAAGACAAGATTAATGAAACATCTTTTCTTGGACAGGTTTAATTCTTCTTTTTTGTTTTTGGAAAATTTCAGTTCTTATTTTCTTCTCCATTGTGCCAAGCAAAGTTCTCTGTCACACAGAAAGTTGAGCAAAGTGCTCTGCTTATTTTCACAAAAGAGGTAAATCAATACAGAGCCCATTTTCTTCGCAGGAATTATATTGATTTGTACCAATTGAGGATCTAGATCAGTGAAAATATGTGTTGATTACTGGTTGTCCTCAGAGTTCTCCATTCATGACCTCTCTTTCAAACTGGAGAATAGCTGATCTTATGTGATTTACTAATATAAAAGGTATAAGTTAACTAGGATATCTTGACATTTATTCATAGCCCGAACATTGCACCTAGTGCTGCAAATATTAGTAGTTAGGAGAAGATTCAGTCCTTACATCACTTCATAGATTTTTTTGTTTTAGGAGAAAGTTTACAAGGTAACATTAATAGAAGCAGTCATTCATCTGGCATGTAAAGCTTAAGATTATTAAAACCTCCATTAGTCTTGCTGCTCATTTATGCTTTAATATATGCTAAGTGATTGAAATAACACATACATTCAAAAAGAGGTTTTTTTTATATTTATAAATATTTTAATGTGTGACTCACTGTCTACACAAGGAAAACGAAAATTTAATTTTGTTCAAGATAGTATCATGTTAAACAAAAATAAATTAACACTGACTCATTTTGGAATTTTCTTTCCCTGCTTGCCTTGGAAAATATATTATTCCTGTTAAATATTATTTATATCCTTTAACTGATTTGCTAAATATGCCATATAAATGTAAATTTTTAATATTTCGTTCTTTTTAGTGGAAAATTCTGAAAATAGCATCTACTTTACAGTTCACACATTTCTTCAGAAGTGTAAATTGGGGAGAAAAGCCTGTTCAAGCAGCAGGAAATGGCGCATAAATCTGATGCCGCGTGGTTGAAGGACAATACAATTTTTTTCCCTTCTACATTTTGGTACAATTGAAATTGAGTTTGTGGATGGCAAACTCCCTACAAACATAAGTACATATGTTGCTATTTTAATATCAAACATATTTCATTGTCTTGGTGACATAGCAGTGATCACCACTGAAACTGGCACTGTCCAAGAAGGCATAACTTGTTCAGAAGAACAATTTCCAACTTAATTTGGCTTCTGACCTTAATGTAAAAATAAAGCAGTTGTATCTTTTGAGTAATGCTCAATACAAGAGTTGTGGGATGACACTGGCTGGCTGCCAGATGCCCACTGAACCTTTCTGTCACTCCTCTCCTCAGCAGGAAAGGGGAAGAAAATAAGATGGAAAACCTCCTGAGCTGAGACGAGGAAAGGGACAACACTCACCTAGTACTGCAATGGCAAACCAGACTTGATTCAGGAAACTTTGATTAATTTAATTAATTTTTGCCAACTAATAACTGCTGGAGTCACAGACAAAATGGATGTTTTTCCATCTCCTCCATCAAATGTCTTGACCCAAATTCTCTAAAATATTTTTGGCTGTTATTTATTCCTCTATTCCTTTATTCATGGATAACCATGTAGTTATACTCTCTTTTTGTCACCAAGTCCCATGCTTTAGATCCTACTAACCTTTCGGAAACTTAGTTATCCCAATTTAAAATTTTGTGATGTGCAGAAAGGCATGGCTCATGATATAATTTCTTTTTTTTTTTTGCCACAACCCTCAGACACTCATCAGATCAGAACACATCCCCCTCCCTTACCATGTAAAAAAAATTCTCTCTCTGGAGGTTTTTTCTGCCTTCATTATCCTTAAGAAAACAGTTGCTTTCCAGTATCAAAGGTCATATGAATGAATCAGGCTCAACTAACTTTAGAAGTATATTAAATATTTTTAATCATGTACTAAAATTTGTTCCTGTTTTATTAATGACTTTTTGCTTTAGAATTCATACATCTGAAATCTTAAGTTCATTAGATTACTGTTTTCTCTATTGTGTTTGTTTAGTGAGCTAATTATTAGCAACCACACACACAATCCAGGCCACAGTCTATACATCAATGTGTGCTACATGATGGCTGCTGACTAACTCGTGAAAGGTTCTCCTCAGGCTTCTCACTGAGTTTAAGTGACCAAGACCTTCCTTCCCTTTTTTTCTGGTGTACAGCTCCACACAACAAAAGCTATTTTTTTCCCCAAAAGCTATTCTGGAGCAGAGTACTTTTATTTTTTTCTGCATGTGTTTCTACTTTCTTCTTTGAAATAGTATTTTATTTGGTTTATGCAGATGAAGTGTTTTCCAAGAAACTCGTACTCTTTCTCTGAATTTTGAATGAGAACATTAATATCTACTTATCAGGGTTTTAAACACAATAGCTTTGAGATTTAATGTTCCATGATGAAAAGAAAAGAAAAGAAAAGAAAAGAAAAGAAAAGAAAAGAAAAGAAAAGAAGAAAGATCTTAATGTTTCATCATAGAATTTGGTTAAAATATAGAAAATCTCAGAAGCTTGTATCTGAACATTTGCATATGTTTAAAGCATTTTTTTTTCCCACAGAGTACTTGTCACTTTTTTTAGTATATCATTCAAGTACTCTCATGACTACATGTAGAAGTCTTATCATGTAAATAAATCAATTATTTTATACCAGCAAAAAAGAAAACATAAGCAAGAGCTCTACAGTAACATATAAAATAAGGTAAATTTAAGTCAATGCAAATACCAGAAAATAACAGGTTTTAAACCTAAAAGAATTTGGGATACATAAATAAATTAAATAGTGCCATCATGTATACTGCTAATGCTTTCTATATATTAATATATTCACATGTCTGTCAGCTACTAACTTGCTTTAATGTGTGGGATAATCACAGCAGGCCATGATTAAGAAATTGTGATAATTCAGTTTATATTAGGACAAGACTTCTTGAGATCACTCATCACGAACGTTAATTTGCAAAGTAGGTTTTTCAAAAGTATCATCAAATAAATGGAAAGCCTTTGAATTTGTGGAATATTAGTCTTTGACATAAATTTGATTAGAGAATTCAAGACAATAATTCCTTTAATATTAAAAAAATTAAAGTACATGTTGATTAAATTATAATGTTTCTTATTACACAATTGTCTTCAGCTCCCCAATAAATTTAAGCAGATTAGGAAATCAATACATAATATAAACCTCCTTAAAGATTGTTTACTGAGTCTGAGCAGCTGTATCTATGCTAGCATGTCATTATATAACAGCTCCAAATCCTCAGTCAAAAACCTGAATTAGAGAACTGAGGAAATAAATGTGAATAAAATTATTTTTTTACATTCTTCTTAAGGAAACCACCTATAAACCTAAAAGAATTGTTCTTTTTGGCTGGTTTCTGGTGAGTGAAAAGGAGTTATTTTTAAAAGTTAACTTAACCTTGAATAAAAAGTGATAATTTAAAATTAGCCCTTTGATGTTTTAACAGGACTCCATTGGAAAGAAACATACCGTTGCAATTAAAAAAGTTGATGACAGGAAATGATTATTTGTTCTGAAAATTGACACAGTTACTGACAGGTATTGAATAGTAACAAGCTTTTCAAAACTACAAAGGCAAAAATTTCTAAAACAGTCTCTATTATTTCATAGAGAATTATAATATTTTTTAATGTTTTTTACCAATTATATGGAATTAAGTTTTTGAGAATGTCCTTTATAAAGTTCTCCAATGTTTCCATAGGGAAAAAAATAGCTTTAAAAAAGAATTTATGTGTGCTAGGGTAATACCTACAGGTTTTCAATTTATTGAACTTTTATTGCATTTTATATTTTTTAAATAAATTATCTTTGTGTGAGTAGAGAAATAATGAAACATTTACTGAAATAGGTGTTCTGGAATACGCTTTCTGAATCACTTGATATCTGAATTTTTGCTTCCTCTTATGGTTTTTACTCTGTAATTCTGTTGCTTCGTTGAAAAGATGTTTAAACAAAGTGCTTTTTTTCTCTTCTTAATATTTTTTTTTTATCATAGAGGGTTTTGCCTTCATCTGACAGAGAGCTCTGAAAGAAACTGTCAAATCAATGAAGACTGGTCACAAACAGAAAATATCTGTCTACTGGGCATCGGTCAAAGAAGAAATTGGGCCCAGTGTATGGGTAAAGATTCCCAGAGATCAAAGATATCTCATAAGAGGATGGATCTTAAGCATCTGGGTACATTGATTTTCCTACAATGCTTATAATAGATCATAAATTACTTGTGAGCATAAATCTAATTTTTAACTCTCTGGAGTTAAATCACATAGTCCACACTAAATGAGCTACTTGAAGTGATACATAGAAAAGACACGAAGCAATGAGGACACACCAAAAGATCTTTTCTGGAATATTCTAGTGTTATTTAAAATTATATTAATGTTATTAATGCTTAAAAATAGAGGTTGTTTTTCTATTTGCAGAACACACAAACTGTAGAAAGCTGTGAGTTCAACAGGGAACAGGGTTATAATTAAATTAAGATTATAAACAAAATAAATGTTTGGATAAAAAGCATTCAGTTTGGTAAGTGCAAATAAAAACTTCTCCTAATATTGTAGGAATATTCTGCAGGGAAAGGATATAGGAAGGCAAGCAAGTCTCTTGTGTTACAGAAAAAACCACCTCTAAGGAATAGACTGTGAACTGCACAAGAATCAGTAACACAACCTTGAAAAAGGCAGAGACCATCCCAAGACATGGAAAGAGTGCTGTCTGTAAGATGTCTGCAATAATCCCTCTTTGCTGCTTGAGCAGTCAAGGCATCCAGTGTCCAGCTTTGCGCATGGTAACTCACAGCATTTGGTGCAACTGAAGAAAGTTCACAGAAAGTAGAAATAGTGGTAGCATGAGACTTGGGGAAACGTTCAGATAATTCAATTTGCTTATACTCAAGAAGCAAATCTCAGAGATGATCTTATGATTACCTACAAATTTGAAAAATGTGATTTCCTGGTATAAGCAGAAAAAAAAGAAGGGCAACAGACAAGGAAAAAAATTAAAGCAGTAGAGATCGACACTAAACTTCTGAAAGCAAAAGTAGCTCTGGGACACACTGCTTTGTGGGGAAAAGAGGAAATTTCCTTCATAGTAAATTTTCAGGAATAGATTTGGCAAATGAGATTTATCCTATTATTCCTGGGTTTGTAATTGTGACTGGACCACTGGCCCTCCTGGTGCCTCTTCCAGATCTGCACACTTTGCTTCTCCAAGTTTTGTAGGAGTCTCTGAAAGGAAATTTTATTCTGCTGTGACTACATCACACTGAGCTCTGGTTAAAAAAACATGAGACAGAATTGTAGCTGGAATAAATTAAAACATGTTCCCAGAAGAAACCAAAACTGAAGTGCTCTCTGATTAAGTATTATCTCACACAAACAGGACTGATGTAAACGTGGATGTGCTGAGTATTTTAGCAGTTATGATCTAATGAAAATCTCATTAAGTCGTGTTCTACCGTTGAATTTTTGTGTTTCTTGTCTAAAGTGAAATAAATTTTATCCTCAACAAAGAATATTTTTAATTTTATTACATTTGAAATATATATAGATGATTACACTGCCTAAGCAGACAAAACTCCTTTTATAGTCCACAGAGAGAGATGGACACTTTCACAGTGTGACTTCAGGTAAATGAGTTGAACCACTCTTGAAGAATGTATTTCTCTCCATGGTCTTCCAGGGGGATGTAGAGTGATTGGAGAGATTTTGATGCTCAGTTTTTAACAACATAAGGTGAGATTAATCTCTATGTCTTGTCTATATCCTGGAAAATAGTTTGATCTATGGTGATGGAATTTAAAAAGATGAATTTAAAAATAAAAATCTCAATTTGGAACCAGAACATTTTTACGAATAGGTCAGTGCTTCCCTATAAAGCTGAAACAAACTAATACTAAGAATGTTGCATAATTCCTGCTGTAATTATGACACACATACATAATAAAAAATATTATTTCCATCTGTCAATTAAAATGTATTTTCTTGGTAATTTTTTGTGTACCATTTACAGCTATTTTTATAAAGGTTTTCATCCTCATCTAATCTGAAGAAAGTTTTAGTTTAATACTTCTTCTGCTCACTGATACAGCAGCAATGCAGTTTCTGTACTGACTTAAATTTACTGGAATTTGAAAGCTGGAATCCTTAAAGTAATTTTGTCTAGAATAGGTTCTGCGGATGAGGAAAAAAAACCAACCAAAAAACTAAACATTGTTCTTATTAAGGATAAGAGGTAGGAAAGGATAGAGAATAAAGCTGAAAATGTGTTTCAGAGAGGGTCTTATCCATTCTTCTCCCTGAGGTCACCAATCTTTTTTGTATGATGGTCTTAGCATAGTACCTTCCAATGTTCCTATTACAGAGTCCTTTTTAAGACTTAGCTATTTGCTTACGTGATTAAACGGAGCTTAAGCTGTTTTGAAATCCAGCTGTGTAGTTTTAAATAATTGTGAAAACATTCTTATTAATAAGAAGGAGAGGAAAAATAAGTAAAAAAAGTCAGTCTAAAATTTTCTGTGCTCTTTCATTCATACTCAGTCCAAGAATCTACTCTGTGTGCAACCTATCTACAGTAAGCACGATACATGACAAAAATCTCTATCATGCATTGAAAGAGAAGTATACTGGAACTTTTCCTAAGTTTTTTCACACATGTATATCATCCAAAAATGTGGTAAGACCATGGGGCTTCAAGCTAGTCTTAAGGCAAAAAATAAGTGAAGTGCAATGTTAAAATTAGTAGAAAAAATAACGATTTTTATTGTTGTAGATGAAACAAGATTTTTTTTTTCTGTCATGTATCCTTCATGTATGTGTCTTTCCCAAATAGGAAAATATGATTTTTACCCTAAACTGAAACTAGGGACAAAGCTTGAATATAGTGGAAATTTGTCTTTTATTTTAAATACTAACAGTGTCAAGAAACTACAACACTGAAGCATATTCAAATATCTTGCTACATTTTATGCAAAACAATTAGCCTGAATTTAGGAAAATATCCCCACCCTGCACTCTGAGATACTTTTGGATAAATTGGATAAAACCCACTCAGTTCTGCCTGCCTTATTTTAAATATTTCACAGTCACCGATTTTTTTTTGTCCTAAACTCCAAAATTCCAATGAACGCAAGGAACATCATAGAAGAACATATTCTCCTTCCTAAGTAGTGCTGTTTAAAATATGTTCATTTTTCTTCAGAAGGAATCATATTCAGAAAAGTCTGGTCTCCTGCTGTCTTTTTTTAATTTCTCAGGGGGGTCTTTATATATAGGGGTGATAAAGAAGAGAGAAGGTTTTAGATTCAGAAGAGAAAATGCTCCTTTATCTTCTTCTGTAGAGTAAAGCAAAAAATCTAAGCCAGTTGCAGTACTGGACTTACTTTCCATTTTAGATTTGCAATGAAAATTGAGAAGAAATGCTATATTTCTTTAAAGTAATGAGTGGGAATACCTTTTGATATTTATGTGCAGTTTTACCTTTTAAAAAAAATATCCTGAGAATCATTTTAATGTCTCTCCTTTAATGAAATGCAGAGAGGCTGTATTTTAGCTCAATTTTTCTGCTCGCTCTATATATTTAAATAATGAATATCAGATTATTTAACAGAAGGATATAAAATATCAGTTGCTTCATTTAAAAAGCTACTACTAGCTGAAAGGAGACTTTTGTATAAACCAAAAATGTAGTCTTTTCTTCTCATTTTCCCAAAGAGTAAATTTCCTCTCTGAAGATAGACTTTTGTGTCAGCAGGATGTCCTAAGACTTATTTGAACATTATAAGTTTTATTGTGCTATTATGCTTTCCTACTACTATATTTTTTGCTTTTGATAGTCTCACGTGGTCTGCTTTTTCACCCTCTGGATAAACATCTTTTATTCAGATTGCTTCTTGTGACTGTTTTTGAGATGATTACTTAGATGTGATTATTTCTTGATTTTCCCTCATATGAAAGAAAACAAATAAAACCCAAGAAAGCCCAGTTTCATCGTTCTTTGGCTTATCACATTTTCTATTTCCTTGGAATTTTAGTATCTGTATGGTACACATGGACCCAACCGTGGAAATTAATAAGCAAAATTCATGTGTCTACTGGCCTTTTTAAGTAAGTAAAACACTTTCTCTTTCTTCAAATGATGTGGTTTTGAATGTTTCTAGGCAGGTCACAATGACTTATATTTATTTCCAAATATCCTCATTTACTGGTCTGGATTTTTTACATCATGAGCATATTCCATGAGATTATTCTGTTTCCAGTCACTTGTTTCAATAGCTCTGAAACTGATGTCTCAAGCTTTCATTAAATTTTAATCATCATTTTAATATGTTAAAGGATCTCTTTACATTGAATATGGCCTGTAGTATTTAAAACAGTCATCAGTACCTATCTCTTTGTCTTTTCAATGTAACTTATAATCAGTTAGGTCACTGACTTTCAAAGTAAAGGCTGGGATGGTAAGTTCAGTTGTAGCTCATACTTTTACCTGTACATATAATCTGGAAAAAAAAAAAAAAAGAAGACATTTTATATTGTTACATGGTTAATTAACTTGAATCTGAGGAAAATATCAGTCAGAAATAAAACCTGCCTCATACTAATATTGCCATGAGATTTCTAAGACAGGAAATAAAGCATTACTCTCCGGTGTTAGTGTATTGGAATGGAGATTGTTTGATATTCTCTTTATTGATATAGGCAGCACTA
>VXBU01015535.1:1589-50783 GCA_013400315.1 Bombycilla garrulus
TCAGATCACAAGGGTGGGAGAATTTTGGGTGGAAGGGAAGTGGAAATGCATGACAAAGTACTGTTAATCTACCAAAGGATGACGGTAGTGGAGTACCTTTCTTTTTCAAAATGTTTTTTCCCTGTGGTCATTGTACAGTANATGTTGTTGCTCAATATCTGGAGAGTCCCATGCCTGTGTCATTTGCAAAGCTTTATTAAAAGGATACTTTTTCACTTAAGATCAGCCCGTGCTCCAAAGACTTGTCTCTGGTATCCACTAGTAATGAATAGGCAATAACTTTATTTAATATATTACCTAAGAAATGAAACTGTGATGCTAAGTTCTTAGTTGTGTTATCCCATCAATTTTTCTTGACTATCTCTTATCTTATACTTTAGTGAATGAGCTTCCACCAAGGAAGAGGGTGTTTTGAGTTGTGTGGGATTGTTGGGTTTTTTGATTTGGCTGTGCTTTGGGGTTGTTTTGGTGCTGTGGTTTTTTTTGTCATCTGCACTGAGCTATAAGATGTATTTATCGTGGTGTTCTTTTTTGCTTCATGTGCCTAAGTTCAAGTGCTAATGGCTTTCTGTATCTGTTAGCACAAATGATGAATACTGTTATGTGTTAATAAGCAAACTTGTTCTCCTAAGCATATTCTATACTTGCATCTAAACATGGCAAGACTTGACAGTAAGCTGACTCCTTCTGTTGTGCAGTGTCTTGGAAGCATTTTCCATTGGTACTTATGGTCTAATCTTGTTTCCTTTTTAAGTTCAAGTTGTGTATGAAGTAGGTTCCTACTTAAACCTGAAATCTGTTAAGGAAACACTTGAATTGCTCTGCTTTAGAGTAATTCTTGTTTAAAGCATTGATTCTTTCTTTCCCTTCCCTTTCATTTGATCTCATTGCCATTATTCAAGATGGAATCATACATAATGTCCATGCAAATCTAAATACTCATTCACAAGGTATTTGAAAACAGGAAATTCCTTGTTTTAGGACCCACAAACTGGTCTTAAAGTACTTGGAAGCTCATCAGTTTCATTTTTTCGTTAACTTGTTCATTGTGGAGAAAATGCAGAAAATGAGTTTGATTTATAACTGTCTAGAAGTTAATTCTCAAAATAAAGATTGAGTTGATAGATACTTGGAAATATTTTTTTCTAGGTATGGTAGGTCATGTTCTGGACTTGCATCTCATAGTAATTACTTTTGCCTATTGAATGTCTGTGGAAAACATGGATACAATGCTTCTGGAAAGCAGTAACTCACTTGTCTATCTGAATTTCAGTTAGAACTTAAGATGTGGTTTGAAAATGCTTGCTAGATCAAACAATTAGTTGCAATTGAAGTTCTGTCTTCCTGAAGTGGCATTTGACTGGGACACTCAGCAGTCCAACGTTATCGAAGCCATAACTTCTGGAGTGTCTCAGAGTTCTATTTCCGTGTATTTATGGAAATGTGAAGGTCACAAATAGTGATTGTCTCCTGACTGGGTAAGCACCTATGTCCAATATCCCAGTCTTGAAACCTTTTTCAGTTAAGTTCTTTATTTGATTTGGACTGGAACCTACAACATTTATGTATTAAAGTGGATATTTCAGTTTTAGAATGCACTGCTGTCTTAAGTTGTAGTATTCTTAATCATGTTCCTTCTAAATTTGCTGCCATTCGCTACTGTATACTTGAGTGCTTGGATGCTGGTGCAACATCTGCTTGTTGTGTCTTACATTTTAAAATGTGTTATGATCTTAATGCTGTGTGAAAAGGTGGATAATACTGGATCAGCAGAGAGAAGAGGAAGCCTGAAATTTGTAGGCTTCTTGAATGAAACATTGCACAGGATGTGTAAAGATGCACCATGCTAACCATCTTCAAAATAAGAATTTTTTTTCCAATATGTTTCTGGAAAGGCTGTCTCTTTATGATAATGAATTATATATGCAAGCTAGATGGTTATGTGGTTTTTACATTGTGTAATGTCAGTTAAGAAACTGGATGTGTCACTGTGCCTGTGTTGCTGTGCATTACCACAGAATGGTTAATTGGCTTTGCTCTTGTACTGAAAGATGAGTGTCTTCAATTTTAGCAGTCATGTGCTATAGTAGAAATGTTTCAGTTAATTTGTTGTGTTTGGAGAAAAGGACTTTGGTGTCTATTTAGATAATCCAATGCTTTTTCCAGAGATTGTAACTTTAATTCTTGCTTTTGCAATTCACTTGAGTGATATTGTACTGTCTCTCAACTTCATGCATTAGGATGTTTCCTGTTTTGCTGTATTTGTCTCTACTTAATCTATTTCAAATCTATTTATAACTTGTAAGTGGAAATTCAGAGGTTGTGATGGCTTGGAGCTGTCCTGTGTTTGGAATCATGAATGTGCAATTGTAATTGATGGCTATTTCATGTATCTAATAGAGGGATCTGAGATGGTCCCTCTGCTAAGCAGAGCCATTTGGCTGAAAAGTTTGTGGTTTTGAGATTCTTAATGGCTTTCAGCATACCTATGAAAATCCTCAGGAAATTTTTGTGATGGAAAAATACTTCCCTTTTTTTCCCCCTCCCTTTCCCTAAGCTGTTGACAGGAAGCAAAGGATGACTTCTCAAATTAGACTTCCTTTCTTATAGGAACTTTCTCATCCAAGAAGTTGTGCCAGTCCATGTTGTATTGACACTACAGGAGATAGCTTTTTGTAATGTTTTGTTTTCTTGTACCTGTATAGGGAAAAGGAATCACACCTTACTTAGCTGTAATCCCATTCTAGTTTCACCTGCAAAAATTTTTACTAAGACTCACTTGTTCTAAAAGACAGAGTAGTAATTTTGTATAGAAGCCAGTACCTGATGTCCTTCTGTTTTATTTCAACTGCATTCTAACTTCATTACTCCTGAAACTGACACTTACTCAGGTGGAATCAACAGCAAGTTGTAAATAAACTGAATAATTATGTCCCCCCACCACCTGTCCTGTTATCCTTCTGGACTAATCTCTGTCTCTTAAGAGGTATGGAGCATGGGAAATTTATTTTCTACTAATGTAACCTCACTCATAAAGCATAAATATTAAATGTAGGAATTGTAGAATTCAGTATTACGACTTTTCTGTGCTGTGGTATCAAGACATTTTTAGTGACTATATGAAGTAAAATGGTTCCATCTTATCCAGCTGCAAAAACCTTCTTCCACACCAGGTGTCCAGTCTTCCTGCTGAAGTTGAGGGTTACTATGCTTACTGCCCTGTTTCAGTGTTACCTAATCATGTCATGTGATAACTTAAAATCTGGTATGGCAAAAGGTCTAAACCAGGTAATTGGTTTGGAGTGGAAATAAGACATTCTGTAAGTTGTACCTTTGATTTCTTGTCACTCTCCTTTTCCTCTGATGCTACTTCAGTATTTTTGTTGAGACAGATTATTTTATTAGAAGAGACGACATTGTGAGGTAAAATTACTGAAAGGATTATGCACATGGATTGCGTAGAGGTCTTTATCTTGGTTGTGAATTAACAATGACAATAACCAGATTATCATTCAGTGTAATTAGATGCATTTTCTGTTGCTCCATTGTCTATGTAAGAAATAAGTGGATGCTCTAAAGTATTTGCTGCTGCTCTGCACAGATGTCATGTGTGAGCTGGTGCTCCTCACTAGAATCTTTTATTAAGAACACTGATGGCAAGGCCTTCATTAATTGCCACAATATGTGCAATTCTGATTCCAGTTAACAGATCAATACTGTAATCCCCAAATACATGAAAAAATAAAAGGACAATTTATTAATCTTTAACTAAGTATTGCTGCTGGGGTCAGATTTCTTGTGTGGGCTTCTTTCTGTGGAGATCTGTCTCGAGTGACAAGTGTTGCCACTTTCCTGAGTGCACTGTCTTGGTGCTGCTCGGGTTCTCCTGCCCTCCCTCTGCAGTAGATGCTCCCAGCTGAGGGCAGCTGCTGCTGCAGGACTGAGCAGCAAAACACGGTCGGGGGTCTCGAAACATTATTGTGCATTCATTCCCATTAAACTTTGCAGCTGTAATTAGGTGAAAAAGTGAGTTGTCAGATTGAACAGAATTTTATTGCTCTCTTTTCTTTTGAGCAAGTTTTCAAAATCCTTTTGAGAAGTCATTTTTATTCAGAGAAAAGCTTGAAGCCTCTAAGCAAATTGTTAGAATTGTTTAAGATTAAATGTTGCAGGACAAAAAGGATTCAGTTTGTCAGATTCTTTTCTTCCTTCCCAGCTTTGGATAAGCAATGTGTTGGCTCATGTTAGGGAGGAATTTTTTTTCCTGAAGGGCAGGGAAAATATGACTGATAAAGTAGGCTGTGGAAGAGTTAGTTTTATCACTAGCTTTTGCTTTCTGTCCTAAAGGTTTTGTTTCCAAAGAAAGTTTGAAATACTTGTGCTGCATATTCTTCATTCCTTTAATATTTCCCACACTTGGCAGAGAAGGGGGTGATGTCTGTAGCTTGTATTATATTTTTATATTGATGGTAATTCTCATTTGAAACAGTTTTAAGGGTGTCTGGTTTCTGTTCTTGTTTTAACCCTCAGTATTAATTTACTTATTATTTGAAAATAAAACCTGACAAAAAAACCTCAAGCACATAAATAGGCATTTGGCTTATTATTGGAATTATACACCATTTGACTATCTATGTTGTCAAATCATTGTTATATATTTGAATTTCCTACATCCCAACTTGTGTTCCAATGATAAAAATGTTTTTACTTGCCACCTTAATAGTTCCAATAAGTTAGAACAAATTTACTTCTAGAGGTGCCAGCTCCCAAAAAAAGGTTTTGCTGAAAAGAAAAAAACATTTTATCTATCAGAATGTTAGATGATAGTGCAAGGTGAGGTGTTCCAATACATAGTTTGCAGCAAAATTCAAGTTTTGGTCCTAGTTTTCTCTCCTTGGGTGTCATGGGTTTTAGATTGCAGCACAACAGCCTGAGTGAACAATGATTTAATGTTGTTCTGTTGCTACCCTAGCCTGTTTAATACTTTCATACAGAACTTGAAGCATGAGTGATGTGGAGATTTTTTTGGTGGTTGTTGTTTGTTTTGGGGGATGATGTTGGTGGGGGGAGGATGGGAGGCATCTCATTTTGGGTGTTGAGTAGAAAGACTGCAAGTGCTACTACAAGGAGATTCTTACAGGGTTGTTATGCTTTCTATTATTGCACATGCCTGTTTAAATAAACATCCTTCCTCAAGGGAGAAAAATAATCGTGATTCCAAAAATACTTTCTTGCTGGGACTAGCATTTAACCCATACAGCAAATTTAGCTTAGAGACGAAAGGATTAATTTTCTTCTTGTAGCTTTCAAACTGAAAAGGCTGCAAGGCTAACAATTTCCAAATGCTTTAAAACCCCCTTTTTTAAAAAATAAGATTTTAAATCTTTGCTGACCACTCTTCTAACTGGTTCTGGACGCTAAGAAATGACTGACAGGGTTTATGTAAGGTTGTCAGCATAAGGCAGTTTATATGTAAGTTTAATATTGAATGCAAACATTTTATCAGAAATTCATTATGAACAATTACCTTGTGACAGAATATTGCAAGCAGTTCTTGGGGTTTATTTTTGTGTTCTTCAATATTGTGTATGAACAATTAAGTTCTGTATCTTTAAATATTTTTGCCTTTTAACAAACTAGTGCTCTGCAACCACACTTGAGCACAGGAAGCCTTCCTCCCTGTGTATCGTCATCATGTGTGATACATCCCCCTGCTGAACACTCGCTCATTTGCTCCCTGCCCTGTCAGTCAAATGTGAGCGTCCAGCAAACTATCCTGTCACAGCGTCGTGGGGCTCTGCCTGTGCCTGGAACTGACAGCAGGTACAGAGAATGCTTTCAAACAGCCTTGAACCGTGTTTCTCGTTTCATTTCTTTTTTTAGTCTCATTTTATTTTTAGAAGGGCAATGTCTCGTCTCTTGTATGGGAAGAAAGGAAGAAAGCACCAGCCAGTTAATCGTAAATGCACTCTGGTAATTTTCAGTGTAGTATGTTTGTGTCTGTTACTGCGGTCTTTAAATGTTGTGGTTCAGAGACAGTTTCTGGGAGTTTAAATTTTGAATGTGTAAACAGGATGCTAAGTCACACATTTTTATTATCTTTGGAACATAACCTAATTACTGGTATTCCATTGGCATTAGATAAGAGAAACTACTTTGAACATTAAGGGGTTCAGCAGCTTTAAGGTGGGTTTTTTTCTTTCTTTTCCCTTGGAGTAATGCATTTTTTCACAAAAAAAAAGAAGATTATTTATAGCTAAGTACCAAGAACAAGAGTTTGCAGGGGCCTACAGTTAGAGAAGTGTAAATTTCCTGACTTACCATTACCTTCTCAGAAGCCAGTCACACATATAAAGGTCTGATAATAATCCCATTCTCCAGTTTATAGTGAAGGGTAGAAAGCAAAAACACTGACTTTGCAGTTTATTAGATTTATGAAAGGAAATACGGGTTTTTTTCAGTGCTGTTTTCCCCAGACAGACTTTTTGTAGTACTATTTAATATGTTGTAGTATCCAAAGGAAAAAAAATTCAGTGAGACTTGCAAAACAACATCTCGACTATATACTTGGCTTTTACCCACTGGTAAATTTGGAAGATAGTTTTCATTTAGGCTCTCCTTGTTATAGGAGAGTCTAATCCTTAAGAATTATGTCTTACTGGGTTTTGAAGCATACTTCTTTCAAGGTGCTGTTGAATTGGGGTTTTATTTTTTATTTGTTAATAGGTTTTTATTCTTTATCTTTTTAGGTTTTTTTATCTTTAATTTTAGCCAGGATACTTGTAAAATATGAAATTGACTTGTTGCATCAAATGGTTCTATGAAATGTGTATTCCTAAATAACATATTTTTGAAGTAATAGGCTCATAACTTTCCTCTGTTATAGTGGAGTAGAATGGAGATATAATACCTAAATGAATTGAAATGTAATTCTAGCATACCCTGTAGCAATGTAAAAACGATTTGAAGTTCAGTTTACAAATACTGTTTTTTAGCATGTATCTAGATAGACACAACCTGCACAGATATTTTAAAAAGTAGTAGTATCCCTTGTTATGCTTGTTTTCCTTAGGACCAATACTGAACTTCAGCTAGAGTCTAACTATGTTATAAAAACAATACTTACCAGCTTTTAAGGATAGTTTGAACTAAGAAAGACTCAGTGAGAATAAGGATCAACTTTGCTGTGAGGGAGGTAAAGAACAGGTTATTTTAACATGTAAAAAGTCAAACTGGAAAAAGAGGATGCAGAGGCATCTACAGATGGGGATATTTTTAAAATGTTGCTGTATCAATAAGACAAGCTCTGTTCTTGAAGTTGGGATTTTTCTTAAATGAATGTTCATAAACCTAATGTGCAAGAACAGTCTTTTTCCAGAAAGGAAGGCGCATTGGTATAATTATTTCTGTTATGCAAAACCAGTGGAAAGGATATTAAGGAGACTGGCAGATATAAAGTGTACAGGTTTCTGACTGAATCTCTCATTAGTGGTGGTTCTGGATTTGGATGAAGAGTCATCTGACATGAAATAACAGTTGCAGCGTAATGAAGTGATACAATAAAACAAAAAAGCTAGCTTGAAGCAACTAAGTTGCTCAAGATTATTTACCTAAAAGGCTTTTGTTACTTTTTTGATGATACTGTTAATTTGAGCTGAGTGTTGAAAGGGTTTATTACTTTCCTAGGGTAAGAAATCAAAATTTTGGTAACTAATCCGTGTATTGTGGTTCCCCTTTAAAAAGCTAGCAATGTCAACCTCCCACATTTTAGGAATTGTTTGGTATTTAGTGTGTCTCTATTTTATGGCAATACAAGAGATGCCAGTAAGTTTCTAGAATGTCAAAAATGCAGGCAATGGTTCTTCCTATTAAAGCATTTCAGACAAAAGACATCATACAATGCAAGGGAACAAAAGGTGGATTGCCATCTTTGGGAATGCTTGTGTGTGCTTTGCACAGCTTGGATAGGCAGTATAGCCAAAGGGGACAAAACCAATGAAAACTGATCTTGGCTTTTATATTCTCAAGTTATTAGCATGCAAAGAGAATTAAAATGTTGATTTTAATAGCTTGAGTTGTTTGAGACTTGAACAACTTCTGACGTTTTGATTTATTGGTTAACTTCGTTTGGTAAGCTAATGTCTGCATTTATTTGGCAATTATGAACATATAATAATAGGGCCTTACATGTGAAAGATGAGAATTTAGTACTTCTCTGTGGATGTCAGAATTGCAAGGTTGCATCAGTTCCGTAGTACTACTGAAATATTTTTTCCATATTAAGTTTTTAGATTAATAGAGGGAACTAATTATATATCTTCAGGAATAAAAAAGCAGAGTGAAATCCAGTACTTTCTTATACAGATCGCTTAGCCTAGAACCTTTTCCTTGATGACAGATATTTGCATACCTGTTGTCTTAGTTATTCTGGGGGTTTATGCATCATGTTTGTGCTTTTGCCATGGCTGGATGGTCCCATGCAGGCCTCTTGGAACAAGTCCAGAGGAGGGCCACTAAGTTGATCCAGGGGCTATGTTTTGGTATCAGCTGGACACCTTTGCTATGAAAACAGGCTGAGAGAGTTGGGACTGTTCAGCCTGGAGGAGACAAGGCTCTGGAGAGACCTTTTTATGGCACCTTGCAGAGCCTGCAGGGGCTCTCGTGAGAGAGCTGGAGACGGAGACTTTTCACAAAATCATGTTGTGATAGGACAAAGGGGAGTGGCCTTAATCTGAAGGAGGAAAAGTCTAGGTTAGGTACTGTGAAGAAATTCTTCTCTATGAAGATGGTGAGGCACTGGAATAGATTTCTCAGAATTTGTGGAATTCCCATCCCTGGAGGTGTTCAAGGCCAGGCTGGATGGGGCTTTGAGTAACCTGGTGAAGTGGAAGGTTCCCTGCCCATGATGTGGGTGGTGGAGGGGAGGAGGTTTGGAGCAGTATGACCTTTAAGGTCTGTTCCAACCTGAACTGTTTAATGACTATAGTTCTTCCACTGAATTATTGGGTGTTATATTGTTTGCATTTTTAATAATTATGAAATATGAGTCTACTTCAATAAAGTTGAAATAAAGTAGCAGAGGAATTTTTTAAAAGGTTGGTTATAAATTAAAAGAAAGCAAATGAGTAGTAAAGGCTTACATTTTTCCTGTATGTTTAATGATCTGTGGAATCTGAAGTTGACCCTTATTTGACTTCTTTTCTGCTTAAAGCAAGAGACAAACATTTTCATACTGGGCTGTGATTCAGGTGCTTCTAAGCCTGTGTAATGCTTTCTTGTCATACCTGAGATGATCTTTGCAGGCCAGTGTGAGAACTGATATGTAAACTTGCTCAGTCTGCTTTCTCCTGTAATGGCAGCTTGAGCTCAAGCACCAGGTGCTGTGGTTTCAGCAGCTGAACCTCTGGTTTCTCTGCTTGCAAGTGCTCAAACTTCCTTAAGTAGTTTTGCAAGGGAGCTGGGTTTATTGGTCATGTTGCTACCGATCTTTTTTTTTATTTGGATGAAATGAGTAAAGTTGTCTGGCCTGCCTCTTTAAGAAAGTAATTTTCTTAAATCTAATTCTTAGTCCTTTGCACAAATGTCCTAAACTGTTTAATGTTTTGCTTGTTAAATTCAGTTATCTTGCTGGCATTACCATATCTCTCGAATGAGTGTTTTGTCATATCTTGAAAAAAAATAGCTTGATATTAAGGTCTACAGACTTGATGTAATGTAACACTGTGTGTGCTTCAGGCTTTGATTGCATTCTTTTCAAGTTCATTTATTCTGGTTATTGCAGATATTTCAGTTTATCTTCAGTATATGTTAATTATAGCTTGGTACAGTTGCTATGGGCTTAGAGCACTTTGAGGCAGATATTTAACAGCTCATTCTGCAAAGCTGCGGGGACAATACTGGTCACAGGGAGAATGCTGCTGTCATGTGACCTACTCAGCATTTCTGTCCCTACTCTGAAAAACACCCTTGTGTGCACAAAAGCTTGGAGAGGGACAGCTTTAAAAATAATGAGAGAAAAAACCATGGTGACAGCCAAACCAGGGGACTGCTGTCATTCGGTGGTCCTTCTCTGCATAAATGGCCAGCTGTTATCCCTTGCCTTCCTTGTCTCTAGGAGAATGACAGGGAGCTGAATTGACTGAAAACCACACACAAAAAAATTAATAGCTTTGCAGCCACGTGCTTTAAAAATGAATAAAATTAAATTAGTATTAAAGTTTGGGCTTTTTTTTTTCCAAAAGATACCTTACAACTGTTTATCTGGTGTGGTACACCCCATGAATTTATGCATTTTTGTGATGTAATCAATATGTGCCAAATAATAATATTTGATGTGATGGAGCACAGTGCTTCTTCAATATTGTCTTCTCTCTAGCAGTCTGATATTTCTGGGAGGAAACTGAATTTTTCTGAAAAATAAAGTTAGTGTTTTCTCTTAAAATATTCATAGCAGCATTTGGTTCACATAGGTACCTTTTTATTGGAAGGTATTCTAAAGTTACTTTGGTTGTGGCATAATTAAACTGCATTGGGGCTCTTTTCTTCAATTAAATATCCTGAAATATTTTNTTGATCCAGGGGCTATGTTTTGGTATCAGCTGGACACCTTTGCTATGAAAACAGGCTGAGAGAGTTGGGACTGTTCAGCCTGGAGGAGACAAGGCTCTGGAGAGACCTTTTTATGGCACCTTGCAGAGCCTGCAGGGGCTCTCGTGAGAGAGCTGGAGACGGAGACTTTTCACAAAATCATGTTGTGATAGGACAAAGGGGAGTGGCCTTAATCTGAAGGAGGAAAAGTCTAGGTTAGGTACTGTGAAGAAATTCTTCTCTATGAAGATGGTGAGGCACTGGAATAGATTTCTCAGAATTTGTGGAATTCCCATCCCTGGAGGTGTTCAAGGCCAGGCTGGATGGGGCTTTGAGTAACCTGGTGAAGTGGAAGGTTCCCTGCCCATGATGTGGGTGGTGGAGGGGAGGAGGTTTGGAGCAGTATGACCTATAAGGTCTGTTCCAACCTGAACTGTTTAATGACTATAGTTCTTCCACTGAATTATTGGGTGTTATATTGTTTGCATTTTTAATAATTATGAAATATGAGTCTACTTCAATAAAGTTGAAATAAAGTAGCAGAGGAATTTTTTAAAAGGTTGGT
Source organism: Bombycilla garrulus (assembly GCA_013400315.1). Lineage (NCBI taxonomy): Eukaryota > Metazoa > Chordata > Aves > Passeriformes > Bombycillidae > Bombycilla > Bombycilla garrulus. The sequence goes on from VXBU01015535.1 coordinate 12,742, forward strand.
TATAAATTAAAAGAAAGCAAATGAGTAGTAAAGGCTTACATTTTTCCTGTATGTTTAATGATCTGTGGAATCTGAAGTTGACCCTTATTTGACTTCTTTTCTGCTTAAAGCAAGAGACAAACATTTTCATACTGGGCTGTGATTCAGGTGCTTCTAAGCCTGTGTAATGCTTTCTTGTCATACCTGAGATGATCTTTGCAGGCCAGTGTGAGAACTGATATGTAAACTTGCTCAGTCTGCTTTCTCCTGTAATGGCAGCTTGAGCTCAAGCACCAGGTGCTGTGGTTTCAGCAGCTGAACCTCTGGTTTCTCTGCTTGCAAGTGCTCAAACTTCCTTAAGTAGTTTTGCAAGGGAGCTGGGTTTATTGGTCATGTTGCTACCGATCTTTTTTTTTTATTTGGATGAAATGAGTAAAGTTGTCTGGCCTGCCTCTTTAAGAAAGTAATTTTCTTAAATCTAATTCTTAGTCCTTTGCACAAATGTCCTAAACTGTTTAATGTTTTGCTTGTTAAATTCAGTTATCTTGCTGGCATTACCATATCTCTCGAATGAGTGTTTTGTCATATCTTGAAAAAAAATAGCTTGATATTAAGGTCTACAGACTTGATGTAATGTAACACTGTGTGTGCTTCAGGCTTTGATTGCATTCTTTTCAAGTTCATTTATTCTGGTTATTGCAGATATTTCAGTTTATCTTCAGTATATGTTAATTATAGCTTGGTACAGTTGCTATGGGCTTAGAGCACTTTGAGGCAGATATTTAACAGCTCATTCTGCAAAGCTGCGGGGACAATACTGGTCACAGGGAGAATGCTGCTGTCATGTGACCTACTCAGCATTTCTGTCCCTACTCTGAAAAACACCCTTGTGTGCACAAAAGCTTGGAGAGGGACAGCTTTAAAAATAATGAGAGAAAAAACCATGGTGACAGCCAAACCAGGGGACTGCTGTCATTCGGTGGTCCTTCTCTGCATAAATGGCCAGCTGTTATCCCTTGCCTTCCTTGTCTCTAGGAGAATGACAGGGAGCTGAATTGACTGAAAACCACACACAAAAAAATTAATAGCTTTGCAGCCACGTGCTTTAAAAATGAATAAAATTAAATTAGTATTAAAGTTTGGGCTTTTTTTTTTCCAAAAGATACCTTACAACTGTTTATCTGGTGTGGTACACCCCATGAATTTATGCATTTTTGTGATGTAATCAATATGTGCCAAATAATAATATTTGATGTGATGGAGCACAGTGCTTCTTCAATATTGTCTTCTCTCTAGCAGTCTGATATTTCTGGGAGGAAACTGAATTTTTCTGAAAAATAAAGTTAGTGTTTTCTCTTAAAATATTCATAGCAGCATTTGGTTCACATAGGTACCTTTTTATTGGAAGGTATTCTAAAGTTACTTTGGTTGTGGCATAATTAAACTGCATTGGGGCTCTTTTCTTCAATTAAATATCCTGAAATATTTTTGAATGTCAAGAATTAATGTTCATGAAGTTGACAGTTCACCTGAGTTTACACCTATGTATTAAGATTTAAAGTAAAATTGTTCAACTTGTGTTCTTTCTTAGTACTTGTTTTTCTTATTTCGTATTCTGAGCTGGTAACAAGGTTATAGATAACTTAGGTTTGAGAGCCATTTATGCCGTTAGGCTTTATCTGTTCTTAAATTCCAGAAGCACAGTTCAGCTCTGATAAGACCCTCCCATTCTCATGGAGACAATTTCAGCTTCTTGTTAGCTCTGAACGTTTAGCTGTGTTTGTTTTGAGGGCAGCAATGGAAGCTCCTCCCTGTTAGCAAACAGGCATGGGAGGGTGGAGGGTATCACTTGTGGCTTTGTTATACTGAGGAATCCCTCACTAGTGTAAAAAGCTTTTTTTACATCTGTCTATAGCAGGATTATGTGACCAGTGGCTGAAGGGGCTGATCAAAAATAAAAAAAAAAAAATAACTGCATTTTCATGTGTGTTGTTGAAGGACAAGAAATGTTCCATATCTGGAATTTTGTCTTCACTTTAGTTCACTGCAAGTGGCCAGTATAGCTTGTAAAAGTTAGGTACTTTTGACATATTTTCAGAAAAACAAAGTTTAGAAACATGAGTTTCTCCAGAAGGAGAATCCTTGGCTTCTTGATTGTTTGAATCATTAGTATGCAAACTTACTGCATTAAGTATTAAAACTGTTGGGTGTTTTGCTAAGTGGTAAATTCACATATACATAGTGTGGAGAGTCAAAGGTTAAAGTCACACCACAAGTCATACAATGCATCCCAGGTTTTTTCACCAATGCTGCCAGTATGAATACAGCAGGTAGTATTGGATCTCTAAGGATATATTCCATATCTTTTCAAACTTGGAATCACAGAATAAGCTGAGTTGGAAAGGACCCACAAGGATCATCCGGTCCAATTCCTTGGCCCTGCACAGCACCATCCCCAAAAGCCACACCATGTGCCTGAGAGCATTGTCCAAACACTTCTTGAACTCTGTCAGGCTGGTGCTGTGACCGCTTCCCTAGTGAGCCTGTGCCAGTGTACAACCACTTTCTGATATCTAGCTTTTTCTGATATCCAAACTAACCCTCCCCTGACACAGCTTCGGGCCATTCCCTCAGGTCCCGTCACTGGTCACCACAGAGCTGGGGTCAGTGCCTGCCCCTCCTCTTCAAAAGGAAGTTGTAACTGCGCTGAGGTCTCCTCTCAGTCTTCTCCAGGATGAATAGACCTCAGCTTCTCCTCACAGAGCTTCCCCTCAAGGTCTTTCACTGTATTTGTTGCCCTCCTTTGGACACACTCTGATAGTTTTCTATCTGTCTTTTCCTGTGGCACCCGAAACTGCCCCCAGCACTCAAGGTGAGGCTGCCCCAGTGCAGAGCAGAGTAGGACAATCCCCTCCCTTGCCTGGCTGTGACACTGGGCCTGATGGCCCCCAGGACACACTTGGCCCTCCTGGCTGCCAGGGCACTGCTGACTCATATTCAACTTTCCATCATTCAGGCCCCCCAGGTCCTATTCCATGGCACTTCTTTGCAGCATCTCATTGCCCAGTCTTGTACCTACATCCTGGGTTGCTGCATTCCAGGAGCAGAATCCAGCACTGTCCCTTGTTGAATTCCATGTGGTTGGTGATTGCCCAGTCCTTTGATTTGCTGAGGTCTCTCTGCAGGGCCTCCTTGCATTCAAGAGAGTCAGCAGCTTCTTCCAGTGCTGTATCATCTGCAATAGACCGTTTCAAGTCCCTAAGCAGAACCCTTTTTGCCCTGAAGTACACAGTCCAGGCTATACATGTAGCTTGTTTTGCTCCATTCCAACCAGTACCCAGATTAACTATAAGAGGTTTAACTATTTTTCCTTTTTTCCTACATTCTTTTTAAAGCAGAAAACAACTAGAGGGAGAGCAGAGCGTTCTTCAGGAATATTTTCTGATCCTCAAAAATTAGCTTTGGTTATCCAGGAAATTGGTTGCTAATAGGGCATAGTAAAGAGAGCATAGTAAATAAAGAACACAGCAAAGTAATATAAGTAGACCTTCACCTAATTACTTTAATGGAAGATTTTTATTACTAAGAACCATTTTGAAAACTACAGTCCAGTATGATGAATATGAATTTGTATCTACCTTTAATTAATGAAATGTCTTGCTTTCTAGGTATTTCTCATACCATATGAAAGACTATGTTCTGTGTTTGAGAATCAAAGTTTAATGCAGGTTGAGGTAAAAGTAGATCCTGGAATGACAGGAAAACAGCTGATGGGGGTAGGGAGTGGGACAGGAGATGGAAGTTAACACTGTTTTTTTTAGCTTGGTGAAGTAGACTAGAAGATTATTAGGACTACAAGGAAGGAACATGAGGAAATCTTGATGTAAGAGGAAATAACATAAGCAGACTATGAATTAAACCAGGTTATAAGGAAGAATAAACTTTTAAATGTTACTACTAACATTTCAAAACAGTGCTCTTGCACCTGACAGCAACAGAATGTTGTCTGTTTACAAGATGTGTCTCGATTCCTGAATGAAGTTGAAGTAAGCTTAGACATATGTGACTTTAAGATTCTGCTGCTTGTTTAATCAAGAAGTACATAGTCTTGTCCACTGCAAAGCAAGAATAAAGCATGTTGGCCTAACCACAGGCATTATATAGAAGGCCAGAGGCTGCATCTGAAAGGTTGAAGTATCTTAATCATTTGAAGCCTGGTTCAGTGATGAGTGGATAAACTGGAGACAGTGTCTCATGGTTAACTCACAGAACTTAGTATGAACTGTATACTTAGTATGGATTGTATACTTAAAATAAGCTCTGGTTTTGAGAGCGTGGGTTCTTTTCCTTTAATTTTCCTGTGGCTAGTCTGACATTCTATGACATGCTATTTATGATGTTTGTCATTGTATACCAATGGTCTGCCATTATGCAGGCTTTTGTTTCAAAACAAATGGAATGTGAAAATGTGCAACAGGTTCAGCATGCCAAGAAGCTATTATATTGTACACACTTGGGCAGGTATTCATGCTTCTCTCAAGCAAGAAAAACGAGGCATCTCCATGGCATATGAAAAGGTTGATCTCTGAGTTAAAAAGCTGATAAGCAATTCACAGATGCAAGATGACAAGTATGCATTTGAGAGGTTGAAGTCAAGATGGCAGTGCCCAGAAAACTGTGTCTGCATTTCCACCATGTGAAACAAGAACTATATAATGGTGTCAGGGGTTTTGAGTTTTTTTTTCTCAACCATCTCCTAAAGTAAACACACATTTACAGCCTATTATTGTAGGTTACCTACTGCCTCACAGGTGGTAGGGTGTAGCTTAAAGAAGCACTAAGGCTAAAGGGTCCTCACATTACTGCTTTTCAGGAATATGCTCATAAGTTACTGGTGTGAACAGTGTAAATTTGCAATGAAGTGTCACAGCAAATAAAAGGATGAAACTACACTATCACATGTTTGAGTGGAATATTGTTAAAGCTTTACAAATAGCTACTTGACTCTGAGAATGCACAGGCCAATACAATTTACAACAGTATTTGTGATCTGTTTTAAGAGATCAGTAGAAAAATAATGGAAATAAATTGAGTGCTAGTAATTACAGATTATTCAGTAATAAAGCTGGATGTCACAAGTATTCCTTTTTCCTTGCCTTGCAGTTGCATGGGGTAGAGTGACCATCGCTGCTCAAGAGCCAGTCATGCATGACTGTGGGCTCTGTACTCAGGACAGTGGCGAGTATCTGGCCAAACTCCTTGTAGTAGGGACAGGTAGATGGGGAGCTGCTGGACTTGTGGTTGTCTTCCTTTGCACTGTGGTAGGCTCTAGAAGTTTTTAATATGCTCTTACTACATGGGACATCCATTTAATCTCTCCACCAGCTGTTTTAAGATGCTTTCATACCAATGATGATTTTGAGTTGTTCTCAAAATCACATTATTTGCTCTAGTTACATCAAAATGACTGTTGTAGTCCTTTAGCCAGCTTGTTGCACCAGAGCAGCATGTTCTAGAGCTTTCTGACTAAAGACTTTCTGGCTGTACACCTCCTGCCAAAGTGGAGATGCCATTTGAAGTGAATGTGTTGACAGATGCGCAACTCCGGAAGCTTTGGAGGGGAATAGAAAGTCCAGGCTAAAGAAATTGTCGGGTGGTATTGGGATGTTATTAAATTGTAGTCCTGCTACATTGTCTTTATCTTCACTGCCAGACACAAGAGTTAGAGTTTACTGAGAAGCCTGAGATTTGCTTCTAGTCTTCATCTAGGAAAGCAAACCAGGTTCACAGGATTCATTGATCTGAGTGTAAGGAATGTTTGAGAGGACCTTGGGCTGAAGAGTTTGGGTTAAGGCATGTAACTCAGATTGACTTTTCATTTAGCATCCTGATACTGGAACATTTATGCACTCCTATATCAGTTCTTTATTCATCCTAGATAAGTGAGATATCTGACTGCTAGTGCCCTTAGTGTTTCTTTTGTAATCTTGCTGTGTTTCCTCATATGTCTAAAATCACCTACATGTGCACTGTCCTTGCAGAAACAAACATCTTTTGGCCCTTCTCGTTTGTTTGTTGTCATTGCGCATTTTCCCTTCATTACTCTCCTCCAGTTTTTTCTTTCATACCTTTTTACTTTTCTTCAACTGTCAGTGGAATTATTGTCTTCCTGTCTCCATATTCAGGTAGTGTCAGTGGCTGAGTATCACCGCAGGATCGATGCTCTAAATAGCGAAGAACTGCGCACACTCTGCAGACGTCTCCAGGTGCCCTCTTCAGTAGTTTAAACCCCATCTCCAGATACTAAAACATCTTTCTTTGTAGTGTCTTGGATCAGGGCAAGTCCTGCATTCAGTGGATTTGTCTTGTCTACAGCACTACAAGGATCCAGCAGAAAATTCCTTTGTTTTGGATCTATTTAATCGTGCAATTCAATGATGGAATCAGTAATTTTGTGATGGAATTACTACTTTCACTTTTTTCACACAGGAATTTTCTGTTAGAATTTGAAAATTTGTTCTCAGTACTGCTTGAGTTGCAGTGTTGTGTTCTAACTTCTGCTTTAGACTGGTGTGTTGTGTTAGAAGCTTCCCTAAAAAGAATGCAAAACAGGTGAAGAATCCAAAGCCTTGTTTGCATGGGTGTTAAATTTTATATAGGAATCTTTTCTCAAGAATCTCACATTACATGGCAAGTATGAAGCTTCACAACTTCTGTGAAATAGGTAAGTATTTTTCCTATTATAAAAGCAGGCAACTGAGGCAGTTCAACATGGCGAAGGTCATACACATAAAACAGTACTTTGTAATCGGTTTGGATTTTTGAAGGTCTGTGGATATGGATTGAAACTGGTATTTGCATTCTCTTTAGGTGTTCCATAGTCTTTTGAGAGCTATGAAATTGTTAGCTGTTGTGCACATCATATGTGCCTTACTGATGGAAAACTTAGATTTCCTTAGAAACATTGAGTATTGAGTTTTTCTCTAGTACTTGACTGCTTTAATTTAAATTTTTTTCTGTTTTTTTTATTTCTTTGATCTTGGCTTTTTTTACATATTACATAATTACACATAAGCAAACGTTATCTTAGCTCTGATATTTCTGTTTGTTTAATAATCAGTAATTAATCACTTCAAAATGTTTTGTAAGTAGTACAATTACATAAATCAATAATGAGCACAAACCTTGAACCCAAAAACTGTTAAAGACAAGTCAGAAATCTTGAAAAAAAAAAAAATTCCTATTTGAGAATGGAACTCTTCTGTTTTTGGGAAGTAGTGGTGGAGAATATTCTGGAAGTGTACGAGCTCTTTCCAAATACCTTTCGCCTGTTATGCCCAAACTCAAGGTTTAGACTGACTAGAAAAATCTGATGTGATGTGCTGCAGCCTATAAACTCTGCTCTGAGGCCATTTGTGGTCTCAAATGTGGTGTAGACTGTGTGACATTTACCAATTGTGGAAGCCCCTGGAATCTGGCTGTAGGTCAGCCTGCTCTGTCCAACTTTGGTGGGAAATAAATCTGAAAATTTTGAAGCTAGAATGCTTTCTCTCAAATTCTTTTGAGCAGACACTCTTTGACTACTTCTACAAAGCAATGTTCTTCCCAGAAGAAATCTGCTTTACTGTAATAATAATAAAAAAGAAAAAAAAATCCATCCAGAAAAATACCCCAATCCCCAAAAACTCTAAACCAAAAAACTAGGTTACCCACACCACTTGACTCCAAATTATTCATGTTTTGCATGGTGGTCTTTAATCAGAATGAAAAACAACAAGGGAAAAAAATCTTACTGCTCTACTGTTGAACAATGCTGACCTTCTCTGGAGCTGAAGCAGTAATATGATGGATGAAAGGCATTTAAGGTGGAAAATACTTGGACTATGAAATAACATTTTAGAGACAGCACTCTGTAAAGCAGCATGCAGGTCATCTTTTTGTACATAAAGCCAAATGGATAATTGCATTTTTTGTTGTGATATGGAAAGCAGTGTTTAGTCTATGTTGGAAGTTCTTGTTGCCTTCCATTGAAAACAGAAAAGCTTCAGCTTTTTTCTTGCTTGATACTCAGTTTAAGCACACTTTTTCTTGGGTTTAGAATTAGTGCTATAATTGAGTTATCGTATGAATATACGTTGATATGTTGACTTTATAAGCCTATTTTTAAATAACAAGAGTTTGTGATAGGAATTTTTTTCATAGTTCCTGAGGGAGATACAAGGGGTGTCCTCCTTTTTGGCTCAGATGGCTGTATTTGCTTAAATATTCCTATCTGTATTTCAGGATTCTTTGATTTGACTTTTTTTTAAATTAACTAAGGAAATTCACAAAAACTAGGTGAAATTTACCATGGTTATATTGTGAAATATTGCAATTGTGTCCTATATGTTTAAAGTATAAGGGATGTGGCAAACTGGATTTGGCAGGTATTTTCTTGAAATTTTCAGGATTCAGGTTTTAATTTGGACAGTCTGGCTTTTAGTGAAACTTGTTTTAAGCTGATAAATTGTTCAGATTTTTTAATCTTGTTAAGATTTCTTTATTCTCACAACATTTTAGTAAGTCTTGCTGCAGTGGCTTATCTTACTAGCTTCCTCACTTTGTCCTACTCTTCCATCAGATTTCACTATTTCTAGCAAATTTTAAACATCCCTGCAGCTGGATTTATAGATGGTAATCTGTTTGGATCGTAGTTATTCTAGTTACCAAGACATGACATTTTGACTTGGAAGTGCCAATGAGTGTTGACTGGGGTAAGAAGCTGTGAGCTACATCTGATGAGGAACTTTGTGGCCTCTGCCATCTCCACTCAGTAGGGTAGATATGTAGGTCAGATGTTTTAAATTACTGCAGGACCCTTGTGCATAGTGCCTCTTTGCCAGACCTCAGTGCTCACTATGCAACTGAAGTATTTATTGCTGCTTTCCCCGCCCACCCTCTCAATTCTTTCTTCTTTGATTCTCATAAGTACTCCAGCAGATCAACTTATGGAGCAGCACTATTTCTAAGGCTCCATTCAAATGGTTTGCTCAAAATACACAGCAGCAGTCTTCCTAGATGTCTACTGCAAATCTAAAAAAACTTCTTAAGTACTCTAAAAGAGTATTGATTTAGAAACTATGGAAAAATGTCAGTGTTGAAGTTTTAATTCCTTTCCTTTCTGATTTTTTAAATTCCACTTAGAATACTGTATCAGTATTAAAATGCAAGAATTTTAAGGTATCTTCTGAAAACCATTTGAAGCCTTTCAGCTGTGTATGAGAACTGTTTGTTGTTTTAGCATAAAACCACAGCTTTCTTCTGAGTAGGTGTCTGTATAAGTTATTTTTATTAAGTTGTGTACTGGTTTGCTGTTGGAAACAGTGGAAATCTTGATCAGATCAAATCTATTGGATTTCTAAACTTTTGAAGTACTTGAACAATTGGTAACTGCATGATTTTAAACCTGTGAAGTTTTATCTTGTCTGCTAATAGGCATATACTTATTTTCTTGCTGTTCTTTTTGTAGATAACGACAAGAGAAGATATCAATTCAAAACAGGCAACAAATATCAAAACAGACCTGGAGCCTGAAGCATTCCGGCCAAATCTTAGTGATCCAAGTGAATTACTACAACCAGAACAAATTGAAAAGGTATGGACTTAGATTATAATTTTTTACTCTTGCACGTTAATGTATAACAAATGTAGTGTAAAACAGACCAGTAAGAAGACCTTGTGTGATATTGAATAGAAGAAAATAAACTGCGTATGTTAGGAAAAACGGTTAAGACCTCCAAGTTCTACTGTTACTTCAGCCCTGCCAAGTCCATCGCCAAACCATTTCCCCAAGTGCCACATCTTATGCCTCCTTTAAATATTTCAGCGGGCATGGTAACTCAGCCACTTCCCTGGGTACCCTGTTCCACTGCTTGACACCATTTTCATTGAAGAAGTTTTTCCTAAATCCAATCCAGGCCTCCAGTGGCTCAACCTGAGGACATTTTCTCTTGTCCTGTTTTGGGAGAAAAGACTGACTGTTACAACCTACTTTCAGGTAGTTATAGAGAGCAATGAGGTCCCCCTGAGCCTCCTTTTCTCCAGGCTTAACAACCCCAATTCCCTCAGTCCTCTCCAGACCCTTCACCGGCTTCACTGCCCTTCTTTGGACACACACCAGCATCTCAATGTTTTTCTTTTTGTGAGGGGCCCAGAACAGCACACAGTACTCAGTGTGGCCTCACCAGTGCTCAGTACAGGGAGAAAAGTCATGATTCCATTCTTGGCCCCCTGGGCACACGCTATCTCATGTGCAGCTGTCTATCAAGCATCATCCTTAGATCCTTTTCCTCTTTCCAGCTTCTCTTCTCCCAGCCTGTAGCGCTGCATGGACTTTTTTTGTGGCACAAGCACAGGACGTGGCACTTAGCCTTATTGAACCTGGTACTGTTGGCCCTGGCCCATGAATCCAGCCTGTCCAGATCCCTTCGCAGAGCCTACATACTCTCCAGCAGATCAACACTTTTGCTCAGCTTGTTGTGATCTGCAAACAAACTGAGAATGCACTTCATCCCCTCATCCAGTCCATTAGTGAAGACATTAAACAGGACTGACCCCAGTACTGTGCCCTGGGGAACACCACAAGTGACTGGCCACAAAGTGAATTTCATGCCATTCACTACCACTCTCTGGGCCTGATCATCCAGCCAGTTTTTTACCCAGCAAACAGTGCACTTGTCCAGGCCATGAGCAGCCAGTTTCACCAGGAGAGTGCTGTGGGAAGTGGTGTCAAAGGCTTTGCTGAAGCCTTTTCCAGGTGGACAATAGTCACGGCCTTTCCCTCATCCACCGAGCAGGTCACCTTGTCGTAGAGGACAATCAGGTTTGCCAAGCAGGACCTGCCTCTCATGAACCCACCCTGGCTGGGCCTGATCCCCTGGTTTTCTTGCATGTGCTGTGTGATGGCACTCAAGGTGACCTGTTTCATGACCCTCCCAAGCACTGAGGTCGGACTGACTGGCCTGTAGTTCCTGGGATCCCTCCTACAGCCCATCTTATAAATGGATGCCACATTTGCTAACCAGGGCATCCCCAGTTATCCTGGAATATTGGTAAACAGTGGGAAGTGGCTCAGTGAACGTATCTGCCAGCTCCGTCTGTTTCCTTGGGTGGATCCCATCTGGCACCATAGACGTGTGTGTCTAAGTGTTGAAGCAGAGCACGATTCATAGCTAAAATACTGCTTTTTAAAAAAAAATCCTGTCTTTGAGTACACCATGTATTCAGACAGACTCCTGTCTCTCTTTGCCCTACTTTCTTGAAAACATCAGTAAAAACACTGCAGTTCTTGCTGTCCAGTCCAGAGTGATTTCATTACCAATGTGTTAATTGAAGTTTTGGATTAAAAAGCACAAGAACAGGGCAACAGGCAGCACTTACCATTCAGCTTTTTACCTGCTGAGTTGAGTGATCTTCTTACTGAATTCTAAGACATTGATGGGACATGTAGTATTGTTATGCAAGAATAATTATATGGGTAATAATAAAGGTCTCTTTTAGAGACCTTAACAAACCTGTTTTTTAGCTGATAAATCATTCTTCTGCAGGTCACTAGTAGAAGTAGGAAAAGAAACCTGCTTGAGTGACCAAAAGTAGAAAATATACATGTGAAACTTCAGGTTTAGTTCTTACGTTTTAAGGCCACATAAAAATGGTTGAGCAGAACATAATCTGCTTTCATTTATGTGTAATATATTCTTAAATATGAAACATATATTTAAATAAAGGGTTGTGATTTTCTTGTTAATAGCTCACAAAGTCTCTTCCACCACGGACTATTGGCTATCCATGGACTCTTGTCTACAGTACTGCAAAGCATGGCATGAGCTTGAAGACCTTGTATCGGACAATGATGGGATTAGACACACCTGTGCTGTTGGTTATCAAAGACAGTGATGGACAGGTAGGAAAATATTTGTGTGGCAGTAGGGGACCCAGCAAGAAAAATGTTTGAGGAGTATAAAGGAATAACTGATGTTTCAATCCATCATGGGCGATAAAATTGTGTGTATCAAGCAAATTTTCTCCTTAGAAATGTGTTTCACTCTTAAGCAGTCTTCCAACATATTACACGTCTAGGAAATACTTCAATGATATAAGTTAGTTGTTGTAATGCAAGAGTCTGGTAATATCCAAATAATCAATTTAATTTGAATTTTTTTTTATGCACTTAAGGTACAAGAAATAGTCTCTAAAACTTTCCAATGCTGGAAGGTCTTGTTGAATTGGAATGTTGTTAGCTGTGGCTAGTGCTTCTTGGTATATTCTTTGGCTGCAGCCAACATCTTTCAAGAGCTGTACTACCTTTGCTACATTATTAATTTGCTCTTTGAGTCTCTGTAGTTGTGCTCTGTTTTTCTTTGACTAGTTTACGAATTTCAGGAAGTGGCTCACACCTCACCATTTGAATAGCAAACATCCTCTCTTGAATAACCTAGTAACACGTGAACACTGCAGGCACTATGAAACTTCTTGATTATTTTTCTGCAACTTCTGTGTTTGCTTGTGGAAGCGTGTTACTGCTGTCATGAAAAATTGTCAGAACCACCACTGTAGCATTCAGTTCACTGACCTCTCCCAGTTTGGTAACCACAGTTTTTATTTTCAGGAAGTATGGTCTAATTCAGGGGGTCTGAAAACAGTAAATGAAGGTTATCTTATTTAAAGTCACAACTTGATTTTTTTCATTGTTTCCTACCCCAGAGGTCCCTTAAAAAGAAAAATCCCTTCTAACTCTCCACTAGTAGTGCACTCTTTCCCAGAAGTTATTTGAAAATATTTTTCTTTGTTTACCTTTGAATATTGAAGACAAAAACTATTGCATAGACTTGAGATGTCTCAGTAGACTCATCAGTCTCATAAATATACTTTCATGACTTCTCTAATTCGCTTATTAGCTTCTCAAGATAAATTAGTCAGATATACCTGCTTCCTAGTACCTCATTATCTGTACCAAGAAAAAATGTCCGATTTCTTATGGGGCTGTCTTGTCATCACTATGTAGTACTGTCTGTTGCTGAAGGAATTCATGTTGCTTTCTGTGTATGAGCATCTTGGCTTGAATGTTCAAAAAGTGTCACGGTTGCCCTGTCAAAACATGGCATTTATAGATGTGTAATATTTTATTTATTTTTTTGTGAAAGACACCGTGGTGAATCTCAGCTTACAGTCTTATACCTAGGAATATGTATCAAAGTGTGCCTTGGAATTCTGGGTCAAGTAGTCACTGAATTGAGATTTCAAGCATATGCTACATCGTACCTAGGTTACACATAAGAGTGGGGGAAATCCATGTCTATTTAGTGAGCAGCATATGCAGAAGGAGTGGTTCAGATGAGTTTTACATGCTCAGTCCTTCACCAGTGTAGTGGGAGTGGTGTTTTCAGTAGCTTTGTCTCATGTTATTAATCAAAAATGTCTGCATTTGACAGCAGAAAATTAATTTGCCCTATCTTTTTGTTCAAAACATATGGAAATTTAGCAAAGAGTCTCCTCTTCATGCAAGGATCAACAATCATGAAAAATAAGACAATGGTAACCAACTATGCTCTTTGATAATTAGTCAGAGTAATTAGTTTTATTTGTGAAGCAATTGATTTTTTTGGAAGAGGTTAATTTACTTTTAATGTCTTGGATCTTCCTGGCAGATAGTCCTTTACAACTGCTTTCCATGACTGAAAAAAAACTCTAAATACTTTATAGGAGAATGTGTCCAGGAAAAGTTCACTAGCAGTATGCTAAGATAAACACTATATATGCCCTCCAAAAATGTGTTTTAAGAGATCAGGTGGTTATTCATACCTTACACTACAAGATCATTGCCTGTTTTCTTAGACTGTAATTCAGAGAAGGTCCTAAATGACATTCACCCATTTTGAAAAATGACAGAATTATGACCAGATAGTTTCTTGACATTTGCTTAGTATACCTGCTCAATTGTCTTTGGTATTTGTTGTTTTGCTCACTTTGGGTCTTCAATGGAAACCAAAGACACTGGAATTGTTGTAGCCTTGGTTGAGGCATTTTTCTTTTAAACTAGAATTAATTTCTTTCCTGGGCTGCTTCCCCTGGGATACATTTCTTTTTTGTCTGTGTTTATGAAGCCTGCTCTTTTATTATGTTTATATTAGGGTGAGTAAGGAGCAATCATATCTTGTAACTTTCCATAATGTTCCATTAAAGACTGCTAAACCTCACCCTGCTGAATTTTTATTCAAAAAACTTTTCCAATATTTCTTTTTTTTTTCAGATCAATTAATAATTTTATTTAAATGGCTGTTCAAAAAAAAGAAACCAAAAAAACAACCAAAGAAACAAAAGGAGAAAAAAATCAAGGAAAACCACTGAACTTTCACAAGCTTTAAGTGTATAAAGGCTGAGCAATGCCTAGTTGGAATTTGGAATCTGAACTTGCCTGCTCCAGTCAATTCTAGGAGATTCTTTAATAGACGCGTCAGTGAAATCTATAGTTGCATCATTACAGTTGTTATGGATTGTCTGTCTACTGGTATGTGCTTCTGTTAGTGAATCCTAACAGCCATTTAAAAAGAAATTGGTACCTGATGCCTGAACATGTGTCACTAAGGAAGTGATGGTCTAGAAATGGAATTAATACAGTTAATCACATCAAGGACTGCGATGTTTTATAAGAAGTCATTCTTCAGATTGTATGCACTGCAGAAGTGTGAGACATGGAACCTAGGACATGGGAATTTTAGTTATCTACCCTAACAGCTAGCCACAAAAATCAGATCTCATGGAAAAATCCTAGGGACATTGCTTCTCATAAACTAAAATAACTGTTGTGAAGCAAAGTACAATTCTTTTATTGTTACTTATAGCAAAGAGGTAATCTTTCAAGACTCAGCTTGAAGCATGTAGAGAACAGATTCTAAAATTCTGATTCCTGAGGGTACTCAAAGCTCAACTGGATGAAGCTGAGTCAACCTAATAGTGTCAGAATCAGTCCTCCATTGAGTAGGTAATTATATGGGAGACTTTCTGAGGTTCTTAATAGCTTAATTTATTCCATAATTAGAAATAAAGCTTCAGAGTCTCTTAAGTAAAATATATAAGGTTTTCTATGTGGTAGAATGTACTCGTTTTATGTTTTACCGGATATACAGGTAACATCAATGAGAGGATCCAAGACAAACAGTGGAGTAAGTGTTATGTGAAAAGTTTACACCTGTGTAGAGGGTGAACTGAGATAGTTTAGATTTGCCAAGACTGTTTGTTACTTTAACTGAAGGTTAATTCCTCTCAAAGAATGTCTGTTGTTAACGAAATCTTACATTTACTTTTATCTCTTTTACTTATATTTATTTACTTGATATAGTGTCGGCCTGAAGGATATTTATCTGAAGTAAGGCATGTCATAGCTACCTGAATGTAGCTTAGCTACCGGAACCTGCTGCAGAGTTATTCAAAGAATGACTTGAACCCTTAAAAGAAGTTAGGATATAAAGACTCAAATAGTTTGAGGACTAAAAAATTGCAAGGGTTCCTATTGCTGGAAAATATGCATGTAGTTATTTAAATGTGGAATATTATGTATTTCATCAGCCCGTTTTGTTATATTCATTGATGAAACTAAATTTGAATTCAGTATGAATTTTTATGCTAAAAAATGTTCTCTTTAAGTTCACTTATCGGTGTACACTAAGTACAGTCTAAGGTCACAAAATGTTTGACAGAGAAAAGTTTAACAGCCAGTTTTCTGAACTCTGGTCTAATGCCCTAGATGCTTGAAATGACAATAAGGAAAAACTCACATCTGTCCTGCTTTTTAGTGTTTACGTGTGCAAAGACAATACGAAACTGGCATAAATGGCTACAGCAATTATAAGTTCTGACTAATCTTTAAATTTTAACCTTAACAGTTACATGTACTGGAACTACAGGTAGTAAAGATCAGCTAAACATTAAGTACCGTCTTGAAGCTCAAATTCCCATGAGTCCATCTAACCAGTAATGGGCTAAAAAAAGTAAAGTGTAAAAAACTGTAGGTATTGATAACATAAGGGTCTCATCTCAAGCCTACCTTGAATTAAAAATATATAGGGGAGAAAAAAAAAAGGCATCTTCTGGAAACAAGCAGGAAAACAATTCATTTATTTTGGCCTGATTTCTCCAGAAGCAAAAGTAGATTAGTTTCTTTCTTTCTTAAGCCTCTTCTTGACATTGAGACAATAGGATGATAGAGAAATATCTTCCTGGTACTGGATCCTAGATGTTGAATGAAGTGAATACCTCTGCAAAACAAAAAGTTTGGGCCAGTTTTCCTGTGAACTTGGATTAAAACAAGGATATGGAAACTTGCCCCTCAGTTCATGGACCTTAAAGTTTTAGGCTGAATTTGCTCTTTAACAGTTTGTCTGAAACTGATACACGTCTCTGAAAAGTTAGTGCCTTTAGCTGTCTGTGAAACTTCATTTCATCCACTTGTCAAGTGAGTTTAAAAATTATTCCAGAGAATCAGATTTTTAGATTATAAGCATCGCTCACATATATGTTCAAATGTAGTTCTTTCCACTGATGTAAAGGAGCCATTTTACATGAGTAAAGTAACTTGTCAGTATAGTGATATTTCTTCTTAAAAAAGGTTATATAAAGAAATAATATAGTAGTAGTATGAGAAAGTTTCTGTAAGTGCTGTGACTAAAAAAAGTTTGGTATATAAGTCCTACTTCTTTTTTGCTCTGTAACAATGGAGTCAAAGCAATGACTTCTCAAATGTACAGTACTACCTGCATCAAATTAATTGTTTACTGTTGTGCATACTTCTTAAAAATTAATAAGAGCTTATTGCAAGAGAGTAATTCTTGAATTCAACAAAATGTGGGCACATGCTGGCTCATGTCCAGCTTTTCATCCATAAGAATCCCTAAGTTATTCTCTTCAGGGCTGCTCTCAGTCAGTTCATCTCCAAGTCTGTACTTAAGTTGGCGATTGCCCTGACCCAGGTACAGGAGCTTGTACTTGGATTTGCTGAACTTCATGAGGTTCACACAGGCCGGGTTCTCAAGTCCAGGTCCCTCTGGACGGCATCCTGTCTTTCTGTTAAAATCTGTCTGTTGTAAGACAGAGTAACCAGTGCTTACCTAGTGGCTGGACTGGCATTAATAAATCACATGGAAGATAACTCAGCTATGGCTAGGAACATGCTGAAAATTACCTAGTGAAGTGAAATAGGAGCTATGTAAGAGGGATCTTTTGATCTGAAATTTTAAATGCATATATATTATTTTTGAGAGTTTTCTGAGTTTAGTTTTTATCTGTTAGATTTTTTTTTTCTTACTGTGCTCACTTATTGTTGAGGAAGAATGCTCTTAATTTCTGTTGTACCACAAAGCACAATACCATATCTCAGTGCACTCAGAACTGTGGTACAGTGACATTCATAGAGTGAATTACAAATTGACAGTATATACAACCTGATTTATCAGTTACTACCATTAGAGATTCTTGGATTCTGTGTAGTTTCTCTGAAGTTTTTCTTGCTCTGATGTATTTTTGCTGCAGGTTTTTGGAGCACTAGCATCTGAGCCCTTCAAAGTGAGCGACGGCTTTTATGGCACTGGGGAGACCTTTATGTTCACTTTTTCTCCAGATTTTGAGGTAAGTAGTAATAACTTTGTATGCCTTTGCTCCCTTCACCAGCACCACCCTAAGTGCATGATCTTAAAACACTTAAGGAATAACTCTAACTGTAAATCTGAAAAATATTACAAGTTGGCCCCCCAAAAAAAGTCATCCTACTAGTTTTTTCATGGAATCTTTAAGTGCACAGTGAATTGGTAGTGTTTGCATGCTGAAGAACACATTCAGGCTGACTCTGTAATTGTACTGAAGATTTTTCTAGTGTTTAATTCTTCCAGGTGTCAGTCTGAAAATTGACAAACTACATCCTTTTTAGGGACAGATCATCTAATCTAAGCATATTTTCTCAGTCTTTTTCATTGTGTAGATGTTTTGGTGCTCAAAGATGACCTGTTTTGGAATGGTCTTATTTTAATTAGAGCAAAACCCAGAGAGTATTTGTCTGCAGCTCTCTGTTTTCTGAATTTTCTGTGTCAACTTCATTAAACTGGCCTCTAGTCACCCATAGCTTGTCTTTACTGATGGTTAGTTTCCCTTCTGACCAAATGAAAAGTTCAGATATTTTTACTTGCTAGTCTGTTTTTTTGGTTTTGGTTGCCTTTTTTTTTTTTTTTTTCTTAGGTTTTTAAATGGACAGGAGACAACATGTTCTTCATTAAAGGAGATATGGACTCTCTTGCTTTTGGCGGAGGAGGGTAAGTTACGATTAGAATCTGTTAAAAATATTTGTCTGGACACCTTGGAAAAGAAAAACAGCAATTGACTTCACTTTGGTAGCTTAGGTCTCAACAGTTAACAGCCAAGAAACTTTGGTATCTCAGCTGTTTAGCTTCAGATGGTGACAAAACTTGAACAGGAGGTTTTTCTTTCCCATAGTGTGGCATAAAGTTTCAGCCCTGACAAGGTTTTGATGCCTTCCATGCTTGATTTGCATGTATGTCTTCCTGTATTCAGAATGGACACAAGATATGATTGTGGAAGCATCTAAATCTGAAAATTGTGTGTAACCAGAGGAGGCCTGAATTGAAACTGAGCTATCCCAATACATGCTGGGGTCTCGAGAAATCATACGTTGTCATGTCCTGTTTTTTTTCCTGCCCAAGCAGATGCATATGCTTCTGGAATGTTTTCCTTATTTGTTATCAGCATTCTCTTTAGATAAAAAAATGCTATGATGTCATCTCTTTAATAAAAATGGAAGAGGCTGAAATCTGAGGAATTTTAGTTAGTTTATTTCAGAATATCTGTAAAAGGGATATTCCCAAATTAATAATAAATTGTAGAAAAAAAAATCCTGCAGTGAGGTACTTGTGTTAGAAACTATTTTTAATTCCTTCTCATTTCTAAATTTTGAATGAAAGATGCGTTGATAAATTCAGTGCTTACTCTCTGTCTTTTGCTTTAATACATTGTCTTGCAGAGGAGAGTTTGCTCTTTGGCTTGATGGTGATCTCTACCACGGAAGAAGTCATTCATGTAAAACATTTGGGAATCACACACTTTCTAAGCGAGAAGACTTCACTATTCAAGACATAGAAATATGGGCTTTTGAATAAGTATTTCACTATTTCTACAGGTTATTGTCCCAAACCTGACATGAATCAGTGCAGCTTAAAAATCTCTAGGAGCAATATAATGTATTTTACTTATCTGGTTTTATTTTTTTTTCTAATTTTTCAGTGTGGCCATTAGTTATTATTTTTAAATAGCAGATGTTTTTTCATGGTCTTGCATTTGTAATATACTGTCATACTTTTTTCTAAGCTATAGACTCTCTTACAAAATATTGACCTTGTGGACTAAAAATTAACATTAGTTACTTTGAGCCTTGCGGCCTGCAAAATTTTCTTATCCATATTACAGTTGCCTCCCAGGTTTCCCACACACACCTTTCCTGCAATCCTGCTAGGGGGCTGCTTCATTAAATATAGCTTATTATTTTTGTATTCAAATTATGTCTATGAATGAAGTTGCCCTCTCTGAACCTCTAAGAAAGCTGCGTGTGGGTATTTGGCAGCAGCACTGCAGAGATTGGTCCAGACCAATGATGGGTTATTCGAATGGTGCCACAAATGGATGAGAAGCTGAGCATTCCTTCTTAACACATCCCAGTACACCCACGGTGAAGTTAGAAAATATCCAAAGTCAACAGTGCCACTTGTCTTGTTTCTTGTTCATGTGTAGAAAAAAGTCAGTTAATACGTGTTGTAGCTGCATGCTGATTGTATTTAAAGAGTGTTTTGCACATGCTGTTAATGATCCGCAGGTTTGGGACAAATACTGACAATATTGAGCTAAGTGGCAAAGACTTAAAAAATAGCAAGAGAATGTAAGAACACAATAGTTCCAAAAAATTAAAAGGCTAAAGCAAGCAAAACTCAGTGAACAATTTGTAGCTATAGTAGGGCATTAAAAGTACAGAAACAGATGCATCTTTCTTCAACATAAAGTGTCAGATATATACTGTTATACTGTTGTAGCCGTGTAGCACATCAGCTCTAAGAATATAGCTTATTCCTGTCCAAAGAAAAAGAATACTTGTGATGTTTTTGAGTGGGTCTATGTTGTAAATTTACAATTAGCACCAGCTCTGATTAAAATGACATCATGTATCATAGGTAGACAATATTGTAATTTCAGTAGACTTGTGGAATATGCAAACTTACTGTCATGTGACCTCAAAAAATAAATGACAGGCTAGAATACAGTTCCAGTAGCTCTTGTCCACTTTTGTAGAAAACTTGATAAGCCATTGTGGCAATAACAAAACAACAAATAATAGCTCAACACAACTGTTTGTTTCAAAGCTTTTATTCTATGTTCTGCAAAAACAAAACAAAAAAGAACAAAAAAATTGCTGTTAAGTGTGACAGTGACTGACTTCGTGCTGAAATTTCAGCTATTTCAGACAAACATTGTATATTATCTTGTAAATTAATGTTTAAAGTAGTTTTGTTATTATAGAAAAGTGTTGATTGACGGGTTGCTTATAGCACTTTAAATTATTTTAGAAATTGAATAAAAGCCAAATGGGTTGGCTTACGTAGATGTAGTTGTATATTTCAAAATATTTACATTTCTGGAAAGTTAAATAAAAAAAACTTATTTGAAGACAGCTTACTGCTATGGTAACAAGAAAGGGCAGATGTTTCATCTATAATATGCTAATGCTCAATATGAATAGAAAAACAGGGCTTTGTTTCCTGTCTCTATGTATATCTCTTTATCCTTATTAGAACTCAGTACCATGTGTAGAGTAAATGTTTACAAAATAAGGAACTGTAAATAAATTGAAATGGCTTTTCTCCCCTTTGGTCTTCCACAGCAGTATTATTGTCTTTGTGGAGTTACAACTGATCATTACAACAAAAAAAAAATAAAAATCCTGTAATGGATTTCAAGTACTATAAGCTCACAGTGATGTATAGCAAATAAATCTAAATATATGTAAAAATAAACTTGAGTTGGAGTTTATTTAGAAGGTGTTTATGTAGAAGCACAAATGCTTTTGTTTTGCTGTTCATTTAACAACTGAATATTTAGGATGCATTTTCTCATCTTATTTGCCATTTTTGGGGCTTTTTAAAGCCCAGTGGGAAGCAATGAGAATGAAATATGTTGTCTTCAACCATTCTGAAGAGGGAGAGGGGGAAAGTCTCAGATCATCCTTGATGACAAAACCTTGCTGACATTAATTCAACTGCATAGTCTGTATCCTAAGCTCATATTGCAAATAAGGCATATTTAAGTTTTTTAGACGGTGATGTGAAAAATTTTATGAAGAGTCATACTTTGAAGAAGTAAATGAAAGTGCATAAAAATCTTCAGTAGCTGAATGTTTCCAAGTATTGGACCAATCTTGGAAAAGCAAATAGGAAGCAAAAATGTGGAAATCAAGGACAGTGTTCAGTAAGCAGTACAGTAGCAATCATGCTTGTAAAATGCTAAATTAGTTAAGGAATTGATGGATATTTGATTTAAAATAACTGACTGTAGTAACACTTGCTGAAGCAACTGGCTGTGTAAGGGATTCATAGAAAGTAGTGCATGTCTATTTGGGCAAGACCATGAATTCTATTACCAGAAGTGGTGTTATTTTCTGTATGACACACATAAGAGGCACTGTCTTGATGTCCCTTCTGCCTTCAATTCATTATCCTTTTCCTGCAGTAGAATTCCTTTCCATCGTTCCTGGCAAAGTTTGTTTCTGTGATTGTAAATCGTTGGGGTTTGACATTTGCTGGAGGCTTGTGAGACCCCTTTTCTGGAGTTTGCTGCCAGAAGACTGTGTCTCAGCATACAGTACTTGGAGGGATTTACTGAGTTAACTTGATGTTTTATTAGGGTACCTGGGATCCAAACATGGGATTCTTAAAGTATCATCTTTTGTCTCTAAATCCTGTCTGTGTTAGTTACTGCTTTTGTGTAAAATGTAAAAAGGTCATAATTTATGACATACAGCTTGTGCTTGCATCTTCCTGCTCACCTGTTTATATTGCATTAGAGTTATTTTTTTTTTGTACTGGCATTAGAATGTCTGCATAAAATTTGCTGTTGGAAGATGAGTAAGAACATTGACTATTCCTTCAGCTACAAATAAAAAATAATCATCTTGTATTCTTCAATTAGTATTTGAATCTTAAATCTCACTTTTATGTTCTCCTTTCACAAAAGAACAGATATCATCAGGGTGTTTTACTGTTGTCACTGCAGTTTGGAGCTCAATTAAGGGAACAGACCTCCTCTTTCTCCTCTTAAGAGTACTGCAATGATAGAGAGCCACACTGTGCTTCTAGAGCAGAGGGAGGAAATCCCTGCTGAGGGAATGGTGTACACTTGGTGTAGTATGTGCAAGCCAGTCCTGCTGGCTGTCTCACTGCAGAAGTGCCAGTGCCAGCTCTGCTTTCTGCTGTCACACATAATATAAATATGCCTTAAGTATTAATGATTTACATATATTTAGAACAGTTGTAATAGTCCTTGTATCATTGAGTTATAAAATATTTGGTTTATTTGTACATTGAAGATACAAACTGGAGTGCCTGTACTCATAATAAGACAGCAATATTTGTTTACCAGAAACAAGATATTAATGCACCTCTACTTCTGTAAGAAAATATTTGCTTTTTCAATTTGAAAGAACCTTAAGCGGGGGGGAAAAAGCACTTTTTTTTCATTAGTTGCCCAGGCATCTGCTCTGAAACAAATGCTTTTCATGTGAAGCACACACATCTTATCAGGACAGCTGTTTTTACAGTGGTAGAGAAACTGATCTCTCTAATCCGGTAAGTAGCAGAGACCTTACAGACTTCTCCCATTTGTGAATAATAGTTTTAAGCCCTAGAAGTATTAGTTCATTAGCATTTAGTTCTCTTCAGCATCACCTGGACTGAAATACTTTATTTCAGTGATATTGGAATGGCAAATGCTGTAAAATTAGGTCAGTATTTCTGTGTAATGTGGAACATTTTCTCAAAGTTATGAATGCTGTTTCTTTTCTCACAGAAGTACATTTCAATGGAAGATAATGATGTTATTAGTTTTTTTGCTGTATACAAAAGTACAAGTACCTGGCTAGTTTTAATATGTTACATATTAATTTTCCCTGTATTTATAAGAACAGTGTCTGTATAGATAATCAGATGAGACATTGCACAATGTTGCATAGAAGGTATTTTTAGGTAGCTATCTAATGAAAACTTTTTTATTCATTATATTCCAGCCTCTGTAAGTTTAAATACAAAACAATCTAAAAAATAGTTATACAAATACTATAAATATATAAAACCTCATTTATAAAAGAAGGATTTTTTATGTGATGCATAAGAGAAAGCTGTGCCAATGGCTGTATCAACAAGATAATACTGCAGTAATAGTTACATATCATGCTTGTAAAGAAAACAAATGTGGTGTCCTTGATTCTGTATTAAAAGAAGGTAACTTTACTTGTATTTAAATCAATTAATTAGGAAGTGCATGCACAAGACCATTTTTCAGATCAAAAATTTTGCCTGAGTATATATTGCCATTCAGCTTTTGATCTGGCATGTTTCACGTTTCTGATATTCCAGTTTAAACAGGTTGGGAACATCTTAATGTAACAAGAAGTAGAAACTGGAATTAGTTTGTAGCTATTTATTTTGCTATGGGCTTTTATCGTCAGCTGCTTATTTTCCATATAGCTTTTTCTCCTTATTTTTCATGTAGTAATTGACTTAAGTTCTTGCAAGCACTTCTGATACAAAATGAAGTCCAGTTGGATGTTTAGGTAATCATGCACTAGTTATAAAATACATATTTCAAAAAAATACTCTTCTACGTGGTGAAGAGGGGAATCTTATATTCAAAATGTGCAAATGCTAATGGCAAGGGAGAAGAGGAGAAAAGTTTTCCAAAAGTTGTTCTGGTTATAGCCTAACTTATTTTAATAAAGTAATTATGACATTATCATCTCTTCCTTGCCATAACATTTCTCCTTCAAAGTCCACCAGCCCGTGTTTCCTGGCTCTCATCAGAATCCCAACAACCTTATCTGAAATACGAACGTATCTGTCAAAGAGTTCCCCAAAAGTGACTTGGATCTTGCCGTCGGGCCGTGGCTTGGCCATCGATTCAATGATGAAGCACATGTCCCTGATCTCCCGGTGGATGTGCGCCTCAGCTCTCTTGGCCCTCTCAGCAGTTTTGGTTCCTTCCTTTGGGTGGCCGTATCCTTCATCTCCTTTGTGCAGGCGCGTGGACATGGCCAGCTCGTGGTCGAACTCGTCGCTGAAGGGGTTCAGCTTCTGCGCGATGATGTGCTGGTCGGCCCATTCCTGCCACCTGTCCTTGAGGCTGTGCACGGCGCTGCACTTCCTGCGCGCGTTGCTCCGCGCCTCCTCGCTCAGCTGGCTGCTGCTGGGAGACACACAAACACACCTGAGCTTTGCATCTCCTCCTTTCCTGATGCACTTCTGCTGTTTATCGGTCCCTGCTGTAGCTGGGTTACTGTGGTTTTGGGATCAGCTGGAATCCACCAGGTGGCATGAGTTCACCACTTCTAAATTTGTTCTCATGGGGCTGTTCATCCACACTCGGTTTGCACATAAAAGCAAGTTCTGTGATTACAGCTTTATCCAGTCTACACTGCCACCTTCTAGCCCCGATCTGAGCTTGTTTTGACAAACTTTGCCCCAGAATCACTTATTTCTGTAAGGGAGCAATGTATGTTGCTGATTACCTGCACTTTCTATACCTTTTGTTAGTCATGCAGTTCCCCATCCTGCCTGCTTGGCCAAGCCTGAAGTGTGCCTGCCCTGAGGTTAGAGATGCTGATTGCTGTAGGTGTATGACCTGGCTGAAACCTAGAGGGTAGTGCCTAGAAAAATCTGTCCTCTCTAGTAGATGTCAATGATTAAAACAATAGCAAAAACTAATTGAGTGTAGTAGCTCTATGCTTCTGTGTTTGGAGTATGGTTCTGAACAAATACTGAAGTCTAAAATTCACATTCCCATGGGTCGGGTAGAAGCCTGAAAGTGTCAAGGACAAAGGATAAGGGAAGACCTTCAGAGGTTTTTTTGTGATTTTGGGTTTTTTGTTTTAGTTTTGGTTTGTTGGGTTTTTTTNGTTTTTTTATAGTTCTGGATAATTCCCGGCAGACACTCTGTCCTCTCGTGGCCATTCTCACATGTTGTGGGAGAGCTACATATAGTCTGAGCTAGTCTTTGTGTTGTCCATGTCCTGTGAATATGTATGTACAGAACTCAGTTGGGATTATGCTGTGCTGTGGCTGTGCCAAAGAAATTGGTTTTCTAATATTTTTA
Source organism: Bombycilla garrulus (assembly GCA_013400315.1). NCBI lineage: Eukaryota > Metazoa > Chordata > Aves > Passeriformes > Bombycillidae > Bombycilla > Bombycilla garrulus. The sequence continues at coordinate 38,164 of VXBU01015535.1, forward strand.
CTCCCCAAAAGGCTGCTCTGAAACTTCCCCGGTAATGTCAGCTGAATATTAACGCTGGAGAATCAAAATGCACTTAGCAAACAGTACACAGGGCTGCAAAATTGCAAAAAATTCTGTTCCCCTGCTGTTTGGAGACTTCTTTGTTTTCTACTCAGATGGTTGTAATAGAGAATAGGAGTCATAGAGATGTTCCCCGATTCAGATCAGTGCACCAGAAAGATGCCAGTATTGGGCAGAGCTATGCTCGGGTAAGAAGTGCAAAGACCTAGTGGCAGGGATAGAAAAAGAGCTAAAGGAGCTGCGCTACTTTATTAGCTGTGGAGTTGCCCTAAGATTGGCTTAGCTGTATTGAGGAACTGTGTTTAAAAAGCTCAAAAAATAATCTTCCGGATCAATTTGGTGAAAAACCATCAGAAGAACTGAGCATATTGAGTTGCCAAGTAACTGCACCTTTCTTCTGTGGTGTGACTACAGAACATCCTGAGAGTAGGCAGCGTGTCTGTACCTGTAATTTTGTGTGAGTAACAAGTAGGTGTTGGCAGGAAAGTATTAAAATATACTAGTGGGGTAAATCTAGACAATTTGGTTTCCCTACAATAAACCAAACATCCTCTGTATGAGCTACTGTCATACAGAGAAAGGGAAAGCTGTGATCCTTTGTCCCTTCACCTGAATTGTGCCTTCATTGTCCAGAGGAACGGTGGGCACAGTTTGGCTATGCAAAGGAATTTGTCTCCTGAAGCCTATGGCTATCTCAAAGGTCACAGAAACCCTGTGCCAGCACAGTCTGAACTTCCAGCTGAAGCTCAGGTCACTTCACTAGCTCTTCATGTGGAAAGCTATCAGTTAAGGCAGAGGAAAAAAAAACAAGTGAATCAAAATTGCCTTGAAGAAGTGATGCCATCAGTCTCAGTGGAGTTTATGAGTAGATATCATCATGGAGGGCTTATTCCTCAGCCACTGCCAGCTGCTTCCCCTTCTCTCCAGGGACTGTGACTTTTGAGAAAGTCCTAGAGCTTTGGTTCCCCAGGTTGAGTGGAGAGGAGGGGGGAGTGAGACAGCAGGAGGCTGTGCAGTCTTTGTTACTTGCTTTAATTTAACAGTCCACAATGTATTCCCTCCTTTTTTTCTGCTGAAACTAATTTTCCTTTCCAGAAGAGTGTTATTATTGCTTTCCTCATACAAATCATCTTCTCAGTTTTTGAGAAAACCATCTTATCTTTTTGCTTTTCTTGTGCCTCATGTGGGCTTGAAAGAAACCTTATTTTTTAATGCAGCTTGTAATTTAACCATATCTAGTTGCTGAAGTGCTGTTTTTGCCATTGGCAAAATGGCTAATGGTTAGCTTAATGGTAAGTTTAAAATGTGAACTGTGTACACACAGAAGCATTTTTTCATGTGTCTACTGCACCCACCCAAAGGATTGTGCATCCAAAGTGAAGGTTTTGAACTTTTACCCACTCTAAGAAGTATTTTACATGCAACAACCAGCTATGTTAACGTATTAACCAGAAGGATCATCCTAAATGCATTCTGACCTACTAGGCAAATAATGTCCATGTTGCATATTTGCCCTGGTTCTGTCTGTAGGGAAAATGTATGAATCCCATTTTAATGTTTTGGGTTTCATATCCCTTTTGTTGCATCCCTTTTGCTCCTAAGCAGGAACAGAATAGTGTCTTATGCCAGTAGGAGTCAACAGACCTTCTACTAAGGAAGCAACCTTATTCCAGTAAGTAGTAAAGCTGGAAATAATGAAGGTGCTGCTGTGAGGAAAACAAAATACTTGCACTGATGCTTTTTTTCCTGGAATGTGGAGCGGAAAATGGGAGATATGCTTTAACAGCTGTGTACTTATGGCCTTTTTGAGGAAGACTAAACTACATTGAAATGTTCATAAAGGTAGCAGGCTGAAATATACATTCTGAGGCTGTAAAATAAATTTTAAAAAATGAGTAGTAAAAAAAGTCCAGTCCTGATAGCAGCACTGTAAGTGCAAAAAATTATTTTTGTGTCCAATTTCAGTAGAAGAAAGAGCCATAAGTAACATAGAGGGTGTTATTTCAATCATTTGGACCACAGTAACTATGGCTAATTAGTCTTTTTTCCAGGTAGCAGCACTAATATAGACATAGAGGAAAATATAAGAAAATTTTAACAGAAGCTAGATAGATGGTTTCTACTATAATGTTTGAAACTGAGAAAACGGTTTTAATTGAAGTTGTTTATAAATAAGTACTGCAAATGTATCCTTTTTCCACTGTATGTTTGGAATCTTTGGTTTGAGGTCCTAACTTCTGTGACAGGATGGTGCACACAGTCCTTGCCGAAAGAAGATACTACAAACTTTCAAGCCCTAGGTTACTGGGGAGCTTTTTTCACTCAGGCTGTTAACCATTTTCTTCTGACAGGAGCTGGCTGCTCAGCTATACAGCAAAGCATCGTTCTAATCCCATCTGAATAGTTAAAATAGTTCTGGGTGTGTGTGTTCAGATAGCTGTGCCTAAGGATCCTGTATGGTTGAAATGCATAACTGTGTTAGTCACAGTCTAATGGTCACGATAATGCTCATCAGAAGTGAGGTGTAAAACCAAAACAGTGACCATGATGCAGCCTGCCTGCCTCTGCACAGGGATCACAAAGCCTGTTTTGACTTTTTCATCAGTTTTTCATTGCTGCTGATCCAGTTTTTAATTTTTGAAAATGCAATTGAGATATGGTATGAACTTGGGGTCCAAAATACTGTGGATTTTTCCTTTATTTGAACTGATGAATTCTAAATTCACAGAAAGCTTCCAAAGAGAAGCAGTGAACCCAACTTCCGGTAGGAAGTATGTGGGAGCAATTCCTGCAACATTAACTTGGGACATTCTCTTCAAATTGCTCCTGACAATATTTACAATTAATACTAAGCAAAATAATGAATAATTATTTTGAAATACTGCTTGTCAAGTATATTGATTTAGACAACATTTGCTGAAATAAATGAATAGCTGAAGACTCTTGATGAGGTGAAAGAAGTGATTCTGAAATATAGACCGAAGTATTAAGTAAGTAGTTATTTTGATGAACTGGTAAATCCACTATGAAAGTTAAATATAATTAACACCTCCCAAATATAACTTTCTAACTTTTTGTATTAGGTACATAGTACAATGTCATTGAGTAACTACTTAAGCACAGAGTCATATGTGCAAGGTCTCCTGAATTGTGATATATTTCTTCTAAGCCAAGAGTAATAGTTTATCTTTGCTTCTTACTATTCACCCTTCCCCCCATTTTCCTTCTGGAAAGCTGTACTCCTCTGCCATTTGTGTTGCTGTAATGAAGGTGCTTTACTTACAGAGATGGGCCAGGCCGTTTAATCCTCACAGCCGTCACCTCCTGCTCACTGTCTTCCTGCTCGAGCTTGTCCTCTGCTTCTCCGTAGCCACTGTCCTGGGCATCCAGGCTGTCCTCACGACACTTAAGCAGCAGCTCTCCCTTGGCCCCTTCTTTGTCCTCTTCTTCCATCTGCTCCCAGCCCTTGGTCAGCTCTGATACCACATTTGAGCACTTCCTCCTTATGTCTGAAGGTAATTTGCTACTAAGAATTTTGTCAATAGCACTTGATTCTTCTTTGAGTTTGGTTATCTCAGAACTGCTGTTGTTCTCATATCTTTCGCTGAGGAGGCTGACATCACCCCCTCGTTCGTAGGCTTTGCTGACAACTGTTTTGGTCACCTCTTTGCTTTTAATGCTGAACATTTTGAGGTCTTCATCAGATTCCATTGATTTTTTTTCAGCATCTCTTATTGTCATTGATTCCTTTGCTAAGGATTTGCCATCATCTTTTTCTTGGTCCCTCTTGACAGATGGAATTTGCCATTTTTCAAAGGAACTTTCTTGCACAGGCTGAGCTGATGAGCTTTCTGCAGTGGGGACCCATCCTGAGGGCTCTTGCTCTTGCTTTACATGGTGGTCAGATGCCCATTGCTGCCAGCCTCGTGCCAGGCTGAAGACCTGGCTGGCCATTCGGATCTTGTGGACAGCCCTTTTCACAGGAGCAGTGCTTGGCTTTTCTTCAGGAGCCATGTCGCTGTCTGCTGCCATCCTGGCTTCTCCCCTTCTTATGCTCAGCACCTTCTGAATGGACTTCCTGAGGCAAATGATGCCCTCCGAAGAGGGCCACACAGATTTAAATAGAATCAGGAGCAGTTGATGCCCATGGAAAATATGTGAAACACTTCTCACAAAGATATAGTATCCTCACTGCTGCAGAGGTCTTTTTTTAAAATGCAGGGTTACATTTCATCACAGCGGATGAATGATGCATGATGTAAACAGTGTGACACAGACCTCTGCTGGAAATAGTAGGAAAGTAACAGCTCCTTTAGTCCCCCCTTCCCTGGGACTGCTGAATTCCCAGTTTGTGGGCAAGGGTCTTGTTCTTTGGGAATGCAGCACTTTGGTTAGAGATCCTGATCAGAGTGACTGAAAATGCTAAATGTGAAGGGCTGTCAGTGGCTAATAACTTTGGCCAGGGTGGACATTCCACATCATCACAAGAAAATAGTGGCCCTTGTCATGGAGTGTGAAGCCAGAAGCAAGTTATGACTGAGAAATTTTTAGAGGTATTTCCTTAAAAGATATTGGGTGACATTTTCTTATTGCTCATATGTCCAAGGAAATCGAGGTTTGTTAATTTTTTAAAAGGTATTTATGTGTTCTCTTCCTGGTCATTATCTATTAATGTCTCTCTCTTTAGAACAGACCTTCAGGGGGTCTGGGAACACTATCGTGTTTGGTATCAGCATGAAGGAAGAGGGAATCACTATGTCTGGGGATCAGTATAGTAAGTCTGACTTGATCAGATGGATGAATGATCTCCAAGTTTTATGGTTTTGAGAAAATAAAATATAACCTATTTAATTTCTCATTGCTTTTCAATAGATTTATATACAGCATAATTATGTTTACTGTGTACAATATAGAAAAAATCAGTTTTTCTAGGAAACCTTGTGATTTGTTCATTCCAGAGGACTTCCTAAAGTGTTCAAGTTTGAACTTGTAAAATTGTTTAGTGAGTTGATACATCCATTGTTGCATAGTAATAAACATTTTTCTGACATTTAGTCCTTTGATATCTTATTTCTTAGTATAATGTTTCCTAAATAGGAATGGAAAATGTCATTGCTTTTTCAATCCATCATACCTTGCAGATTATACGATGACCCGTGGCACTTGCCATGTGGTGCTCTGAAGCACACTGAACTTCAAGGAATTCTGTTGGCTTTGTTGGTGTTACATCAGAGATAAATATGGACTCTCATACTCTGCCTTTTTTTTGTCTTCCTCTGTTAAAGTCTGGGCTGTTGGAAGTAGGTCAGATCATATTTAGCTCTTGATTAATGCTATAAGACTACATCATACCTTTGACTTCCATGTAGAATTCCTCATTAATCTGTGGAGTAATTTCTTCTTCAAAACTGGTGACATAATTTAAGTTAGCATTGCAATTAGATATTTACTCATGCTTTTATTTTGGAAAGAAATGTGTCACCTCTGTGTACTGTACAGTCTCAGCTGCATCATAGCTGTGAGATGACATTGTGAGATGTACCCATACAACTTGATTAAGGCGCATATGTCACCAAACATTTATTTTGGGGTCATTTTGAGGCTAATCAGGAATGGGATCTTCATGTGCTTAGAATTTCCACATGCCTGTGCATCCATGCTATGCTCCCTAAAATACAAGGAAGAGGCAAGTGAAAGAAAATAACGTACATGCAGAATAGGAGTATTACACCAGTTCATTATGTCATTCTGTGTGGTTTCTGGAGCATAAGGGTGGCTGAGGCTTTAAGAATAAGCTGAAAGCTAAATACAGATATGTGTTAAGGCCAAGGAAGGACTGTGTTGAAACAAGTGACTGTGGAAGGACCATCCTGGAGTGTAAGGCCAGTAGAGACCCCTGTCATAAGGCAGGGTCAGCTCCACCTCCATTTGACCTGGATCTTGTTTTACCTGCTCTTAATGACTGCCAGCAGTAGGTACTCCACACTGTCTAGGCAATCTATTCCACTGGTTAACTGGCTGTATTTTGCAAAGTCTTCTCAGTTTATTACTGCAAATACTCTTGAAGTTCTTGAGCACTTTTGCTCTCAGACAACATTTGCAAGTAGCTATGTTGAAATTCATGGCACTGAAAAATAATTGCATTGCTGAGGAATGTTTAGAAATTACAGCACATTTCAAAGGAGTTGTTAATAATGACACTTTTGTTTTTTTCCTAACAGACTTGACCTTGGTATGCTGGTCATAGTCCTATAGACTTAATGCTTACATAGGTTAGATAAATGAGAATGGAAGGTTACAGACTAATGATAAACACCAAGACTGCAGATCTAAACTACTATTAAATCCATATTGCACAACAATATGTTGAACAAATGTTTCGATAAAACTGGTCACTATGTTAAACTGAAGTGTTACCACAGACTTGTCCCACGTGCCAGTGAGACTTTGATATAACTATTCTGAGGATAGCTGTCTTTATAATGCTTAATTTTAGGCTGTACACTGATGTTTCCTTGAATGTGTTGAATGTTGCCTCATTTTATATGGTGGCGTGGTGCTTCCAGCAAGAAGTTAATTATTAAGTATAAATTATGTCCAAATCATCCAGTGATAGTCATATCTTGTGTGTTGTTTACTTTGCAAATGTTTTATTGCAGTAAGACTAGAATTTATTACTTCATGATTTTAAGTTTTTATTATTAATGAGATAATCAGCCAAGGTTACATCTCTGCATGTAATTTCCATATGTGACTTCCACAGGCCAATAGCCAACCCTAAAGGCACAGATATGTTTTAGGCAGGCTTGAGCCAAACCACATTTTCTGTGTGTCTTCCATACATCAAAAGGTCACAAAATATACTCTAAATGCTCAGTAAGGCTTGGTAAGGGTGATTGTCACAAGCTTTCACAAATTCAGAAACTATCCTTGAGGCCAGAGTGGAGGGACTATTTCTTGCAGAAGATCTATAGGATAAAAGGTAATTGGAGAAAATACTAACTTTGATGAGCAAGCCTGACACATGCTGAAGTTGTAAACTCCCTTTGTCCTTGATCCTGGGTGCGTACACTTCAGGGATTTCATCTCTTTGACACCTTTAGACAAGTCTACACATGTCCCTCAGACCTTGTTGCTGTTTGTGGATTACTGCATTTCACATAACAGCTCTGACTTTCGGAGTCCAAAGTTGTGAAGGACCCAGGTGATGGGTTGCCATTGTCAGAGGTAAAAGTTGGGAGGTTTTTGCTGTGTGATGGTGTTTGGGTTTTTTTCCCCTCAGACGGATTTTTCCCTGTATGGTTATAAACTATTTAAAAATCCTTTAATTTTTTTCTTTGCTGTAGAACACTAACAGTCTCTGGACAACCAGTATGCTATCAATTTTTTTTTGTTTGTTTTGTTTAATAATTTTAAAGGTAGAACTGTATCCTTCATACATTTCTTTACCTTGTCAGACATTGACATAACTTATTTAATGTTTTTGATTCCAAGGAATTTAATTTTGAACCAATTGTAAGTGTATGAAAGATGCTGTCTTTCTCCCCAGAAATATGAGAACAAGATGTGTTTGTTTCTTAAGTATAACCAGCTGCCATTATCAGGAATCTCAGGAATTCTTTTTACCATGGCACAGTTAAAGTATATTGTGTCATAACATCATACGTTGCCAGTTATCACAGGAAACCTGTAAAAAGAGTTGGAGTTTGGGATTTCCTTATTTTTAGCGTTCACATCAAACAAATTTCTTCTCACCGCAGCAGTGAGCAACTGTGTCTCATTCAGCATGCAGTTTCATGGACAATCCAGGTGTCTAAGCTCCAAGAAATGGATGGTCCTGAGCCTTTGAACTGGATTGTGTCCAGCCATTAACTGAAAGCAGTTTATGCATTCATTGGTGCAATTTCTTACATCTGCATCCTATATCTGGCCTCAGCCTTTTTGAAACTGTGTTATACTAAGAAATTATCCCTGTGTAATTATATGGAGTTTTGAATCTTCTTTTGATTATGTGTCATCAGGATTCAACTATATGAGAGATCAGGGCTTATCCATGACCTATCATGGCAGCACTGCTCTGTGAAGAAAATAAATCCAATGAACTGTCAAGAAAACCCTGGTCAGAACCAAGGCTGAAAGACTCTTAGTTGTGGAAGGGTAATGGGGGAGAGGGAAGATGCACTATCCAGTAGCAGCAGCTGCAGCGATTTGCGGAGCACAGTCCCTGAGCTCCTCTCCCTTCAGGTGAGACAGATTTAAATGCAAGCCACCCAAGTAATAGAAAACAGCCCTGTAGATTCTGAACTGGCTGAGCCTGAGAATTCAGCATAACTTTTCACTGCAGTCTGGTAGAGAGACCTGGCTGCTAGAGCTGACAGAAATCTAGTTCAGGACAGGTTTGCATGCATCTGTCTATCTTCAAGTTCCTACCCAAGCCCTGCTACTCAAGTGACAAAATTCTTCACTCTCTTGAATATTTTATTCCTCTAAAGTTGTCTTCACGTTTCAGAAGATGAAAGCTAAGACTGGGATGTGGACCCTTAAAGCACTTTGGCACCCTTTTCCTACTTTTGCATATAGTGCCCACAGATGCCTGCAAGAAATCCATATAAGTTTAATCGAATTTGTATAGGAAAGGAAAGCAGAGGTAAGATCACATGCTTATTGAAAATCTAGTAAATGAACAGAAAGAAGTAACAAGCAGTAATGAAACAATTTTGTTAAAAAGTGTGAGCAAACTCTTGCAGGAAATCATTTGCATCAGGCATTTAGTTCTACTTGCATTATGAAGGATTTTCTGGAGATTATTTAAACAAGATAGCCTTTGAAATAAATTCACAAATATGTTGCTAATCAGGTTTGTATTGATCATATGTGTTTGTCATTGAATGGTTACCCTTTTCTGATAAGAAAATTATGTAATGCTATAAGTAATTTAATTTTGTGGTTCCAGCTTGCTGACGTATCTTAGTTTAAAGTTTACCTAGAAATAGTCTTATGGCTTTGAGAATATGGCCTTTTTGCTGCTATTGAAACCTGAGAAGAACACTGGATACGAGGAATTGAAAGTCTTCACATAACTTTGCAATACAAGACAGATGGGAGGCATACCAGAATAGGAGAACTTGAAATCAGACACCTGGATGTAATGTGAGAGATGATAAATGTATTTTACACATCTACAAGAAAGAAATCACAGGTAAAAAAAGAAATAAAAGCATAGTTCTATACAGTCAAAATATTTTGTATACAAGAGATAAGAGGCATAATCAAATCAGTGTCCTCCAGCACAAGGCAGTGCTTCCATGCATTGTGGCTTTTATTTTTCAGAGTAATATTAACTGGTGTTTCTGCTAATAAGTGTTTCTCAGATTTTAAGGAGGCAAATGTGAGAAGAAAATAGAATTTTCACAATTAAAAAAACCAGTCTTGTCAGAGACAATGTCTGGTTAATTAGAGCAGTACAAATCAGACTTGGATGAACCACTTTACAAGTGTTTACTTTATCACTACTCTGTTTAAAGTGCATTTACTTCCAGGTATCACTGCATGTGCGTCAGTTGGTTCTCTTGTATTGTCTTTACAGCCTACTATATTTATTAGCATATTAAAATCTGTCAATAAAAAAGTATAAAACATAAACAATTATGCCCTACCATGGGTTTTTGGAAGGATCATTGAAAATTTACTTTTAAATTCTAATAAGAGTTGCTAGTTATTGTCTTTACATTATAAGTACTGCAACTTAAAAAAATTCAGAATTTTCTTTTCTGAAATTATCTTTTGAGAAAAACACACTGCAAATTTTAGGAAATATATTTGAATGCAGAAAACTCTACCAAAAAAAAAAAAAAAAAAAACCACAAAAAAACCCAAAAAAAAACCAACCAACCAACCAAAAAAAAACCACAGAAAACTGGAGTGTGTATATAATATAAATATTTCATCATTTGCTTATAAGTATAATTCAGAACCAGTCTCAGAACACAGGAAACAAGCCTCAGTATAATTTTGGTATTTTATTGAGAAGATTTTTTAATATTCACTGAGGGAAATACCTTGAATTAGATAAATACTGCATTTCTGTTTAAATCTATTAATTGGCTAAAGCAATTAGCATATTTTCAATGCCTCAGTCAAAATCATGCTTAGCTCTCTTGTTATTCCACATCCTGAAAGATCCTGACACAAAAGATTGTTTGAAACAATCGATGCTATGCCTCAGACTTGGAGGTATCTATGGTAAAAATCAGAGATGCCCTTGACTAATTAATTGTGGGGATTTTTGCAGTGTGGGGGTTCTCATTCTAAAGGTGATAGCAGTGTGCTGAGGCTGTAACCTGTGACTGTGATTGTTGACCTTTGGGTAATGCATATGAATTCTCACGGGTGCTGTTGGCTCTGCCCGCTCCCCCCGCCACCGCATTCCACTGCCACAGGCAGGGCAGACCCTTATTTATTAGTTCTCACTTAGCCACCAGCTGCTCTAACAGCGTGCAGCTGTGCTGTTGTTAGCACAGGCAGACCCCTGACTTTGCCTGTCTTTACCTGAGTGGAAGTCTGGTGGCCAGCCTGCGAGAGGAGTGCTGCTCTCTGGAGCTGCTTGACCGAACCCCATTGACTTTAGGTGTCAAGAGTGAGTGATGGGAATCGCTGGAAGATCATGTGATATTTACAGTGCCTTATGGATGTTTCTGTGGCTCATGACTAAGCTTCAGTTGCCAATGAAGCTGGCAATGAAGAGCTGAGAGGCCCAGTGATGGGCCTAGTTTTCATCAGAAACTTCTAAATCAATAGATTAAATTCTACACCTACCTCATTTTAAAACTATGCTTCAGACATCTGCCTTACTTCCTACATTAAGTAACAGTAATTAATGGGCCATGATTATGGAGTTGAATTCTTTATAAAAAGAAGCTGAGAGTAGAGGAGTGGGAGATTGAGGTCATTATTTAAAACCACCCATGACTGATTTACAGTAGGGGAGCAAGCTATGCATTCCTTTTGGATACAAGGACACCTAATTGCTGGTAGCAGCACCCAAGCTGGAATGAGCTGTTCAGGGAGGCAGTGACAAGTATCTTCTCATTTTTTGTCATCAACTTGTTCTTCTAACTGTGTGGCAGCCTAACATTTCAGCACAGAGACAGCTATGCCTGTTAATCCAGTGAATGACTTAGTGACTCAAAATACAGATCAGTGTACAAACAGTGATTTTGAGGGAAAAATCCACTTCCTCATCCCCTTTGCTTGACTGAATCAAGTCAGTATCCCTCGCAACAGTGTCAGCCATTTCAGCACAGAAAATTTGAGGCAATGATGAATTTTCAAGGGTGGTTATTGATATTTGAAAATATGTGACTGGTCAGCTTGAAGTGTTTTTCTTTTCAGGCAAGTAAACTGATTATAGCTCTCACTGGACTGGAGACCTGGACCTTCCTAGCTCTTTCCTTACATCACTAGTCACTGCTGAATTAATCCAGTCTTGTATATCCCAGGAGATTTGTAGGCTTGGAATTTCAGTGAACACTAATAAATTCAGTATTATCACACAGCTCCAGAGTGCTTCATCAGTTTTTCTAGCTCTTTTCTTAAAATAAAGGAGAAACATATGTTTACATTTGAAGAGTACCCATATCGTTTGACTGGATATAGTAGTTTTGGAACAATTGCATTTTTATTTTTTCTCTGTAGAACCTGTTAAGGTTTGTGGCAGAGGTCAATGGATCTGTCCCTGAGGGCTTAACAGATTTCCCAATATAATAATAATAACAGAATTTCAAATCAGTTGAAAGTAATCTATTCTTGCTCTTTTCTTAGCCATATAATTTCCAATAGGTTTTTTGTTCTTGTTGAAATTACTGCAGTGTACCAATAATGGTCCTTATTTTCCTCTTGGTATTTCTCTTCAGATAGTGATTTATAAAGTTCCAGGCTTACTCAGGAAAAAAGGAGAAAGTGATTGGGAGGTTTTGAATGGTAGGAGAGATGTAATAAAGATAAAATCTTCTCAACATACCTTTGAAACCCATGGGAACCACATGAGAAGCATTTCAGTGAGTGGAATCCACAGGCTAAAGGCTGGTATGAGGCAAAGTACTGAGGAGGGGTATGTACTTCTTTAAGGCCTCTCCTGTTTTGTGAGTTGAATAATAAAAAGGATACAGTTTACTCAGGCCCCAGGGATACAGTATTCCATGCAATTTGCAACTTAGGAAGAATCCTTCTCAGGAAGTATGTCTGCTGCATATACACTAAAAGTGCAATAAAAAGAATTGGCTGTAGGAAGAATTTTCTCATTGTTGTTTAGGAGTTAACTACTATGAAGTACTTCAAGGATACTTTCTCCTGAGATTCCATGGGGGAGGCCCTGCTGTGATGAACCCTTGGGGCAACTCCTGCCCATCCACCACTCCCATAGAATGTGCAGTGCTGCCATAAAGTGAAAAGTGCTCCCAGAGAGTGTAGAGTGTTCCTATGGAGTATACAGTGCTCCTATGGAGTGCAGAGTGTTCCCATGGGGTGCACAGTGTTCCCATGGAGTGCAGGGTGTTCCCATG